>CM019705.1:18416711-18681711 GCA_009760885.1 Achatina immaculata
GATAGATAGATAGATAGATAGATAGATAGATAGATAGATAGATAGAACGCATAAGAAGACTGAGTAAGTGAGCGAGAGAGTGAGTAATTAACTGAATGAGTAAGTGAGCAAATGATTGAGTGAGTGAGTGAGTGAGTGAGTGAGGGAGTGAGTGAGTTGCTGTTTTGTGCTGTATGTATAAACAAGAGTCAGATAAATGGACACGTAAGGGGGTGAGTTTTGGTTGGTCTTACAAAAAAATGAGCATTCAAAGCACACTGCGGCAGTGAGCAAAATAAAAGTCACTCAAAGCTGAAGGAGGGCCCTCCGAGATGGGGGTCCAGCCTGTGTATTTGCTGGAGGGCTCTAGGCCCATGGAAGGCTTCAATAGGCCCAGAATGAACACAAAAAAAAAAGATAAATGGGAGGAACTAGAGTTTTACCCTAACTTGTAGAACTCCTCTTCGATACTGAATGGCAATCTTTCTCACGAGGTGACCTGCCTTTTATGATAATCCAGGAAGTTAAGAAAGACAAAACTCACCAATAAAAGACCTCTCTTCTATCGCACTTTTCACCGACTAATAATCACGCAGCATCTGGCCGACTTGTTCGGAATGTCTGATATTTATATCAGACATATAAAGCAGACTTTTTGTTCCTCGCCCAAGATACTCAGACTTATCGTTCAAGCATACAAGTTTTTATTGCGGCCCCTCCTCCGCCTTCCCCCCCCCACCCCCCCCCCCAACTCATCCCCTTTCTTACGATGTACTTACTACAGTCTGACTTGAACGTAGAAGAAGTTTTGATTCCGAAACAAAAGAAGAAAACAGAAAGAGTGACCCAAAAGATGTGAAAGGGCTACGAAAAGAGGTCCCCACCTCCCCAACCAAAATACATACACACATAACAAATCTGAGTTGGTTATGGAAGAGTGCACCCCGTCAGACATGCAGATTGAGATCAACGTGGGCAGAAAGAGACTTGGGCGACTGGGGCCCCAGTAGACAGTTCTCGGACGTCCGCTAGGGCTGGAACCTGCACGTTCTCGTGGACGGGTACCAGCCGATACGTTCGTGCTGTGAGTACAACAGTCTCTGTCCATCATTTAACTCCCTTTGGAGCTGGGCTAATCAAGGGTTGCTGTCTAGCACTCTTTGTGGTGGGCGCGTGGTACTTCATCTCCTGTAGGCTAACTATCGACTGCACGGTTTTGGGTTTGAAATAAGTGTGCAGTTTCTTTCTTTCTTTTTTTTTCACTCTCTGCAACTATTTCTGCTGTCTGTCTGTCTGTCTGTCTGTCTCTCTGACTCTGCTTTTTTCTATTTATGCGTGTGTTCTTTTTATCTCCATCTTTCTCTCTTTTCTTTTTTTTTCTTTTGCTTTGTCTTTCTGGAGAGTAAAGTCTTTAATAAAAAGTCTTAAGGAGAGAGAGAGAGAGAGAGAGAGAAAGGCTAGGCAGACAGATAAGCAGACATATATTTAGGCAGATATATGGATGGATGGATGGACGGACGGATAGATGGATGGATGGAAGGATGGATGGATGGATGGATGGATGGATGGATGGATGGATGGATGGACGGAGAACCAGACAATGTAAAAGAGCTGACTCGTGATGACACGTAGATGGCTACAGAAACCGTGAAGTGCACGAACTGTCAGGTCTTACAATTCATCAATTACCGTTGTTTATCTCCAAACATTCATCACACACAAGCCCTCAGCTTGAGAACACGGCATTCTAAATAAACACAATTCTATAAATGACGGCCGAGATAAATCATTGCAGGCGTATTCAAAAAGAGATAAAAAAAACCCTTCCTGATATGTAATATTTTTTTACCTGTTTATACAAGGCTCTTTTGTGTATTTTTGTGATATTTTCCTTCATTTTATGCAGCACTTTATTGTGTGCTTATACATTCTGCTACGTGTTTACGCAACATGTTGTGTCTTAATGCAACATTTTGTTGTGTATTTATGCAACAAATTGTTACGCCTTTATACAAAATCTTGTATGTGTTTATACAGCATTTTTTTTAACTTCTGCACGCAAAATTTTGTACGAGTTTACACAACGTTTTTGTTACGTGATTATAAGAGAAGTTGTTACGTGTTTACAAGACATGTTGTTATGTGATTACAAGAGATGCTGTTATGTGTTTATAAGAGATGTTGTTATGTGATTACAAGAGATGCTGTTATGTGTTTATAAGAGATGTTGTTATGTGATTACAAGAGATGCTGTTATGTGTTTATAAGAGATGTTGTTACGTGATTACAAGAGATGCTGTTATGTGTTTATAAGAGATGTTGTTACGTGATTACAAGAGATGCTGTTATGTGTTTATAAGAGATGTTACGTGTTTACAAGAGATGTTGTTACATGATTACAAGAGATGCTGTTATGTGTTTATAAGAGATGTTGTTATGTGATTACAAGAGATGTTGTTACGTGTTTATAAGAGATGTTGTTATGTGATTACAAGAGATGCTGTTATGTGTTTATAAGAGATGTTGTTACGTGATTACAAGATATGTTGTTACAGGTTTATAAGAGACGTTGTTACTTGTTTACAAGAGATTTTGTTACATGTTAGGTGTAATGTTACAAGAGTTATCCAGGGATATAAATTAATGATGAAATATCTGTGATCCAACGAATTTATATGTAAGAGGAGACTGGGTTTCATGAACAACGATAATAGAGGAATATTTGCGGCAATAAAAGAATAAATATAAGGAACTAGAAAATATAATAAAACTGGAAATGTGAAGTTTTTTAACCAGATAATTAGGCAGTAAAATACGAGACCACGGTCGCTGGTACGACAGAGATTTGGTACTACAGGATGGAGATTATGAGGGTCACGTGATGTGGTTATTCAAGGGAAGTTACTGTGAAAAATGGAAAGACAAGGACAGTCCATCTAATGTTGAGTACTGTAAGAATGGGACAGTCTAGGAAGAGGAACATATCTCTTGGGGAAAGAGGCGAATAAAGTGATGAGGATTTCACAGAAAGATAATAAGAGAGAAAGAGAGAGAGAGAGGGAGAGAGAGAGAGAGAGAGAGAGAGAGAGAATAGAGAGAGAAGTAAATATAGGAGGAGTGAGAAAAGGAAGAAACACCCAGGGAGAAAGAGAGAGAGAGAAAGAAAGCAGCGAAATAACCAGAAAGAAATGAGAGAGAGAAATAGAGAGAGAGAAGAGAGAAAGAGAGAGAGAGAGAGAGAAGTAAATATGGGAGGAGTGAGAAAAAGAAGAAATACCCAGGGAGAAAGAGAGAGAGATAGAGAGAAAGAGAGAGAGAAAGAGAGAGAGAGAGAAAAGTAAATATAGGGGGAGGAGTGAGAAAAAGAAGAAACACCCAGGGAGAAAGAGAGAGAGAGAGAAAGAGAGAGAAAGAGAGAAAGAAAGAAAGAGACAGAAGTACATATAATAGGAGTGAGAAAAAGAAGAAACCCAGAGAGAAAGAGAGAGAGAGAGAAAGAGAGAGAAAGATAGAGAAGTAAATATAGGAGGAGTGAGAAAAAGAAGAAACCCCAGGAAGAGAGAGAGAGAGAAGAGAGAGAGAGAAGAGAGAGAATAAGAGAAATATGGGAGGAGTGAGAAAAAGAAGAAGCACACAGGGAGAAAGAGAGAGAGAGAGAGAAAGAGAGAGAGAGTGAGAGAGACAGACAGAAAGGTCGAAGTAGAAAGGGAGAAACAGAGACAAATCGGAGCCAGAGAAATAGGGAGAGAGAGAGAGAGAATAAGTAATATGGAGGAGTGAAAAAGAAAAACACCCAGGAGAAAGAGGGGAGAGATAAAGAGAGAGAGAGAGAGAGAAAGAGAAAGTAAATATGGGAGTGAGAAAAGAGAAACACCCAGGGAGAAAGAGATAGAGAGAGAAAGAGAGAGAATAAATATGGGAGAGTGAGAAAAAGAAGAAACACCCAGGGAGAAAGAGAGAGAGAGAGAAAGAGAGAGAGAGAGAGAAAGAGAGAGAGTGAGAGAGACAGACAGAAAGATCGAAGTAGAAAGGGAGAAACAGAGACAAATCGGAGCTAGAGAAAGAGGGAGAGAGAGAGAGAGAGAGAAAACAGCGAGATAACCAGAAAGAAATGAGAGAGAGAGAGAAGAGAAGAGTTGAGAAACGGAGAATATAAATAAGGAAGTGAGGGAGGGTTGGCAAAAACAAGGGAAAGAGAGAAAGAGAAAGAGAGGAAAAGCAACAATAAAAACACAAGGAAATCAGAGAGGTGTGAAGACACAGGAGAGACAGACCTTTGTGACAAAAAGAGAGAGAGAGAGAAAGAGAGAGAGAACAACAAAGAGAGAAAGATAGAGATGAACCAATTAGAAAAACACACGGAAATGAGAGAGAAGAACGAAGACACGAGAGAAAAAAACGAATAAGGAGATAGAAGGACAAATACAACGAAGAGATACAGAGAGAGAGAGAGAGAGAGAGAGAGAGAAAGCAGCCAGGAGGAACATAGAACATGAGAGAGAGAGAGGCATGAAGACGCAGGAGAGACAAACATAGAAGAAGAGAGGGGGACAAAGCAACTGAGAGAGACAGAGAGGAGGTAGAGAAAGACAGGCAGACAGATAGATAGACAGACAGACAGACAGACAGACAGACAGACAGACAGACAGATAGACAGACAGACAGATAGATAGATAGATAGATAGATAGATAGATAGATAGATAGATAGATAGATAGATAGATACGAAACAACGAGAACAACAGAAAGGAATGAGAGAGACTCACACGAAGACATGGGAGAGGCAAACATAGAATGGGATGAAGGAGAGATTAAACAACGGAAAGACAGAGATGGAGAGAGAAATAAAACTATATATATATATAACAATAAGGAAGGAGAGAGAGAATGAGAAAGGGAAGAATGATTTTTAAAAATCCTACACGCCAGTAACTGTGAAAAGACGTTACCTACTGCGCCACTTCACATAGAAATAATCATATTTATAAATAATATGTAACATATAGAATTACCTACTTTCTATGCTTATTTACTCTGTCTGTCTGTATCTATCTATCTATCTATCTATCTATCTATCTATCTATCTATCTATCTATATCTATCTATCTATCTATCTATCTATCTGTCTGTCTGTCTGTCTATCTATCTATCTATCTATCTATCTATCTATCTATCTATCTATCTATCTATCTATCTATCTGTCTGTCTGTCTGTCTGTCTGTTTGTCTATCTATCTATCTGTCTGTCTGTCTGTCTGTCTGTCTATCTATCTATCTATCTATCTATCTATCTATCTATCTATCTATCTATCTATCTATCTATCTATCTATCTATCTATCTATCTGTCTGTCTGTCTGTCTGTCTGTCTGTCTGTCTGTCTATCTATCTATCTATCTATCTATCTATCTACTGTCGCCACTGATATCAATCAAGGCGCTACCACCACCGACATGCAAGAACAATTCACCAACTGCCCCAGTGCTGATCTTAATGACAAAGCCCTGTCAGATCAGGCAAGCACCTCAGCTGAACCCACTGACGTTCAAACAATGCCTGAACATCCACCAGCAACAATTTAGCTGATGTGGAAAACCGAGACGACAGTGAAGCTCCAGCTCCAGCGCCTGAGTTCTCTACATCTAGTGTGGCTGATTCACCACATGTATCTCAGCAGCCTACAGTTGTCGAGGAAAACTTAGCTACATTATGTAGCCAGAACATACTTCAGGTAGTCAAAGACCTCGTCATAAACCTTATTACTGACATGGCAGCGGAGATTAAGCACTCATTCAAGCTGGAGAATGACAGTCTCAGGGCTGAACTTATCACTGAGAGACGAAAATGCTAAAATGAGACTCATGATATCTGAATGGCAGAGTGAGTCACGCAGACACAGCAAGAAAGTGTTGACAAGTATTCAAGAAGTGACTGCTGACACAGACAATATGGCTGTAAATTCATGCACAAGTTCACCAGATATCAACAAAGAAGACACGCCAAAGCAAGAAGCTGCACAAAGAACACACCAGCACGCACAACGCCTATAAAGGTAGCTCCTGAATATTTAGCTTACCCTATTGATGTGCAGATAAGTAATAGGTTTCAAGCTTTACAAGATAGCCCCATTGTATAATCATAAAACAACAAGAACCCAAACAGAAATCTCAAACAAGACATCTACTCCTCATCACGGTCTCATAAACATCAACAAGAACAAGATACACAACAACACGTAACAACATCAAAGAATATACGACACACTTGATAATCGGAGATTCCTTACTTAAAGGAATCTATGGTGAGCGGATGTCACTTACCTCTGAAGACACTGTCTCAGTCATGCCAGTACCTGGAGCTGGTATTATAAAAATAACGCAGACACTGAGACGACTTGACGTCGATCAGAGAGTGAGGAGAACGACCGTACATGTTGGCATTAATGACAGCATGAACGGCCAGAATCTTCGGCCCTCTGATATACAACTTGATATCCACCATCAAGAAAAAATACCCCAACACTTCCATAAACATTTCATCCATCATTCCACCTTGTTCTGGTCCTGGACGTCGCATGGTGGTATAAACAACAAAATACTAAAAACATTCTGTCTACAGAACACAGTAGTTTTATAAACAACACGCCATTTTTACTTCAGCCACAGGTGCTCCCAAAAACGCCTTTACAGGGACCACATCCACATTAACAAGACTGGCAGCAGCATCCTTGCCAAAAATATCAAATATCCAGCAAGAACTGAGCAGAACATAACAAAACACTCAAACAGCCAGAACAGTTTAGACAGCAGCCACATCTCATAGATCCAGAAACACACACTCTACACAACTACAAGACTCCAAGGACCCTCAGAAACATTACCATCTGCCTCTCTACCATTGCCCGCTCCATCCACTGACCCACTATACGATTCCATGTTCCCGCCCCTGCCTACACGGCAAGCTCAACAATTTATACCAACACTTAGTACAGCGAACAACATGGAGACTCCTGCACAATCACCACTTAGGAATACCACAACAACTGTACAGGACACAACACAAGAACCTCGAATCATTATCCGTGGAACTTTCAGCTACAATATCTAATGCAGTTTAGTCCTGCAGCTCTGAGCCACGCGTATATGATGTCCCTACTACACAGTCAACACTCAACACCTACATACAGATACTAGATAGCTTGAAACTTCCAGCACTCTTTAACTTCTGTAAATTAATTTAACTGAACAAAAACAAAAAACCACAGAAGTTCTTACAGCAAAACAGACATTCTTAGTGCTAGCTTACAGCTAATATTGTTATCAAGTCTTTTACAATTTACACTTACATAACGTTCATTGCATTGTTGATTTTTGTACTTTTTTCCATTATTTGTCAGTATATTATAAACTTAGTTAGATTCATTATCTCTACTAGCTTAAACGTATAACTATAATTGTATGATTGAAGTCTGACCAGTTATTTATTTTTACTGAAATATAATATTTATAACATTGTTATAGTGACTCAGAAAATGGAGGAGTGGCTGCGACACGATGGCCTACGTGTTGGCCACTTAAATGTTTATCATTTGTTAGGAAAACTCCCTGAGGTTACACATATACTTCAACAACATTTTCATATTTTTGGTTTCTCTGAAAGCAGATTACATAAAAACATCACAGACAATGATATAAGAATAGATGGTTTTAATTTGATCAGGCGTGACCCAACTAGGAAGCTAGAGACAGGTTTAGTCGTTTACATTTCTAACACAATCAAATTTTGTAGAAGAGAAGACCTAGAAACATCAGAGGTTGAATGTATTATGCTAGAAATCAAAATATCAAATCTTAGTCCAATTCTAATTAGTTTTATATACCGAAATCCAAATGCTTCAGCCGAGTGGTATGATCACTTTGCGACCATGATGGATGATGCTGTAACTCATAAATTCAAGGACATAATCATTCTAGGCGACTTCAATATAGATCTTAATCAGCCAAATCCTACATGGAAGAACATTTTAACATCTTACAACTTCTCGCAAATTGTTAACAAACCTACTAGAGTTGCTGAATCATCATCAACACTAATAGATCATATTTATGTAGCCCATCCAGGAAACATTACTGAATGTACTGTCCCTCATGTGTCGCTGAGTGATCACTACCCGGTCTGCTGTACGTGGTCACATAAGGGGTATAAAATACCGAAAACAAACATACCAGCATCAAATATAGAAACTTTAAAAACTTTAACTTGGAATTATTTTTAACTGATCTAAAAGCTTCGCCTCTTACGTACGTTTTCCAGTTAACAAATCCAGATGAGGCTATCGAATACTGGATCAAGATTTCGAAACATTTTTGACAAGCATGTCCCCATCAAAGAAATGAGAGTAAAACACGTAACAAAATCACGTGGATAACTCCCGATATATTGCAACTGATGAGGAAACGGGATGAAGCTCACAAAAGCAGAAATTTTAGTAGCTATCGTTCACTTAGGAATAAGGTGCAGTATTTAATTAGGCAGGAAAAGAAAAATTACTTCAGAAATTTAGTGAAAGACAAAACTGATAGTAAATCAATCTGGAAAGCGATTAATACTCTTGTAAATAAAAGGAAGCAAACTGACCCACAAACATTAATGGTGAACATACTTGCACTAACTTCAGTGAACATTTTAGGGAAGAAATTAGTATTCTAAAATCTTCATTACCGACCCCAAATTGCGACCTGAGCGTGTTGAAAACTTTCAGCGACAGTAAATGTGTAAAGCTAAAACAAACTAATATTCCTTTCCTCACAGTCGGTGAGGTTTATAACTACATCCGGTCCTTAAAGAACACTAACTCAGCAGGATGTGATGACATTAGTAACAAGATACTACGCTACGCTGCACCAGTTATCACAGACACATAACATACTTATACAACTTGTGTATTGACAAAAAATATTTCCCTGACGCTTTTAAACTCGCCAAAGTTTTTCCTCTTTTTAAATCTGGACAGACTAGTGACCTCTCAAACTATAGACCCATATCCATTCTGTCATCACTATCTAAACCTCTTGAAAAACATATACAAAAGTTAACTCTGCTCCACATGCAAGAAAACAGTCTACTAATAGACAGTCAGTCAGGTTTTAGACCAAATTACTCCTGCCACACAGCATTAACTAAAATGACAGAAAGCTGGCTGTCTAATATAAATGATGACAAATTGTGTGGTGCTGTCTTTGTTGATTTTAAGAAAGCCTTCGATATGATTGATCATGAAATTCTTGCAAAAAAGCTGGAAGGCTATAGATTACATCCTGACCTAACAAAATGTATTACATCTTTTCTCTCAGGTAGAAAACAAGTAGTTTGCTTTAGAAACAAAATATCTGGCTCATCTGTGGTTGATACCGGTATTCCTCAAGGCTCCATTCTTGGTCCTCTTCTCTTTGCTATCTATATTAACGACCTACCACTACATTTAAAGCACTCTTCATGTGATCTTTTCGCTGACGACTGTACTGTTTACAATAGTGAGTATGACATCAATAACCTACAGACAACGCTCCAAAATGATATAAACAGTTTGATTAAATGGAGTAATAAAAATGGTATGTTGATAAACACCAACAAAACAAAATCCATGCTCATCACTACAAGACAGAAACTGCAAAATGCAACTAAAACTTCACTACAGCTTTGTGCTGGGACTAAGGCAATAGAAAATGTTCATGAACATAAAACCCTAGGACTCATCATTGATCAGCATTTAACTTGGAATTCTCACGTACATAACCTAACAAATTTGATTGCACAGAAAGTTTACCAATTAGCCAAGATTAAACACTTTATCGACAAAAACACAAGAAAAATATACTACATATCACACATACAAACACACTTAGATTACTGTTCCACAATCTGGGATGGATGCTCAGTCTCAAACACAAAAAGGCTCCACTCACTTCACAAGCGAGCATTAAATCTTATTTGTGACAAACACCCAGTACAGACTGTAGATCAACATAAACAACTCAAAATTCTACCCCTCAAAAATAGAATCATTTTTAACAAAGTTAAGTTTGTTCACAGAATTCTGTCACACAATGCTCCGCCTTACTTGTGGTCACTGTTTACGTATAACACTAAACATAGCCAGCGTTTAAAAAACTGTCTTCTTCCTAAACCCAGAATTGATATGTACAAGAAAAGCCTTGCATACTCTGCAGTACAGCTCTGGAACACCCTCCCCTACAATTTAAAATCCATTGGTAATACTTCATCCTTTAACTCAAACCTGTTTCATTATTTACTTGCATGTAATTATATGCCTCCATAAAATAGCCAGCACTCTCTCAACACATGGCTCGTAAACCATCAAGTACTTCAGTGACATAGTTAGAAAAGCAACTTGTTAGATATTGTTAGAAATTATTTTAATGTTTGTTTAAAAAAATATGTTAGAAGATCTGTATTTACAATGTATTTTTATTTATGTATATGTCTGCGGGTGTATGTGTGCGTGAGTGCTATTTTATTAGGTTAATTACTTCTTCTCTTTTACCTTGAATGTAGTAGTTAAATCTTACACTCTTTTGATATGTTTTTACTAATTTAATTTGTATTTTTGTACTAAATCAAGTGTGTGGGAAGAATGAAAGATGGAGTGATGAAGGGCAGAATGTAAGACGGGCCTGCGTGCCCAATTCTTTACCCTTGAAAAATAAAGATTATTCATTCATTCATTCATTCTATCTGTCTGTCTGTCTGTCTGTCTATCTATCTATCTGTCTGTCTGTCTGTCTATCTGTCTATCTATCTATACTTCCACAGATATTCAGGTCAGAGAGAACAAATTAAACTTGACTCTTCTCAAACTATCAACTTTTTTTGTCTTCAGATTGTAAAACAAAACAGAGAAAAATTGGAGACTTTAAAACGGGCAAGATTTGTCTGACAAGACAGTCTTTCGATACCAATACTCAACGCTGAATAGTTTAACCACACTAGTGCTATCGATACCAGTAGTCGACACAGAACGTCGTATCACTGTAGTACTTGTTTTAAAGAAGTCTTGGAATCGATTTTGTCCTGGCCTGTGGCACTGAGTGTCTCAAGTAGAAAAGAGAAATAGTTTTAGTCCCAGCGATTAGACTTTTACCGTTAGCAAGTTTTGATTCGCTAAAAAAAAGACGGTAAAAGAAATGTAAATGAGTATTTCCTAGACGAATTTTCCAGTTAAATATTAACATTTCCAGAAAACAACTTGAAAAATCTTAGAATTTCCCACCAACAACGAAGTATGTCTCTGTTATTTCTGTCCGAATCCGGTGACACGCTTTAGACTGCCGCTTACTACAACTAACATAACTATAACTAACTACAACTAAGCTTCACCCTCTGCACTCTGCAGAGAAATTTTTACAAATGCCCATGTCTCTTCCCGCCCGCCCCCCCCCCCCCGCCCGCTTTTCAGACAAAAGAACATCTTTACCTCCCTCTTCCCCCCCCCTCCCCTCATTTCCACACTGGAGCTTGGTGCGGGCTAGAGTCCGACACAGAAAATTATAATATTAGATTTATCGCGCGTTCTTGACTCGTTCAGCACAAAAAAAAAAAGAAATGGATAGTGAGTGATATCGTACAGAGAGGATAACATCATCGTCCAGTGCCAGCTACCCGTGTAATGTTACCTTCAGTTAATTTCTTACTCATGTAATGTTACATTTAGTTAATCTGTTACCAATGTAATGTTATCCTCAGTTAATCTCTTACCCGTGTAATGTTACATTCATTTAATCACTTACCCATGCAATGTTGCCTTCAATTAATCTCTTACCAACGTAATGTTACCTTGAGTTAATCTCTTACCCATGTAATGTTACATTCAATTAATCTCTTACCCATGTAATTTCACCTTCAATTAATCTCTTACACATGTAATTTCACCTTCAATTAATCTCTTATCCATGTAATTTCACCTTCAATTAATCTTTTATCCATGTAATCTTACCTTCAATTAATCTCTTACACATGCAATGTTACCTTCATTTAATATCTTACCCATGTAATGCTACCTTCAGTTAATATTTAAATCCTGCAATATTAATTTCAATGAATCCTCCCCCTCCTTTCTTCCTTTCTCTTCCTCCGTCTCCATGCAATAAAGTTTATTTCATCAAGTCAGATTGTGGACAAGAAATGGTTGATTATTCATTCACCCGATTGCTTCTTCGTGATTATTATACTCATTAGCAAATGCTGAATGACTGTGACTGAGTGAAAGCTGTAGGATGAAGGGCAGAATGTTAGACTGTGACTGAGTGAAAGCTGTAGGATGAAGGGCAGAATGTTAGACTGTGACTGAGTGAAAGCTGTAGGATGAAGGGCAGAATGTTAGACTGTGACTGAGTGAAAGCTGTAGGATGAAGGGCAGAATGTTAGACTATGACTGAGTGAAAGCTGTAGGATGAAGGGCAGAATGTTAGACTGTGACTGAGTGAAAGCTGTAGGATGAAGGGCAGAATGTTAGACTGTGACTGAGTGAAAGCTGTAGGATGAAGGGCAGAATGTTAGACTGTGACTGAGTGAAAGCTGTAGGATGAAGGGCAGAATGTTAGACGGGCCTGCGTGCCCTATTCTTAGTTCAAAATAAAGCCTGCTCGTTCGTTCGTTCTTTCCCTCCCACTATCTCCATCTCCCCCTTCTCTCTCTAACTCTCCCCCATTTCTATCTCCCCATCCCCTCCCTCTCTCTCCTCTTCTTTCCTTTCTTCTCTCTCCTCTCTTTCCTCCTCCCCCTTTCTCTTTCATTTCTTCTATCTCTTCTCTTTCCTCCCTCTCTCTCTCAACGTCTCTCCTCTCTTTATTCCCTTCTTCTCTCTCCCTCCCTGCCTCTGCCTAACCCTCTCCCTCCCTCACTCTCCCTCTATCTCCCCTCACTCTCTCGTTACTCTGTATTTTCTCTTTCTCTCCACTTATATTCATCCTGTACCTCTCCTCCCTCCCCTCTGCCATTATTTTTTATTGCTATTTTCCCTGTGTATGTTGATGTTATGATTATTTTTTAGTACACTGTAACATTAGATTGATATTATCATCATGTAATGATGCTATATAGTCAAAGACTGCGTTACATTACTATGGGAAAGTTTATTGAAATCAACCGAACAAAGAACATGGAGTGTTGATAGAACATAAAACATGGAGTGCTAGTAAGAACAAAGAACACGGAGTGTTGGTAGAACATAAAACATGGAGTGCTAGTAAGAACAAAGAACATGGAATGTTAGTAAGAACAATGAACATGGAGTGTTGGTAAGAACAAAGGACATGGAGTGCTAATAAAAACAAAGAACATGGAGTGTTGATAAGAACAAAGAATATGGAGTGTTAGTAAGAACAAAGAAAATGGGGTGTTGGTAAGAACAAAGAACATGGAGTGCTAGTAAGAACAAAGAACATGCGGTGTTTGTCAGAATAAAAGATCGTGGAGTGTTAGTAGGAACAAAGAACATGAAGTGTTAGTAAGAACAAAGAACACGGAGTGTTAGTAAGAACAAAATAACATGGAATGTTAGTACGAACAAAGAAAATGGGGTGTTTGTAAGAACAAAGAACATGGAGTGTTGGTAAGAACAAAGAACATGGAGTGTTGGTAAGAACAAAGAACATGGAGTGTTAGTAAGAAAACAGAACATGGAGTGTTGGTAAGAACAAAGAACATGGAGAGTTAGTAAGAACAAAGAAAATGGAGAGTTAGTAGGAACAAAATAACATGGAGTGTTTGTAAGAACAAAGAACACGGAGTGTTAGTAAGAACAAAATAACATGGAGTGTTGGTAAGAACAAAGAACATGGAGTGTTGGTAAGAACAAAGAACATGGAGAGTTAGTAAGAACAAAGAACATGGAGAGTTAGTAAGAACAAAGAACATGGAGTGTTAGTAAGAAAACAGAACATGGAGTGTTGGTAAGAACAAAGAACATGAAGTGTTAGTAAGAACAAAGAACACGGAGTGTTAGTAAGAACAAAATAACATGGAGTGTTGGTAAGAACAAAGAACATGGAGTGTTAGTAAGAACAAAGAAAATGGGGTGTTTGTAAGAACAAAGAACATGGAGTGTTAGTAAGAAAACAGAACATGGAGTGTTGGTAAGAACAAAGAACATGGAGAGTTAATAAGAAAAAAGAACATAGAGAGTTGGTAAGAACAAAGAAAGTGGTGTGTTGGTAAGAACAATGAAAATGGAGTGCTAGCAAGAACAAAGAACATGGAGAGTTAGTAAGAACAAAGAACATGGAGAGTTAGTAAGAACAAAGAACATGGAGTGTTAGTAAGAAAACAGAACATGGAGTGTTGGTAAGAACAAAGAACATGAAGTGTTAGTAAGAACAAAGAACACGGAGTGTTAGTAAGAACAAAATAACATGGAGTGTTGGTAAGAACAAAGAACATGGAGTGTTAGTAAGAACAAAGAAAATGGGGTGTTTGTAAGAACAAAGAACATGGAGTGTTAGTAAGAAAACAGAACATGGAGTGTTGGTAAGAACAAAGAACATGGAGAGTTAATAAGAAAAAAGAACATAGAGAGTTGGTAAGAACAAAGAAAGTGGGGTGTTGGTAAGAACAATGAAAATGGAGTGCTAGCAAGAACAAAGAACATGGAATGTTAGTAAGAACAATGAACATAGAGTGTTGGTAAGAACAAAGGACATGGAGTGCTAGTAAAAAAAAGAACACGGAGTGTTGATAAGAACAAAGAACATGGAATGTTAGTAAGAACAATGAACATGGAGTGTTGGTAAGAACAAAGAAAATGGGGTGTTGGTAAGAACAAAGAACATGGAGTGCTAGTAAGAAAAAAGAACATGCGGTGTTTGTAAGAATAAAAGAACGTGGAGTGTTAGTAGGAACAAAGAACATGAAGTGTTAGTAAGAACAAAGAACATGGAGTGTTAGTAAGAACAAAGAAAATGGGGTGTTTGTAAGAACAAAGAACATGGAGTGTTAGTAAGAAAAAGAACATGGAGTTTTGGTAAGAACAAAGAACATGGAGTGTTAGTAAGAACAAAGAACATGGAGTGTTAGTAAGAACAAAGAACATGGAGTGTTGATAGAACAAAGAACATGGAGTGTTAGTAAGAACAAAGAACTTAGGGTGTTGATAGAACAAAGAACATGGGGTGTTAGTAAGAACAAACAACATGGGGTGCTTGTAAGAACAAAGAACACGGAGTGTTGGTAAGAACAAAGAACATTGGGTGTTGGTAAGAACAAAGAACATGGAGCGTTGGTAGAACGAAGAACATGGAATGGTGGTAAATTACAGAGTCAACATTTGGCCTCTATCTTCAGCCTCGTCAAGCGGTTATAAACCCAGAGGGACCCACGCCTTCTCCCTGAGCGCCAAAAAGCCTCCGAGTGGAATGGGGTACGGGGTATGTTTCTCTGATGATCTGAGGAGCTGTGTTGTCATTTTTCTTTCTACAACAGTTTCCTGCCTGGATTACAAGCAGAAGAAAATACACAAGAATGTGAACATGCTGACCACATATTTAGATAGCCAACACAAATATATGTTTACATACAAATATACGTATACACTAGCCAACACAAATATATGTTTACACACAAATATACGTCTACACTAGCCAACACAAATATATGTTTACACACAAATATACGTCTACACTAGCCAACACAAGTATATATCTACATATGTTTATATGTCTACTCACAAATGTATGTCTGCTTACAAATATATGTCTACATACAAATGTATGTCTACTCAAAAATATATGTCGACATACAAATATATGTCTACACACAAATATATAACTACAAACAAATACATGTCTACTCACAAATTGTACTTGCTTGTACTTGTACTTGTACAAACTCCCTGTAACTGCGAGCTGTTGGTCTTTGCAGCCGATGCTGTAGAGATGTTGAGGCACAGAATCGTATCGGCGTGGGAGCGGGTTATGGTGGCTACTTTTTCAGTCCCGGAGTACAGCTAAAAAGCAGGGGGTGTGCAATGCTTCTTTAGCAGACTCCACCACCATGTGGGCTATGGCGATCCCTGCCCCGTTAGCCAGGCTATGCCTGTTACTGGGGGTACCACGGAGAGGTTAGATAGGGTCTTGGTCAGCTATGATTCGCTAACCCTGATGCTGGCTTGACGTGAGGTCTACTCACAAATATTTGTCTACACACAAAAACATGCCTACCGAAAAATACATGTCTACTGACAAATAAACGTTCATACAAAAGTAAACAAGACATAACAAATGCCTACACACAAATAAATGCCTACACACAAATCAATGCCTACACACAAATAAATGCCTACACACAAATAAATGCCTACACAAATAAATGCCTACACACAAATAAATGCCTACACACAAATAAATGCCTAAAAAAAAAGTAAAGATAGTCCCATAGCAAATGCCGTAGGGGGTGAAGCGTTAGAGACCTCATTATGCTGGGTCATCAGCGTATGAGGTAGGGTGACCAGTTCCTTTCCTCGCTGCCTTTACTTCCCAGATTTTCTCTGGTACCCATTTTGCGAGGCTGGGTCGACCTCGGGGCTGTATTGGTCGGAAAAAAAAAATCCCGCTCAGCTGGGGATTCGAACCCTCGACCATTTGGTTGCTAGACGAGTGCTCTAACCACTACGCTAGCCGGCCCCCATAAATGCCTACACACAGATAAATGCCTACACACAGATAAATGCCTACACATAAGTAAATGCCTATACACACTGAGTCCAGCAAACGAACATAATTCCAGGTTGTCAGAAACAAGACCAAGTTACCAGATCTGGCCAAAGAGACGGGAGCTGTGACAGAAGTTACAGTGACATGCCATATGTAACTGTACTTTATCATATCTACGGGACTACAAGAGATGATGTTCACCCTATTACGTCTTCTCTCGTCCCGACACTTCACAGAAAATATGGACATCAAAACAGTATCCAGTATGCTCATTAGTGATATGACATATGGCTACGCTACCTTACATATACTTTGTCATATGACATATGACTACTTACCTTATATGTATCTTGTCATATGCTATATGACCACGCTAATTACATGTACCATGTCATATGGCATTTAGCCACACTACTTGTATGTTCCTTGTCCTATGACATATAGTCAGGCTAATTGTATGTACCTTGTCATATGACATATCATTCATTCATTTGCATGTCCCTTGCGGAAATTTGCCTCCCAAACAGCACTCCTGTAGGCCTCTCGGTTGTGAGTAAGATGGCCTGCTGCTGCGGCATCCATTTGCAGATCGCCAGCGATGTCTTGCAGCCATCTTCGTTTTGGTCTTCCTCTTTTCATTTTTCCCATTATGTATCCTTCCAAGACGGTCTTCTTTAAATTATCATGACGTTTAATGTGTCCAAAATATTTAAGTTTTCTCTCTTTAATCCTATTTACTAGCCAGCCTTCTTCAATATTAAGCTCTTGTAGTATAGATATATTTGTTCTTTTTTGTGTCCACGATATTTGAAGGACTCTTCTGTAGCATTTACATTCAAAGACATTTATGTGTTTCTCAGCTGTTTTGTTAAGTGTCCAGGTCTCACAGGCATATGTTGCGATAGGAAAGATGCATGACCTTAAAAATCTTATTTTTGTAGTTCTGTCTGCTCCTATCCACAGATTCTTTATTTGTTTTACTTTCTGAAGAGTGATAGATGTCCTCCTTTTAATTTCCCTCATTGTATCTCCATTATTAGTTAGTAGTGATCCAAGATATTCAAAACTCTCCACTTCTTCCAATTTTTCCTCATTGATATATATTTCAGCTGCCTTATATGATATATAGCCACACTATTTGCAAGTACCTTGTTATATGACATATAGCCACGCTACTTGCATGTACCTTGTCATATGACATTATAGCCACACTACTTGTATGTACCTTGTTATATGACATATAGCCACGCTACTTGCATGTACCTCGTCATATGACATTATAGCCACACTACTTGTATGTACTTTGTCATATGACATATAGCCACACTACTTGTATATACCCCCTTATATGACTCATATTATAAACTAATTGAGAATTCAAATAATAATAGAAAAAAAACTGATTACACTTTCCGCTTTTTTCAAAGCACAATTACTTCCCCTCATTAGCTATTTTGTCATGAAGTTCTTCTTTTTCAAACTGTGTCCACTCATCCATTCATTCTGACAACTCATGTGAAGATATATTGAGCAAAGGCTTCGGTTTAGAAATTCCGGGCGATTCATATTGAAAAAAGATATATTAGCCACAAGTACAAACAGAGCAAAATTGAACCGAGCTCAAATTGCCGAAATCCTCCACAGAATATAGGGAGTTATTTGTTCCCAAATTAAACCGAAAATGCCACAGAAATAGAAAAGTTGTATCATGTGAGCGGCGCTTTTCAGAAATTTGAGCATTTTCTGTGTCTTAATTTTATTGAACTGTCTTTTCCTGAGATGGATAGAGTCCAATTTTTTATTTTATTTCGGTGACTTTTGTTTTCAAAACACACGCCTTAGAGTTGATGTATGGAAGCCTCTGTCTGGTTTGTGTGGACAAGGGCGACCGTGCAAGATGGATGGTCTCTCAAGCTAACAAGAGATGATCGAGACCCGTGTCACAGATCGTAAAACTCTTTGTGTCTGGACAAACTCAAGATCTGTTATTAGGTAGAAGATGCATGTGGCCTCATCTGTGTTTCTTTGTTTATGAATGTATGTGTGACCACATATGTATGCGCTGAGAAAACGGTGTATCAGTATATAATGAGTCACTGTATTTGTTCTGTAAAACTTCATTGTCGCAGTAACTACAGGTCATTGAAAACAAAGGTTGGGTTTCTGCAAAAATGTGATAGGTAAAGCTTGATGATTGTAAAATTTAACCATGCAAAAATTTGGGTACGTTAACATGGATGTGTGTAAAATTTGAGCACGTAACCTTGAGTCTCTGTAACATTTGGAGACATACAGCTGGATGATTGTAACATTTGAGCACGTAACCTTGAGTCTCTGTAACATTTGGAGACATACAGCTGGATGATTGTAACATTTGAGCACGTAACCTTGAGTCTCTGTAAAATCTTGGGAGATACAGCTGGATGTGTGTAAAAACTGAGCACGTAACCTTGAGTCTCTGCAAAATTTGAAAACCTAGATGATTGTCAAATTTGTTCACGTAATCTAAAGTGTCTGCAAAATATGGAGACACAAAGCTGAATGATTGTCAAATTTTATAGCATAAAAGTGGATGTTCTTTAAGAGTTGCTTGTGTATTTTATGTCTGAACCCAACATTTTATCAATTTCTATTTTTTATAACTGATTTTTTAATCTGGATATTTTTGCACTACTTTTATTTTTAACGTGGTGGAGGTTATTAAAAAGGTAAGAGTGGCAACCGCTTTCAAGGACCTTTTTTTCATCATGTAATGTAGGCCTCTACGAAAGCAAATAAGAAACTGTCATCATCATCATCATCATCATCATCATCATCATCATCATCATCAACGAGGAGACAAGCAGCAGAAGCTATAGATGGAATAATAAATCGCTCGGCAATAAAGCATTCTGCCCACAGACATAATGACACGTTTTCCGTAGGTTTTTTCCCTGTTTTTAATGAGGCGGTACCACATATAAATTCTTGGAGGAAAGAGTATAAACGGCCTTTTCTCCTGCTTCAGCCAAAACTGGCAGAGCGAAATCAGATCTGAATGTATTAATCGATAAACGAGGTCGCACAAGTTTTCCTGGTATGCCAGCTCTCTAGAAATCCATTCTTCGCGTGCTATGACATTTCTTCCTCCCTTTTCCAACTTCAGAAATGTGAGTTCCGTTTTTTTTTTGTGTGTTGTTTTTGCTTTCTTTTGTTTTGTGCGAAGATTCTGATTACAACACATCGTGTGATGAAGGAGTCAAGACTCTGGCTGGAAAGTTGTGTTCTTTTGTTGCGGTTATTTTTCCGAAGTTGTAACTGTTGTTGTTGTGGCTGCCTTTGTTTGTTGTTTGAATGGTGTACGACAGAGCGATGTGGTCTTCTACTCACCTAACTGCGACTGAAGATGAGGTGACTGACTGATTGTGATTATTGAAGACAGTGACTGACTGATTATGACTGATGGTAGAGACAAATGCCTTACCAAATATGGCTGATGGTAGAAACAATGACTGACCGATTATGACTGATTTTAAAAAAACAATGACTGACCGATTATGACTGATTCTAGAGATAACGACTGAACGATCATGACTGATGGTAGAGACATTTTCTGATTGTGATAATGGTGACAATAACTGACGAATTGTATCTGATGATAGAGACAATGATTGTTTGTGATTTTAGACGACAACTACTAACTGATCATGACTGACGGTAGGCACGATGACTGACTGATTATGGCTGATTATGGAGACAGTGTCGTACTGTGATGATGGATAGTGACAAATGTAATGATAGATGATGATGACTGTAATGGTAGACGATAATAATTCCAATAATAGATGATGGTAACTATAATTATAGATGATAATGACTGATAATACAGCAGTGTCTCACTATAATGGCTGATGAGGATATCACACCCACGAATGATTCTCTCTCCATTCTAGCAATAATATAAACTTAAATGATACAGTCAAATGTTAATTGTAAAACTTTGTGTTGCTATATGCTATAGATGAAGACTTTGTTTTGCTTTGTTTGCAAATCTAATTTTCTGGTAACAGCCATCAAACAATGTCATGCTGATGACAAAAGCTTCTCAGTGCTTAAGAACCGCTACATTCAGGTATATGGGAGGCTGAAACCACATGGTATGCGCTCGAAATTCAGCTACACCTAACATCTTTTCCAAACTCATGTTACCTCTGCACTAAGATCAACTCCTTCTCACTTGCAACACGTATTTCAGAACCTCCTAGCAGCATCGGATTAAAACCCCCACCACCCCAGCTACCATCATCTATTCCACCTTCTCCCCGCTAGCTTGCCGTTGTATCACTCTCTCCCCTTTCCGGCTTTCTGTCCCCCACCCCGTCTTTAAACCCTTCTATCACACATCACAAGTCTCCATTTAAACATTACCTACACTTCACTATGCGCACTTCTGATACCGCCTCTTACAAGTCAGAGATAAGTGCTAGAAGTGCGCCTCTTACAAGTCAGAGATAAGTGCTAGAAGTGCGCCTCTTACAAGTCAGAGATAAGTGCTCTATTCATTTTGTTTTATTCTAATTTTTCCATTCCTGTTTTTTTTACACAGCATTCATGTGAATGTATATTTTGTCTTCTCTCTCTCTGTTTCTTCGTCCTGTGTGTTTTGTGTATGATTAAGGTTCGCGCCGAAACGTCACAACTGTATGCTCGTTAATTAATAAAGCTGTTTCTATTATCTTGTAGTTTAATAATTTCGTTTTGCTAGCTGCTGTAGGTAAGACTTTGTGTCGCTACGTGCTATAGATAAACTTTGTGTGTTGCTATATGCTATAGATGAACTGTTGCTATGTGATATAGATAGGATTTTGCGTTGTTATGTGCTATAGATAGGGCTTAGTGTTCGTATGTGCTGTAGGGAAGGATTAGAAAAGTCAAGCTAGACATTGGACCTATTTAAAAACAGTAAAGAATTAAAGGACAGATATGACGTTGTGGTTATGAATATATACGATACATTAGCAGAAATACAAATTATTTATAAAACACTAGGAATTGCAACAAGGTTCAATCCATCAGGCAGGAAGAGAAACAATATCTGAAAGAAAAGAAACAGCAAAAGAAGAAACGGGTGATACCAGAATTTCAACTCTCGTGGATATTATAGAAAAATATGACGTGACTGATAAAGAGATAAGAAGCAATGCAAATAAGCTAACGAAGACTGGCCAGACGAGAAGGGCAGACAAGCTAACGAAGACTGGCCATATAAGTAGGGCAGACACGCTAAAGAAGATTGGCCAGATGAGCAATGCAGACAAGCTAAAAAAGACTGGCCAGATGAGCAGTGCAGACACGGTAAAAAAAGACTGAGCAGATGAGCAGTGCAGACAAACTAAAGAAGACTAGCTAGATGAGCAGTGCAGACAAACTAAAGAAGACTAGCTAGATGAGCTGTGCAGACAAACTAAAGAAGACTAGCTAGATGAGCAGTGCAGACAAACTAAAGAAGACTGGGCAGATGAGCAGTGCAGACACGGTAAAAAAAGACTGAGCAGATGAGCAGTGCAGACAAACTAAAGAAGACTAGCTAGATGAGCAGTGCAGACAAACTAAAGAAGACTAGCTAGATGAGCTGTGCAGACAAACTAAAGAAGACTGGGCAGATGAGTTGTGCAGACACACTAAAGAACAGTGGCCAAATGAGCAATACAGACAAACTAAAGAAGACTGGCCAGATGAGCAGTGCAGACAAGCTAAAAAAGACTGGTTATGTGAGCAGTACAGACAAACTAAAGAACATTCATGAACTGTACCGTGGAGTCAGAACAAATTCATGAACTGTGCGGTGGGAACAGAACACATTCTTGAACTGTACAGTGGGAACAGAACACATTCTTGAACTGTACGGTGGGAACAGAACACATTCTTGAACTGTACAGTGGGGACAGAACACATTCGTGAACTGTACGGTGGGAACAGAACACATTCTTGAACTGTACAGTGGGAACAGAACACATTCTTGAACTGTACGGTGGGGACAAAACCCATTCGTGAACTGTACAGTTTTGGAAGGACCTGACCCAATGTCAAATATAAACAGTTGTAATGAACCAGCAATATGTGAATAGAACGTCTCAGATACCATTAGATAGTGTAGAGAAAGTCTTAGGTACCATTAGATAGTGAAGAGAAAGTCTTAGGTAACTTTAGATAGTGAGGAGAAAGTCTTATGTACCATTAGATAGTGAAGAGAAAGTCTTAGATACCATTAGATACATGAAGAAAAAGTCTTAGGTACCATTAGATAGTGTAGAGAAAGTCTTAGATACCATTAGATAGAGTAGAGAAAGTCTTAGATACCATTAGATAGTGAACAGAAAGTCTTAGGTACCATTAGATAGTGTAGAGAAAGTCTTAGATACCATTAGATAGTGAACAGAAAGTCTTAGGTACCATTAGATAGTGAAGAGAAAGTCTTAGATACCCTTAGATACATGAAGAAAAATTCTTAGATACCATTAGATACGTAAAGAGAAAGTCTCAGATACCATTAGATAGTGAAGAAAACGTCTTAGATACCATTAGATACATGAAGAGAAAATCTTAGATACCATTAGATACATGAAGAGAAAGTCTTAGATACATTAGATACGTGAAGAGAAAGTCTTAGATACATTAGATACGTGAAGAGAAAGTCTTAGATACATTAGATACGTGAAGAGAAAATCTTAGATACCATTAGATACATGAAGAGAAAATCTTAGATACCATTAGATACATGAAGAGAAAATCTTAGATACCATTAGATACATGAAGAGAAAGTCTTAGATACCATTATATACGTGAAAAGAAAGTCTTACATACCATTAGACACAAGAGGAGAGAGAAATCTACAAGATCTGATATAATATCTGTGGAAGGATTACAAGCTTTTGTTGAATTTCGTGTAAAAGTAATAACAAAACTGCTAAATGACACCTATAACATAACAAGACTGTTAAATGACATCTATAATATAACAAAACTGTTACGTGACATCTATAACATAACAGAACTGTTAAATGTCATCTATAACATAACAAAACTGCTAAATGTCATCTGTAACATAACAAAACTGCTAAATGACATCTATAACACTGGACATTTACTTAATTGACTATTAAGATCCACCTTCACATCTTTGACACGTAAGATGGGACCAAGGAGAGTGAGGAATTCAGAACTTAAAACTTACATGTCATATCACAAAACTAGTAGACACGACCTTCAAGTGTACACGCCCTTTAAATGTGCACGCTCTTCAAGTGACACGCCTTTCAAGTGGACACATCATTCAAGTGGACACACCCTTCAAGTGGACACGCATTTCAAATGTACACGCTCTTCAAATGTACACGCCTTCAAGTGTACACACATTTCAAATGTACACGCCTTCCAAGTGGGCACGCCCTTCAATTGGACACGCCCTTCAATTGGACACGCCCTTCAGGTAGACATGCCCTAACATGGACATGGCATGTGCCACAGCCGTCTCAATCCTTAGAAATCTATATCACTTATACGGTGGCTCGTTCAAACTTTTAAACGTTTATTTATTAAATCTGTGCCCCTGATGAATACAACTAGTTGGAATGTTGAATGTGTTTATTGTCAGTGATTATAATCATTCCATGTTAACCCCTGGATTATGTTCTCTTATAATAAAAAAAATAATAATAATAGAGCTTCAGACTGTTTTTTTTAATCTTTTGGAATTTAAGAAAAAAAAATAGTTTCTCTGAAGCTTAAGGATCTAAACTGCGGTCATTCATCTCTCAAACTGGACGCTCATAAATCTAGTTCACCTCATGGGACTACAGCTCATGCTAAGAAACGTCAGTCATTGCAGGGAAAGAATTAGTTCTTTGAAGAGGGGGGTGGGTGCTGGTAGCACATTGCAATGGAACAAGAATGTATATATGTTGCTAAGCAGCTGTTACAGTATCACTTGGGCCGAACCCTCAACCAATGTTATTTCAAGGTTCTCAAACAGGCGTCAGATACCCCTGAGGATTTTTTGTTTTGTTTTTGTGAGTAACTTAGAGACAAAATGTGGCCCCTCTTCCACTGATGTATGTAGAAGATAAATCAGTTTATAACTTGTACTGTAATGTATAGAAGAAAAATCAGTTTATAGCTTGTACTGTAATATAAAGAAGACAAATCAGTTTATAACGGGTACTGTAATATATAGAAGACAAAGCAGTTGTTAGCTTCTACTTTAATATATAGAAGACGAAGTATTTTATAGCTTGTACTGTAATATATAGAAGACGAATACTTTTAGAGCTTGTGTTGTAATATATAGAAGACGAAGCAGTTTATAGCGTGAAGTGTAATATATAGGATACGAAGCAG
Organism: Achatina immaculata; assembly: GCA_009760885.1. Taxonomy (NCBI): domain Eukaryota; kingdom Metazoa; phylum Mollusca; class Gastropoda; order Stylommatophora; family Achatinidae; genus Lissachatina; species Lissachatina immaculata. The sequence goes on from CM019705.1 coordinate 18,441,787, forward strand.
TTTATAACGTGAACTGTAATATATAGAAGACGAAGCAGTTTATAGCTTGTACTGTAATATACAGAAGACGAAGCAGTTTATACCCTGTACTGTAATATATATATATATAAAACGAGGCAGTTTTTATAGCTTTTACTGTAATATATAGAAGACAAAGCAGTTTATGGCTTGTACCTTAATATATAAAAGACGAAGCAATTAATAGCTTGTACTGTAATATATAGAAGACTAAGCAGTTTATAGTTTGTACTGTAATATATAGAAGACGAAACAGTTTGTAGCTTGTACTGCAATGTATAGAAGACGAAGTAGTTTATAGTGTGTACTTTAATATATAGATGACGAAGCAGTTTATAACGTGTGCCGTAATATATAGAAGACAAATTCGTCTATAGCTTGTACTGTAATATATAGAAGGCGATGTATTTTATAGCTTGCACTGTAATATATAGAATACAAAGCAGTTTATAGCTTTTACTGTAATATATAGAAGACCTTGTATCTTATAGCTTTGTCCTGTAATATATAGAAGATGAAGTAGTTTATAGCTTGTACTGTCATATATAGAAGACAAAGCAGTTTATAGCTTCTTCTATAATATATAGAAGACAAAGAAGTTTATAGCTTGTACTATAATATATAGAAGGCGATGTATATTATACCGTGTACTGTAATATATATAAGACAAAGCAATTTATAGCTTTTACTGTAATATATAAAACGAGGAATTTTGTAGCTTGTACTGTAATATATAGAAGACGAAGCAGTTTATAGCTTGTACTGTAACATAGAATACAAAGCAATTAATGGCTTTTACTGTAATATATAGAAGACGTGGTATTTTATAGCTTGTACTGTAATATATAGAATAAGAAGCAGTTTATAGCCTGTACTGTAATATAGCATTGTAAAATAGTATTTGAAGCAGCGGAAATGTGGTTTATTAGAAGAATGTTGCGAATTCCCTGGACAGCAAAAATAACTCATTGAGAAAGTTTGAGATGAGTTGGAGATAGAAAAAATCTTGTCAAAAAAAAAATAAGAGAGAGCATTGTACTTTCAAAGCACATGCAGTGAGAAGAGGGGGCATTGAAAATATTATAACAGCAGGAAAAATAGATATAATAGCTACGACAGTCGGCACGGCACATGATGATGATGATGATGATGATGATGATGATGATGATGATGATGACTGTAATATATAGGAGACAAACTGGTTTATAGCGTTTACTATAATATATAGAAGACGAGGCAGTTTATAGCTTGTACTGTAATACAAGGTCCAACAATTAAGTAATGAGGCTGATTTTATTATGGCCAAGACAAAAATGCCTTCTATGAAGCAAAACATGGAATCCAAAGAGGCAACCTTCATCTATGACCTGGCAACTTTTCATCGCCGCCGGATAAGCAGATGACAAACAAGCCGCCATTTTGTTGACCTAGTCAGAGATACATTGTTACGTAATCAGCATAGAGCAAAAAGCTAACATTAAATTCTGTTTAAAACTCGGAAAAAGTGCCACTGAGACAGTTGAATTGATGTGACAAGTTTATGGGGATAATTGTTTATCTCATGCACAGATATTCAGGTGGTAGTCACCATTCAAAAGTGGTATGGAAACGATTACAACTTTAACTACACATGGACGCCCAATTTCTGTTTGTAATGAGGAACTCATTGCAAAAGTCAGAGAACGGATACAAGAAGGTCGTTGTTTGACTGTGAGGACGATGGCAGATGCATTTGGTGTTAACCGAGAGACCATTCGTAAAATTTTAGTGGAAGATTTAGGCAAGAAAAAAAGTTACTTGCCGGTGTGTATCACATGCGTTATCTGATGATCAAAAACATCAGCGTGTTGAGTACGCAAAAGACATCATCAAAACGTGTCGCTGAAATAAACATTTCTTAAATTTGATTGTTGCAGAGGATGATGAAACATGGATTTTCCGCTATGATCCAACAACTAAATGCCAAAGTGCTCAGTGGAAGTCATCATCATCACCAAAAGCCATAAAAAATTCGTCTTCAAAAGTCGAAAGTGAAGACAATGTTGGTTTGCTTCTACAACAACAAAGGAGTTATTCACAAAGAATGTATTCCAGAGGGACAGACTGTCACTGCCAAAGTTTATTTAAGTATTTTGAAACGCCTATTGAAAAGGATTCTCGGAGTCTGACCCAAGTATTCAACACCTGGCAGTTTTTTCCTTCTTCATGATAATGCACCGGCTACAGGGCAGTAGTTGTACAGGAATTTTTGTCCCAAAAACAAGTGTGTGTTCTCAACCATCCACCATATTCCCCAGATTTTTCTCCCTGCGATTATTTTATATTCTGAAAATTAAGTTACCATTGAAAGGACGCTTCTTTGACGATACTGATGACATCCAAAGGGCCCTAACATCGAGTTTAAGGGTCATACCAACAGATAAACTGCAGAGGTTGTTCCAGTGTTTGTTAGATCGTGCCTCTCGCTGTGTCAATGCACAAGGGGCTTACTTTGAATAAAATACAGGTTATATCTTCAACTGTTGTTTATGTTATTTTTTATGGAATTAGTCTCATTACTTAATTGTTGGACCTTGTATATAGAAGACAAACCAGTTTATAGCATATCATCATCATCATCATCAGGTGCCGTGCCGACTGGCGTTGTAATATACGATAGATGAATGGATGGATGGATGGATGGATGGATGTATGGATGGATGGACGGAGAACCAGACAATGTAAAAGAGCTGACTCGTGATGACACGTAGATGGCTACAGAAACCGTGAAGTGCACGAACTGTCAGGTCTTACAATTCATCAGTTACCGTTGTTTATCTCCGAACATTCATTACACACAAGCCCTCAGCTTGAGAACACGGCATTCATGCAGGCCATCAGCTCATTTGGTGACCTCCTCTCACACCATCCCGTCAGACTGTCCAGTATCATTTCTCTTGGTCTTCCTCTTGATCTTCTTCCTTCTGTTTTTCCTGTTGTTATAATATTTTCAATGCCCCCTCTTCTCATTGCATGTCCTATGAAAGTACATTGTCTCTCTCTTACTTTTTTGACAAGATTTTTTTTTTCTCTCCAGCTCTTCTCATACAATCTTCATTAGTTATTGTTGCTGTCCAGGGGATTCGCAACAATCTTCTAATAAACCACATTTCTGCTGCTTCCAATGATTTTTGTGCAGACTTGCCTATTGTCCATGATTCACTTCCATATAACAAGATAGGTTCAATATAGCATTTTAGGACTCGTTTTCTAACATTCATTGATAAGGATGTGTTGGCTAATATGTTTCTAATTCTCTGAAATGCAGTCTTTGCTTGGCCTATTCTGTTCCTAATTTCTGTTGTGCATTTCCCATCTGAAGTTATTACTGCTCCAAGGTATTTGAATTTCTCCACCTGCTTTAGAATAGTTCCATTTAATTTTATACTGCATGCTGGTGGATTCTGTTTCTTAGATATAACCAGTCTATGTCTTTTTTATGTTCACACATATATATATATATATATATAATATATATATATATATTATATATATATATATATATATATATATCTTAACTTGGGAAAAAAAACTCTCTGCCTAAAATTCTTCAACTCTACGACAGAAAGGCTGTAAAATAGTTGGATGTGAAGGTCTTGTTTCACAAATATGCGACTTTTTGTGACCAGATATCACGCTTTTTTTCTTTTAGATTCTTGGACACATTAAAAACAAACAAACACACGCAAAAACCCACGCACGCGCACACACACGCGCGCACACACACACACACATATATATATATATGTACATAACAAGTTTTATAAGTCTGTTTCTGAATGACGCTTTCTGACAAGGCAACGAAAGTTTTCACCAGACTTGACAGCGTTAGAAATGTTGAGAAACACTGGACTTACACTTGAGTTAGCAGGCAAGATGATGCTGGAACTAGACATAAACAAAACAAACACACAAAAGATGAGAAGAGTACAGGAAACACTGCGCATAGAAACATAAACAAAGGCAGAAATAACACGCTGTCAGTCAGCAGACATCCAGAGAGCAGAGAGAAAGAGATGCACATTTTGATTTATCTGATTCGAGAGTGAAATGCAAGATGGCGGGTCTAGATTGATGCATGGATAACAAGCAAAGTTCACAAGAGGTTTCCATTACTTTCTGTAAACATGGATACTGTTTGTGTGCATCGATCTGATGTTTCTATATGGTTTTGATCTTAATTAGATTTGGGTTTTCAAATGGAGTTATGAGTTTAGAAAAGAGAGGGGAGAGACTAGAGGAGGGAGAAGTTAGAAGCGGAGGGAGGTAGAGGAGGGAGGGGTTAGAGGGAGGGATTAGAGAGAGGGGAAGGGCTAGAGGAGGAAAAATTAGAGAGGTGCTAAAGGAGGGAGGGGTTAGAGAGAGAGAGAGAGGGTAGATGAGGGAGGAGTTGGAGAGCGAGGGTCTAGGGGAGGAAGGAAGAGGAATTACAGGAATGACTTTATGTGAGGGTTTAGAGGGAAAGGAGAGGAATTACACGAAGGACTTTATGTGAGGGTTTAGAGGGAAAGGATAGGAATTAGAGGAAGGACTTTAGGTGAGGGTTTAGAGGGAAAGGAGAGGAATTACAGGAAGGACTTTATGTGAGGGTTTAGTGGGAAAGGATAGGAATTACAGGAAGGACTTTAGGTGAGGGTTTAGAGGGAAAGGAGAGGAATTACAGGAAGGACTTTAGGTGAGGGTTTAGAGGGAAAGGATAGGAATTACAGGAAGGACTTTAGGTGAGGGTTTAGAGGGAAAGGAGAGGAATTACAGGAAGGACTTTAGGTGAGGGTTTAGAGGGAAAGGAGAGGAATTACAGGAAGGACTTTAGGTGAGGGTTTAGAGGGAAAGGAGAGGAATTACAGGAAGGACTTTAGGTGAGGGTTTAGAGGGAAGGGAGAGGAATTACAGAAAGGACTTTATGTGAGGGTTTAGAGGGAAAGGAGAGGACTTACAGGAATGACTTTATGTGAGGGTTTAGAGGGAAAAGAGAGGAATTACAGGAAGGACTTTATGTGAGGGTTTACAGGGAAAGGAGAGGAATTTCAGGAAGGACTTTAGGTGAGGGTTTAGAGGGAAAGGAGAGGAATTTCAGGAAGGACTTTAGGTGAGGGTTTAGAGGGAAAGGAGAGGAATTACAGGAAGGACTTTAGGTGAGGGTTTAGAGGGAAAGGAGAGTAATTATAGGAAGGACTTTAGGTGAGGCGTTAGAGGGAAAGGAGAGGAATTACAGGAAGGACTTTAGGTGAGGGTTTAGAGGGAAAGGAGAGGAATTACAGGAAGGACTTTAGGTGAGGGGTTAGAGGGAAAGGAGAGGAACTACAGGAAGGACTTTAGGTGAGGGGTTAGAGGGAAAGGAGAGGAATTACAGGAAGGACTTCAGGTGAAGGTTTAGAGGGAAAGGAGAGGAATTACAGGAAGGACTTCAGGTGAGGGTTTCGAGGGAAGGGACTACACGAAGAGGGGCGGGGGGAGGGTGGCAGGTTGAGGTTTGAAATGATGCTGTCATGTAAATATGACCATGTAATATTTTCTGAGTTCGTAGCTAGGTCAACCTGGTATCTGATGTAAACAAATAAAATCAAGAACTTCCATGTCTGGCCAAGATGATGCAACATCTCTTTTACAACGGCAAGAAGGGGCGTGGCCTTGTCTGGCCAAGACGATACAGCATCACTTTTACAACGGCGAGAAGGGGCGTAGCCAGATGAAACGCAAACAACATGTGCTCTCAAGTTCTCGTTGCTGATGTTTTCAGTTAACTAGGCAAATGATAATATATAATTATTATTATTATTATTATTATTATTATTATTAAAACTGTTAGAATAACGGCAAAAGGAATGAGAAAATACTTTTTTACTTGCCAGGTTACCTAATCATGGAGCTTTCTTTTATAACCTGTTTCTTGTTGTGTGTAAATTCTCATAATATGGATGAAATCTAAACTACTTGAAGGTCTCACTGCTATGGACCCGCAGCTGCTACATACACATGGGACTGTGGGAAGCAGCCTAAAACAAAACGGCTTGCACGTGGTCAAATCATGTTTTCCTTCCATACAAGTATGTTGTTCAGCGTCCGCCTCGTGAGGCCATTGGTTGGGCTGTGTTGCAGTTAAGCGCCTTGCTACAAGTCCTGGCGACACATCCTGCTTCGGTTAGGTGTACTTTCGGGATCGGGTTCGCCTTCTTGATTCGTTTATTTGGTGAAACTGTTGTCTGTTTCCACGGGCACCTCTGGGAGGTAGAGTAGGGTCTTGACGGGATGCGGTTCGCCAACCCTGACGTAGGCAGGCAGGCGTGGGTCTCTGATCGCTGTCCTGCTCAGTTTGAGTACTGTAAGTGAAGAGTTATGAAAATGAGTGGAAAACATGGAGTAGACCAGATATGAGACCAATGTCGACAAGTGCTCTGGCAGAAAGAGGTGGAATCAGGCGGAAATTTCTGCTCAGCGAACCTCCGTTTCATAATGGATGACAGAAGGCAGCTGGAAATTCTGCTCAGCGAACCTCTGTTTCATAATGAATGACAGAAGACAGCTGGAAATTTTGCTTTGCGAACCTCCGTTTCATAATGGATGACAGAAGACAGCTAGAATCTGCTTTGTGAACCTCCGTTTCATAATGGATGACAGAAGGCAGCTGGAAATTCTGCTCAGCGAACCTCTGTTTCATAATGGATGACAGAAGACAGCTGGAAATTCTGCTTTGCGAACCTCCGTTTCATAATGGATGACAGAAGACAGCTAGAATCTGCTTTGTGAACCTCCGTTTCATAATGGATGACAGAAGACAGCTGGAAATTCTGCTCAGCGAACCTCCGTTTCATGATGGATGACAGAAGACAGAGATGGTAGTTTAATGAATTCATGTTCACACCCATAAATCTTGTCTTTCAGAAATCTTCGTGTTCCTCAGAGTGTCATATCTTTGTGAATTTATTATTTTTTGTTGTTTTTTGTTTTTTGTTTTTCTTAATTCTTGAATTTCTGACACTTGGATGTCAACTGCTCGTGGAAATTGTACAGTATTTTTTTGACTAGGACTTCCCTTGTGGCCCATACTGCCGATATTTTGTTGACATAATCACTGCTTTTGTTGTAAGATCCAGTTTCATCCTGTTTCTGTCACTTGATTTCAGACTTGACTCTCAGTTCCTAGTCAAGTGATTCAAGATTTCACTGATTCTCTCTTTTGACGAAAGTGAACTTGACTGGAAAAGATGAAAAACATTAGAGCCAGAGAATTAAACTATTTTGGTCATTTCAAACGGTATAATATAAAATGAAAACCATACCAGAGGAAAAAGTAGATGGAAAAAGAAACAAGAGGTCTTGGACAACATAAAAAGATGGACTGAATTTAGTTTGGGAAAATAAAGGGCGGAGTACACTAGAGGACCAAGGCAGCCAAAGTTCCATCAGGACAAGGCACATGATGATGACGGTATTTTGTAAATATTCACAAATTTGATTGATTTCTCATATTGTTGTCTTCAATCTAAATAAGTGATAATTCACATAAAGTTCACCAGGTAAATTTGGAAATCTGTGAAGATAGTGAAAAGCGAGGAAGATGTTCGAGAAAAGAAAATTTGTTTTTGAAGGTTTGCCTGGCGGAATGATTAGAGAAAGGGTACTGGAGATAATGATCAGAGAAGGTTTGCCAGAGAGAATAATCAGAGAAGGTTTATCAGCGAGAATGATTAAAGAAGGTTTCCCAGAGAGAATGATTAGAAGTTTGACAGAGAGAGTGATTATAGAAGGTTTGCATGAGAGTGATTAGAGAAGTTTTGTCAGAGAGAATGGTTAGAGAGGGTTTGGCAGAAAGAGTGATCAGAGAATTTTTGCCAGAGAGAAATATATGAGAAGGTTTGTCTGAAAGAAAGATTAAAGGCGTTTTTGCAGAGAGATTTATTACAATAAGTTTGACCAATAAAATAGTTAGAGAAGGTTTCAGATAGAATGAAAATTTACCTGAGAGAACGATTAGAGAAGGTTTGCCCGAAGGGATGGTTAGAAAAGGTTTACCTTAGAGAAAAAGCTGGAATCAACTGAAGATGGTTAGAGAAGGTTTGCCTTAGAGGGGAAAAAAAGCTGGATTCAGCTGAGGATAATTAGATAAGGTTTACTTTAGAGGGAAAAAAGGCTGGAATCAGCTGAAGATGGTTAGAGAAGGTTTGCTTTAGAGGGGAAAAAAGCTGGAATCAGTTGAAGATGGTTAGAGACGGTTTGCCTTAGGGAAAAAAAGCTGGAATCAGCTGAGGATGGTTAGAAAAGGTTTGCCCGTTATATTTTGTGAGGAGTTCAGCAAGAGAGCATAGGCCAGGTCTAGCCAGATCTCTTTACCGTGTCTCTTATCTTTGATCTTCTGTCCGAAAGATGATGATTATGATGATAACTGACAATGATGAATGGATGTTTCTCGTGTCACGAGGCGTTGGTTGGCTAGCATCCGGGACGATAGCTCCCCAACTGCCGCAGTGTCACGTTTCTCAATAACATTAAGACCGTTTTGTAATGTTATTTATTCTTAGTTCTTTCAACTTGAAGCCATCGCAAATGAATTTTTTTTTCATTTTTATCATTTAACGTCAGATTTGATACAAGTAAATAAGATAAAATATTCTTCATTGTTATCATTTAATGTCAGATTGGATAAGAGTTGTTGGAATTGTTCGCTTCTGTAAACACCCAAGAGTATTTCTAAATTTTATATTTGGTTGTCCAGCTTTATGTGCTCATCACTAGATGAGATAGTCCGCTCACATGACAGACTGAATATTGTGTCACTCGTCCCAAGATTGTGTCACTCGTCCCAAGATTGTGTCACTCGTTCCAAGATGGTCTCACGCATCCCTAGATGGTGTCACTCATCCCTAGATGGTGTCACTCATCCCTAGATGGTGTCATTCGTCCCAAAGTAGTGTTACTAGTCCCAAGATGGTGTTACTAGTCCCAAGATTATGTCACTTGTCCCAAGATTGTGTCACTCGACCCTAGATGGTCTCACTCATCCCTAGATGGTGTCTCTCGTCCCTAGATGGTGTCACTCATCCCTAGATGGTGTCATTCGTCCCAAGGTAGTGTTACTAGTCCCAAGATGGTGTTACTAGTCCTAAGATGGTGTTACTAGTCTTAAGATAGTGTTACTAGTCCCAGGATGGTGTTACTAATCTTAAGATGGTGTTACTAGTCCTAAGATGGTGTTACTAGTCCCAGGATGGTCTGATTAGTTCTAATGGGGATGCATAAACATAATCTTTATCATAACTGGCACAGGTGTGCGTGCTCCCCCTTTCCTTCGCGGTGAAGTAATCTAAGAAGTTTAATCTTGTTCTTAGACTTCTTAGATTACTTCACAACACCCACATAAGAAGTTTAATCTTGTTCTTAGACTTCTTAGATTACTTCACAACACATAAGAAGTTTAATCTTGTTCTTAGACTTCTTAGATTACTTCACAACACCCACATAAGAAGTTTAATCTTGTTCTTAGACTTCTTAGATTACTTCACAACACATAAGAAGTTTAATCTTGTTCTTAGACTTCTTAGATTACTTCACAACACATAAGAAGTCTAATCTGAAGAGCGAGAATGGACGAACCTTGTAGCTGTGAGGAGACTGCTTGAGCTAGGACAAATTAAAGGCGCTGGCAGGAAATCTGAACTGTGTGGCAGAAAACGCATCGTAAACAACCAACATTTGACAGGAACTGCTAGGAAACATATTCTTGGATGTATGCTGCGGCATGTGGCGGGGCATATATGGAGTTGTCCCGAATGCAGTGAAGCCAGAGTCTGAACTTTGAAATTTGATGAACTTTAAACTTTGAACTTTGAAAAACTTTAAATTTTGGACTTTGAAGAACTTTAAATTTTAGACTTTGAAGAACTTTAAACTTTGAACTTTGAAGAACTTTAAACTTTGAACTTTGAAGAACTTTAAATTTTGGACTTTGAAGAACTTTAAATTTTGGACTTTGAAAAACTTTAAATTTTGGACTTTGAATAACTTTAAATTTTGGACTTTGAAGAACTTTAAATTTTGGACTTTGAAGAACTTTAAATTTTGGACTTCGAAGAAGTCTAATCATTGCCGCGTGCTCGGAGTGGGAGAGCGGAGGTTGAGCATCATTCATATTCTGACTGCTCTACCAGCATGAAGACAGTCAAGACAGCCGCGACTGTCCCCTGTCATGGCTTTGTAACTATCATCCCACAAAGCAGGGCACCAATTGGTCCTAAAGATCTGGAACATCAAAGTATTTATTCTAAACCTTTGTTACGGAAACGTCGAAAAGTTTACCTAGCGATTAATTAAACTGTTGACAAGTGAAATAATCCATACTTTAATCACGAAGAGAATTATTACAGAAAACGTTTGGGGAGGGGGGAGGGAGGTAGGAGGAGAGTGGGTGCGGGTAGACTAACCAACCATAACTCAGAAGACTGCGAGTTCGAGACTCTCTGAGAGATCACTCTAACCTGCCCAGTTATAAAAGTTGTCACCGGATATTATCTAGTGCTGAGGAAAACCGAGGGCGTCGACCTGCATGGCGAGGCATACCTGTGTACACTGCACACATTTTTGGTCAGCGAATGAAGGAAATATAGGACATCACGTAAATGTCAGTCCTGTAAATCTGGGGACTGTTCACTGAGACCATGAAAAGAATAGAAAATACGTGCTAAACTCCTTTTCCTCCTATTTTTCCGGTCCCAAATTTTATTTATTTATTTATACAAATTTATGTAAATTTCTAAAGCTGAAAATAACACACTGTCTGTTGGTTCATAATGTATTCCAACTTGGCGACGAAAGGGTTAATATTCTGGAGTTCTTCTTGGCGCTAGGCAATATCTATGAAGGATGTCAGAAAATCTCAGGACACCTCTGCCAGAAATCTGAACGGATGAGTGCCCCCAGTCTCACAACGTAGATGATGTCAAGGACAGCTTGAACCTGGAACCCACCAAGCTGCCTGGGGCATCTGACGGACACAACATATTGAGCTGTCCAACTTTTTTTTTTTTTTTTGCTTTCAGGGCGGAAGTGGCAGGGCGGGCGAGTTAGGCCCACGAGGATTTGGATGCCTTGTACGCAACCAGAAATCTGTACGAGAAATATGTACACAGAATATGTTCACAGAATATGTTCACAGAATATGTACACAGAATATGTTCACAGAATGTGTTCACAGAATATGTACACAGAATATGTTCACAGAATATGTTCACAGAATATGTACACAGAATATGTACACAGAATATGTTCACAGAATATGTACACAGAATATGTACACCGCATATGTACACAAAATATGTTCACAAAATATGTTCACAGAATATGTTCACAGAATATGTACACAGAATGTGTTCACAGAATATGTACACAGAATATGTTCACAGAATATGTACTCAGAATATGTTCACAGAAACTACGTACACGAAGTTATATACGATGTCTGTGAAGAAAACAGTTCACCTTCGGCCCGTATACTTCCTTCCGACCGTTTCCCGATTTTCATCATTCTTCTCCAAACAGAACTATGGGTAGTACAGAAAGGAGGGAGGGGGTGGAGGTGTCATATGCTGTCTCTTAACTTGACGAAAGTTTTTTTTTGAGCTTCAATTTTTAATGTCTATGTTTGCCCCACTAAAAGACGTTTTTATGCTGTCAAGGTTAAAAGATGTTTTTATGCTGTCAAGGTTAAAATATGTTTTTATGCTGTCAAGATCAAAAGACATTTTTATGCTATCAAAGTTAAAAACGTTTTTATGCTGTCAAGGTTAAAAGATATTTTTATGCTGTCAAGGTTAAAAGATGTTTTTATGCTGTCAAGGTTAAAAGATGTTTTTATGCTGTCAAGGTTAAAAGATATTTTTATGCTGTCAAAGTTAAAAGACGTTTTTATGCTGTCAAAGTTAAAAGACGTTTTTATGCTGTCAAGGTTAAAAGATGTTTTTATGCTGTCAAGGTCAAAAGATGTTTTATGCTGTCAAGGTTAAAAGATCTTTTTAAGCTGTCAAGGTTAAAAGATGTTTTTATGCTGTCAAGGTTAAAAGAAGTTTTTATGCTGTCAAGGTTAAAAGACGTTTTTATGCCGTCAAATTAAAAGCTGTTTTTATGCCGTCAAAGTTAAAAAAACGTTTTTATGCTGTCAAGGTTAACAGATGTTTTTATGCTGTCAAGGTTAAAAGATGTTTTTATGCCGTCAGGGTTAAAAGATGTTTTTATCCCGTCAAAGTTAAAAGACGTTTTTATGCTCTCAACGTTAAAAAATGTTTTTATGCTGTCAAGGTTAAAAGATGTTTTTATGCTGTCAAAGTCAAAAGATGTTTTTATGCTGTCAAAGTTAAAAGACGTTTTTATGCTGTCAAGGTTAAAAGATGTTTTTATGCTGTCAAGGTTAAAAGATGTTTTTATGCTGTCAAGGTATGTGAAGATATCTGCTCTGTTGGTAAAGTGTAATTGAGCAGTTACCCATCATAGATTCTGTTGCTTTAAAATCAATGTTTAATTCTTTATACAGTTTGTCTGAGAAAGATTCTGGCCACTGACAGTGTGTCTGAGAAAGATTCTGGCCACAGACAGTGTGTCTGAGAAAGATTCTGGCCACAGACAGTTTGTCTGAGAAAGATTCTGGCCAGAGACAGTTTGTCTGAGAAAGATTCTGGTCACACACAGTTTGTCCGAGAAAGATTCTGGCCACAGTTTGTCTGAGAAAGATTCTGGCCACAGACAGTTTGTCTGAGAAAGATTCTGGCCACAGACAGTTTGTCTGAGAGAGATTCTGGGTACAAATTTGTTCACTGTAGGCAGATAAGATGATAAGAACAGAATGAAAGCAAATCATTCTTTGGGATGAGACTGGCAGTGGGCAGAGGAGACACCCTTACAACTTTGTTGAAACAGTCATGACATGGAACATAAAGAAAAGAGGAAGAGGGACAACTTAAACCATAAGGCAGAAAAACTATTGAGTCTGACACAGACTGGGTCATCATATAATAGCTGGCGACAGACAGTGAGAAACGGTGAGAATTCATGACTGCCCAACCAGATGCTGCTGGAGGTTGTGGACATTGATTGTTTTATCCATTAAGTGCTCAAGATCGTGGATGAATGGATATAGTTTCTTCTTCATCAGAACTATCAGCTGATGTTTCTCAGTTCATGTTTCAAGCTTTTCTATATTCTCTTCTATTTCTCTCTCGATATCACCACTGGTTTGTTTTATATCCTTGGTGAAAATATTTTCTGTCTTTTGTCTTATTTTTGTGAGAATATTTTCCTCCTTCCTGTTTCATATTTTGTTCTATAATTTCTTCAATGTTTTTTTTTTTTGTTCTATACAACCTCAACTTTTAGAAATGTTATTTTTCCTTTACTTTGTTCCCTGTGTCGTATTCTTTTTCAGCTTCGCAGTTTTCTTTTTTTTCCTTTGTTTTTCTCTCTGTATCTTCCTCTCTATTTCTCATTCCTTTCCTCTGTCTCTCTCTCTCTCACTTTCACTTCTTTCTCCCGTTTCGTCTTTTACTTTTCCTAACCTTCTGTCTCTCTCTACTTCCTCCTCACTCCCTTCTTTATTCTTCTTTCACTTCTCTGTCCGTTCCTTTTTATCTCTTCTTTTCTACTCTCACTTTCTTCTTCTTCTTCTTCTTCTCTCTTTCTCTGCTCCGCACTCTCATCTTCCTTCTCACATGATTTCTTTCCTTATACTTTTCTTCCTTTCGTTCTCTTTGGTGTTATTTCTTTTCTTCATCAAATCTTCACTTTTTTCCTCTATCTTCTCCTGTAAACAACATTTTAGCTCTTTTCTACCTTGTTCCCATACAGAACTGTCCAATCCTCAAAGCAGCCTCCAAGGTTTTGCAGTTTGTGTGCAAAATTTCCAATCCGTGTGCAAATGTATTCACAAAACCCTTTTTGTGTGCAAATGTGCGTCTCAGCTTCAAATTACAGAGTATAATTTTAAAGTTCTTATAGAGAAAATACCACGATCAAAAGAAATGGGGGGAAATAAACTCATGTATCGCTATCACATATTCCCCCCCCCTCCTCCCCAAACGCTGCTGTAGAACAGAGAAACATCAGGAAACTGAAATAAAAAAGTCATGCATTTATTTGTTTATGCGCTCATTATTTTTGTGTGTGCGCGGCTTATAAAATGTATGGATTTTGTGGCCGTACCGCATGGAGGATCATGAACACACAAAAGAACAAATATATCCATACTGCAAGAACTTAATATTGAAGAAGGCTGGCTAGTAAAGAGGATTAAACATAACAAACTTAAATATTTTGTACACATTAAACGTCATGATAATTTAGAGAAGACCGTATTGGAAAGGTACATACTGGGAAAAAGAAAGAGAGGAAGATCAAGGCGAAGATGGCTGCAAGACATCTGTGATGATCTGCAAATGGATGCGTCAGCAGCAGGCCATCTTACTCACAACCGAGAGTGCTGTTAGGGAGGCAAGGTTTCGCAAGGGACATGCAAATGAATGAATGAATAAATGAATGAATGAATGAATGAGCTGCTGGGAAGGAACATTACCCATCTCCTTTATATTTCTTATATTTTCTATTTTCTTCTTTCTTTATGTCAAATTATCGCTGTTTTTTTTTTACTCAAATAATTAAAGTATATCATCATCCCAGAAGGACATACTTTAATACTTTCTCATATATCTAAATTCCTACAAGCTTGCTCTCTAACATGTTAGCTGTCTAACATGTCTGCTGTCTCATATGCTGCTGTCCTACATACTTGCTGTCTCACATGTCTGCTATCTCACATATCTGCTGTCCTACATGTCTGCTATCTCACATGTCTGCTGTCTTACATGTCTGCTTCCCACATGCTTGCTGTGGCACAGACGACGGGGAGGTTTTTGTGGAAGATAGGCTGATCAGGCCGGGAAGATTGAATGATCAGGCCAGAAAGATTGGACGATCAAGCCAGAAAGATTGGATGATCAGGCCGGGAAGATTGAATGATCAGGCCAGAAAGATTGGACGATCAAGCCAGAAAGATTGGATGATCAGGCCGGGAAGATTGGATGATCAGGCCAGAAAGATTGGATGATCAGGCCGGGAAGATTGAATGATCAGGCCAGAAAGATTGGACGATCAAGCCAGAAAGATTGGATGATCAGGCCGGGAAGATTGGATGATCAGGCCACAGAGATTGGATGATCAGGCCGGGAAGATTTGTTTGTGTCTGTTGATATTTTCACCAAACCGGAGACAGGATTTCTTTCTAGAAATTTCCTGCACTTTCCTTGTACCTTTGTTCTCTTGATATACTCTCAGTGCTGGCAGGAGATCAAGACCCTCCCTATCACCCTGATAGCAGAATGTGTGGCAACAGCAAACTGAACAAAGTAAGTTCGAGAACGTCATTCGCGGTACAGCTTTCATAACTTGGAGCTGTTGGAAGGGTATCGTTCCATCTTTTGTCTATGCATGGGAAAAGTCGTAACATTCATTCATCATTGTCGTCACCGCCATCATCGTCTCTGACAGAAAAGCGTAGATAACGCACATGGACATGGCCAGCACGGGTATAAGTCACGGGTAGACGATCTGCCAGTCTGGGATAACCGAAATCTCTCTCGTCTTGTCTTCTTCAGACTGTAGCCATAAAGCTGCGCCTCTGTACTCCTCCCCGCAATGTTTACTTTGTTCTCCAGATGAAAAGCTGCCCTGTCATGCGGTAAAATGACTGAAAACAAAAAAAAAAAGGATACTGAAATATTTATAAACCAATCAGACAGCAATAAAATAGTCCTGCACTAAATAAACATGGCTTCCCGTTCACAAGAAAATTATGACCCGTGCTGAAACCTCCACGGGAATTTAGTTCTTCATTTATGTTGTCGTTATTCTTGTTCTTTTGTGTTGTTCTTGGATCTGCGGACTTATTTGTTCTGCAGCCGACGCCGAGATGATGCTGAATCATAGGCATGGAGCAGGATTTGTAGCGGACGTGCGGAGGTTTGCGTGTAATGCCGGTGTGTACTCAAGAACCATGCTTCTGATAGGCTCCACTACCAAGATGGCCGTGTTGAAACCTACACTTACGTCCATGCCGAAAGAGCAGAGCAGGGAACACCAGCAGAGAGAGAACATTGTCTTGACCAGCTTTTTCTTCGTTGACTTGGTAACATCATTGTTGGTGGAGAACATTGTATTTGCCTTCTTTTTATTGATGTAGGAACAGCTGTAAATTTACGCTCTCATGTTACACTTTACATGCATCTTCTATCTCACATCATACTTTTTGTTTAGCTACCATCTCACATCACACTTTTTGTTTAACTACCATCTCACATCACACTTTTTGTGTAGCTACCATCTCACATCACACTTTTTGTGTAGCCTTTATTTCATATCACACTTATTTGTGTAACTACCGTCTCATTTCACACTTTTTGTGTAACCTTCATGTAATACTACAAGTTTTCTGCAGCTTTCATCTCACATTATTGTTTTTATGTAGTATTCATTTCACGTTAATAGTTTTTATATAGCCACCATCTCACATTATATTTCTTATGTAGCTTTCATCTCACATTATTTTTTTTTTAACCAACATCTATGGATACCCATCTAACGCTGAACTATGAACCGGCTGCTCACCTGTCAGTGGGTGCCACTAGCCACACAGAAATGGAACAAACATGATCTCCCAAGACACACATTATCAGAACATGTCCTCACATTCCAGCTTTTTCTATAACCTTGAATATAAACCTGATAGCCATAACTCTGAGATCCTATGGGAAATAAGATAAACGACAGAGATACGACCAGAGAGAGAGAGAGAGACGAAGAGAGAGTGTGTTCCTCTTTCTATAAATACAAAAACCTAGATTTCTATTGGTTCTGACACTTAGATTTTTGGTTAGATCCCGCCTACCGAGCTAAACCGCCCCCTAATTCCAACAAAAATATAAATATAGATTATTAACCCTTTTATATCGAAGTGTAATGAATGCAGGCATGCTTTGCTCTCTATGTGTCTGTACAAACATTTTGTCTGGATTTGAATGTATGACTGACCGAAACGAAAGTGACACGCGTTATCATTTGGTCTCAGAATGTAGGTCTGACATTGACTCCTATCCGTCACCCTCGACCTAGCTTTAGGAATAGGTACCTGACAGGATGTTATGAGGACAAGGGAAGAAAATTCTCCTTGCACGGCAAGACGAACTGGGTTACATATAAACACAGGTTAGGTGAAGAACGAAACAGGATATCGCGCACAATTCAGCCCCAGAAACTGTGAGAGTTCGACCGAAACACAGAGAATAAAGAGAAAAAAAAAGCTAGCTTTGTTAAGAGAAAAAGAAAATATGACCTCTATTTCTTCCTTTCTCCGGCCTTTCATTATACACATAAACACACATGTATGTATATATATATATATATATATATATATACACACACACACACACACACAAGTTTCGACAGTAAAGTAATGAGGCTGATTTTATTATGGTCAAGACAAAAATGCCATCTATGAAGCAAAGCATGGAATCCAAAGAGGCAACCTTCATCTATGACCTGGCAACTTTTCATCTCCGCCCGATAAGCAGACGACAAACAAGCCACCATTTTGTTGACTTAGTCAGAGCTGCATTGTTACGTAATCAGCATGGAGCACAAAGCTAACATTAAATTCTGTTTAAAACTCGGAAAAAGTGCCACTGAGACAGTTGAATTGATGTGACAAGTTTATGGAGATAATTGTTTATCTCATGCACAGATATTCAGGTGGTATTCACGATTCAAAATTGGTACGGAAACGATTACAACTTTAACTAGACATGGACGTCCAATTTCTGTTCGTAATGAGGAACTCATCGCAAAAGCCAGAGAATTGATACAAGAAGATCGTTGTTTGAATGTGAGGATGATGGCAGATGAATTTGGTGTTAACCTAGAGACTATACGTAAAATTTTAGTGGAAGATTTGGGCAGTAAAAAAATTGCTTGCCGGTTTGTACCACATTCGTTGTCTGATGACCAAAAACATCAGCGTGATTAGTACGCAAAAAACGTGCCGCAGAAATAAACATTCCTTAAATTTGATTGTTGCAGAGGATGAAACATGGATTTTCTGCTATGATTCCACAACTAAACTCCAAAGTGCTCAGTGGAAGTCATCATCATCACCCATAGGCAAAAAATATTCGTCTTCAAAAGTCGAAAGTGAAGACAATGTTGGTGTGCTTCTACGATAGCAAAGGAGTTATTCACAAAGAATTTATTCCAGAGGGACAGACTGTCACTGCTAAAGTTTATTTAAGTATTTTAAAATGCCTATTGAAAAGGATTCTCCGAATCCGATCCGAGTATTCAACAGCTGGCAGTTTTTTCCTTCTTCATGATAATGCACCGGCTCACCGGGCGGTAGTTGTACAGGAATTTTTGGCCCAAAAACAAGTGTGTGTTCTCAACCATCCACCCTATTTCCCAGATTTGTCTCCCTGCGATTATTTTCTATTCCCAAAATTAAAGTTACCATCGAAAGGACGCTTCTTTGACGATACTGATGACATTCAAAGGGCCGTAACATCAAGTTTAAGGGCCATACCAACAGAAGAACTGCAGAGGTCGTTTCAGTGTTTGTTAGATCGTGCCACTCGCTGTATCAATGCACAAGGGGCTTACTTTGAATAAAATACAAGTTATATCTTCAACTGTTGTTTATTTTATCTTTTTAATGTAATTAGTCTCATTACTTAATTGTCGGACCTGGTATATAAGGCAACATTTCCGTTTCCATGCCATTAAGGCATTTTGAAGATACTGTGTTAGGCCCGTATTTCTAAGACCATCGGCACGTGAAAGTGTGATTTGTCAGTATCACGCCTGGCTGCATATACCTTCCCAGATTTCTCAGATATCCATTTTTTAGAGGCTGGGACGACTTGGGGGGGGGGGGGGGGGCTTTTTTTGGTGTGTACCAGAAAAAATCCCAACTGCTGGGACTAAATTTCGGGATTATAAACCGAGCGCCTAACCACTCAACTAACCAGGCCGCCGTATATTGGGGGGGGGGGGGGGGGGGTACGGTATTATAAAATATTGTGAAGCTTTGTTACAGTTCTCATATTTTTTCATCAATTTCTTGGGGTTTTTTTACTGGTGACTTGAGTATAGAAAAATTGATTTGTAAAATTGTTTTTTCTTTCTTCATCATCCTGCGCATTCCACGGAAGAAGCAGGTTGGCTGCAGTATTCTGTCTCCAAGTTGCTCTGTCTCCAAGTTGCTCTGTCTCCAAGTTGCTCTGTCTCCAAGTTGCTCTGTCTCTAAATTGCTCTGTCTCCAAGTTGCTCTGTCTCTAAATTGCCCTGTCTCCAAGTTGCTCTGTCTCCAAGTTGCTCTGTCTCTAAATTGCCCTGTCTCCAAGTTGCTCTGTCTCCAAGTTGCTCTGTCTCTAAATTGCCCTGTCTCCAAGTTGCTCTGTCTCCAAGTTGCTCTGTCTCTAAATTGCTCTGTCTCCAAGTTGCTCTGTCTCCAAGTTGCTCTGTCTCTAAATTGCTCTGTCTCCAAATTGATCTGTCCCCAGGCTGCTATGTCTCCAAGTTGTTCTGCCTTCAAGTTGTTATGTCTTAAAGTTGTTCTGTCTCCAAGTTGTTCTGTCTCCAAGTTGTTCTGTCTTCAAGTTGTTCTGTTTTCAAGTTGTTCTATCTCCGAATTGCTGTGTATTTTATTTTCACGGTGCAAGCTGAAAACAGACCCTTCATTGTGTTGTCCATCCATCTACGTCGTTGTCGTCTTCTGGCTTATGCCTTCAACCCTCATTAAAACCAATCACTGTCTAGTCACCCAGTCACGCGTCTAGTCACACAGTCGCTTGTCTAGTCACCCAATCACTTATCTAGTCACCCAGTCACCTATCTAGTCACCTAGTTACTTATCTAGTCAACCAGTCACCTGTTTAGTCACCTAGTCACTTATCTAGTCACCTGTCTAGTCACTGAGTCACTTATCTAGCCACCCAGTCACCTGTCTAGTCACCCAGTCACCTGTCTAGTCGCCCAGTCACGTTTCCAGTCAAGGACGTTTTTCTGCAGCATTACATCTTTTGTTTCGTACTCTTTGTTTTCTTGTAAAAATCCCAGACATTTGAACCAGGTAAGGGAAAAAAGCGAATTATCTTTGGTCTTTGAATTTTTATCCATAATATCACGTGATAGAGGCGTCAGTTTATTATTATTATTATTATTATTATTTCGTTTTAGTGTAAAGAAATCAACAGTTGAAATCAAGGTGCCAGGGTTAAGATTTTAAAACGCAAAGGTGGAGGAGCCTTTTAAAAATACAGAGACAGAACATGGTTACAGGAGAATGACTGAGAGTCCGCTGTAGGGTGGGCTAAGGTCTAGTGGCGACAGAACAGCGCGCTAACCAGTTCTATGTGACCCAAGGGTTACCGTGTTACCGTCTCTGGGCCACACACGGCTAGTCTCGCTGGACCACACAGGCTAATCTCGCTGGACCCACACACGGCTAGTCTCGCTGGACAACACGCGACTAGTCTCGCTGGGCCACACACGGGTAGTCTCCCTGGACCCACACTGGGCTAGTCTTCCTGGACAACACACGACTAGTCTCGCTGGATCCACACACGGCTTGTCTCGCTGGACCACACACGGCTAGTCTCGCTGCACCCACACACGGCCAGTCTCCCTGGACCATATACGACTAGTCTCCCTGGACCCACACACAGCTAGTCTCACTGGACCTATACACGACTATTCTCCCAGAGCCATACACGACTGATCTCCCTGGACCCGCACACGGCTGGTCTTGCTGGACCTACTCACGGCTAGTCTCCCTGGACCCGCACACGGCTAGTTTCCCTGGAACACATTCCCACTGGGTTTTTTTTTTTTTGGTTGTTGTCAACGTTCTCGTGTTGTTGTGTGTATATTTATTTTTTATTTCTCTCAAATCATTATTTTCGCGACTTTCTTGAAAACAGTGTATTCTTCGTTCTGCAGAACTCTGGTGTCATTTTCTAGTGTCCTCGTGAAGGCAGGACACGAATAATCATTTGGTCTCAGAATGTAGGTCTGACATTGACTCCTATCCGTCACCCTCGACCTAGCTTTAGGAATAGGTACCTGACAGGATGTTATGAGGACAAGGGAAGAAAATTCTCCTTGCACGGCAAGACGAACTGGGTTACATATAAACACAGGTTAGGTGAAGAACGAAACAGGATATCGCGCACAATTCAGCCCCAGAAACTGCGAGAGTTCGACCGAAACACAGAGAATAAAGAGAAAAAAAAAAAGCTAGCTTTGTTAAGAGAAAAAGAAAATATGACCTCTATTTCTTCCTTTCTCCGGCCTTTCATTATACACATAAACACACATGTATGTATATATATATATATATATATATATATATACACACACACACACACACACAAGTTTCGACAGTAAAGTAATGAGGCTGATTTTATTATGGTCAAGACAAAAATGCCATCTATGAAGCAAAGCATGGAATCCAAAGAGGCAACCTTCATCTATGACCTGGCAACTTTTCATCTCCGCCCGATAAGCAGACGACAAACAAGCCACCATTTTGTTGACTTAGTCAGAGCTGCATTGTTACGTAATCAGCATGGAGCACAAAGCTAACATTAAATTCTGTTTAAAACTCGGAAAAAGTGCCACTGAGACAGTTGAATTGATGTGACAAGTTTATGGAGATAATTGTTTATCTCATGCACAGATATTCAGGTGGTATTCACGATTCAAAATTGGTACGGAAACGATTACAACTTTAACTAGACATGGACGTCCAATTCTGTTCGTAATGAGGAACTCATCGCAAAAGCCAGAGAATTGATACAAGAAGATCGTTGTTTGAATGTGAGGATGATGGCAGATGAATTTGGTGTTAACCTAGAGACTATACGTAAAATTTTAGTGGAAGATTTGGGCAGTAAAAAAATTGCTTGCCGGTTTGTACCACATTCGTTGTCTGATGACCAAAAACATCAGCGTGATTAGTACGCAAAAAACGTGCCGCAGAAATAAACATTCCTTAAATTTGATTGTTGCAGAGGATGAAACATGGATTTTCTGCTATGATTCCACAACTAAACTCCAAAGTGCTCAGTGGAAGTCATCATCATCACCCATAGGCAAAAAATATTCGTCTTCAAAAGTCGAAAGTGAAGACAATGTTGGTGTGCTTCTACGATAGCAAAGGAGTTATTCACAAAGAATTTATTCCAGAGGGACAGACTGTCACTGCTAAAGTTTATTTAAGTATTTTAAAATGCCTATTGAAAAGGATTCTCCGAATCCGATCCGAGTATTCAACAGCTGGCAGTTTTTTCCTTCTTCATGATAATGCACCAGCTCACCGGGCGGTAGTTGTACAGGAATTTTTGGCCCAAAAACAAGTGTGTGTTCTCAACCATCCACCCTATTTCCCAGATTTGTCTCCCTGCGATTATTTTCTATTCCCAAAATTAAAGTTACCATCGAAAGGACGCTTCTTTGACGATACTGATGACATTCAAAGGGCCGTAACATCAAGTTTAAGGGCCATACCAACAGAAGAACTGCAGAGGTCGTTTCAGTGTTTGTTAGATCGTGCCACTCGCTGTATCAATGCACAAGGGGCTTACTTTGAATAAAATACAAGTTATATCTTCAACTGTTGTTTATTTTATCTTTTTAATGTAATTAGTCTCATTACTTAATTGTCGGACCTGGTATATAAGGCAACATTTCCGTTTCCATGCCATTAAGGCATTTTGAAGATACTGTGTTAGGCCCGTATTTCTAAGACCATCGGCACGTGAAAGTGTGATTTGTCAGTATCACGCCTGGCTGCATATACCTTCCCAGATTTCTCAGATATCCATTTTTTAGAGGCTGGGACGACTTGGGGGGGGGGGGGGGGGCTTTTTTTGGTGTGTACCAGAAAAAATCCCAACTGCTGGGACTAAATTTCGGGATTATAAACCGAGCGCCTAACCACTCAACTAACCAGGCCGCCGTATATTGGGGGGGGGGGGGGGGGGGGGTACGGTATTATAAAATATTGTGAAGCTTTGTTACAGTTCTCATATTTTTTCATCAATTTCTTGGGGTTTTTTTACTGGTGACTTGAGTATAGAAAAATTGATTTGTAAAATTGTTTTTTCTTTCTTCATCATCCTGCGCATTCCACAGAAGAAGCAGGTTGGCTGCAGTATTCTGTCTCCAAGTTGCTCTGTCTCCAAGTTGCTCTGTCTCCAAGTTGCTCTGTCTCCAAGTTGCTCTGTCTCTAAATTGCTCTGTCTCCAAGTTGCTCTGTCTCTAAATTGCCCTGTCTCCAAGTTGCTCTGTCTCCAAGTTGCTCTGTCTCTAAATTGCCCTGTCTCCAAGTTGCTCTGTCTCCAAGTTGCTCTGTCTCTAAATTGCTGTCTCCAAGTTGCTCTGTCTCCAAGTTGCTCTGTCTCTAAATTGCTCTGTCTCCAAGTTGCTCTGTCTCCAAGTTGCTCTGTCTCTAAATTGCTCTGTCTCCAAATTGATCTGTCCCCAGGCTGCTATGTCTCCAAGTTGTTCTGCCTTCAAGTTGTTATGTCTTAAAGTTGTTCTGTCTCCAAGTTGTTCTGTCTCCAAGTTGTTCTGTCTTCAAGTTGTTCTGTTTTCAAGTTGTTCTATCTCCGAATTGCTGTGTATTTTATTTTCACGGTGCAAGCTGAAAACAGACCCTTCATTGTGTTGTCCATCCATCTACGTCGTTGTCGTCTTCTGGCTTATGCCTTCAACCCTCATTAAAACCAATCACTGTCTAGTCACCCAGTCACGCGTCTAGTCACACAGTCGCTTGTCTAGTCACCTAATCACTTATCTAGTCACCTAGTCACCTATCTAGTCACCTAGTTACTTATCTAGTCAACCAGTCACCTGTTTAGTCACCTAGTCACTTATCTAGTCACCTGTCTAGTCACTGAGTCACTTATCTAGCCACCCAGTCACCTGTCTAGTCACCCAGTCACCTGTCTAGTCGCCCAGTCACGTTTCCAGTCAAGGACGTTTTTCTGCAGCATTACATCTTTTGTTTCGTACTCTTTGTTTTCTTGTAAAAATCCCAGACATTTGAACCAGGTAAGGGAAAAAAGCGAATTATCTTTGGTCTTTGAATTTTTATCCATAATATCACGTGATAGAGGCGTCAGTTTATTATTATTATTATTATTATTATATTATTATTATTATTATTATTATTATTTCGTTTTAGTGTAAAGAAATCAACAGTTGAATTCAAGGTGCCAGGGTTAAGATTTTAAAACGCAAAGGTGGAGGAGCCTTTTAAAAATACAGAGACAGAACATGGTCACAGGAGAATGACTGAGAGTCCGCTGTAGGGTAGGCTAAGGTCTAGTGACGACAAAACAGCGCGCTAACCAGTTCTATGTGACCCAAGGGTTACCGTGTTACCGTCTCTGGGCCACACACGGCTAGTCTCGCTGGACCACACACGCGGCTAATCTCGCTGGACCCACACACGGCTAGTCTCGCTGGACAACACGCGACTAGTCTCGCTGGGCCACACACGGGTAGTCTCCCTGGACCCACACTGGGCTAGTCTTCCTGGACAACACACGACTAGTCTCGCTGGATCCACACACGGCTTGTCTCGCTGGACCACACACGGCTAGTCTCGCTGCACCCACACACGGCCAGTCTCCCTGGACCCACACACGGCTAGTCTCCCTGGACCCACACACGGCTAGTCTTGCTGGACTCATACTCTGCTAGTCTCCCTGGACCCACACACGGCTAGTCTTGCTGGACTCATACTCTGCTAGTCTCCCTGGACCCACACACGGCTAGTCTTGCTGGACTCATACTCTGCTAGTCTCCCTGGACCCACACACGGCTAATCTCGCTGGACTCACACACGGCTAGTCTCCCTGGATCCGCACACGGCTAGTCTTGCTGGACTCACACACGGATAGTCTCCCTGGACCCACACACGGCTAGTCTTGCTGGACTCACACACGGCTAGTCTCCCTGGATCCGCACACGGCTAGTCTTGCTGGACTCACACACGGCTAGTCTCCCTGGACCCACACACGGCTAGTCTTGCTGGACTCACACACTGCAAGTCTCACTGGACCTATACACGACTATTCTCCCAGAGCCATACACGACTGATCTCCCTGGACCCGCACACGGCTGGTCTTGCTGGACCTACTCACGGCTAGTCTCCCTGGACCCGCACACGGCTAGTTTCCCTGGAACACATTCCCACTGGGTTTTTTTTTTTTTGGTTGTTGTCAACGTTCTCGTGTTGTTGTGTGTATATTTATTTTTTATTTCTCTCAAATCATTATTTTCGCGACTTTCTTGAAAACAGTGTATTCTTCGTTCTGCAGAACTCTGGTGTCATTTTCTAGTGTCCTCGTGAAGGCAGGACACGAATAATCTTTTTTCCAGCAGTACTGTGCTTTTCTGCATTTCCAGTCAAATATTCGCAGCAGAAAAACCAGACAAGGTTTGGTAATTACCTAGAACTTGGAGCAAAGTTCAAAAGTTGAGTGCCAGACCCGAGAGTCCATCTGTGTGATGCAACACTCTATTTGGGGCCCCAAACACTGTTAGCAAGCCATTCTGTTTTCATCTACTGTGGCCCCCCCCCTTTACAGGGCCACGAAGTGCCAAGTCTGGCCCAGAGGTCAGTTCCTAGTCCCATCCTCTCCCTGTCCCTCTCCCGCCATCCAAACAAGGACAGTAACTCTGATGTTGTTTGTGTGAAATAAGAAAAGAGTGCACACACACACACACAAACACAGGGACCGTAGGGCACGGCTTAAACCCTGGGTCTCGGGTGTACAGGCTCCGCTCACCACCCCAAGATAAGCACATTATGTGCCGGCTGCACGTGTCTAAATGCCGACAAGATGATTTTCAAGCTTGATAAAGAGAAAGTGAATTTTTCCAAGACTGGCCATCTGTTAAGTGTTCTCTGTCCACTTTCACTTCTAAAACCTGAAGACTTGACGCTGATCATCTGTTGTATGTTCTATATCTACTTCCACTTCTAAAACCTGAAGACTCGACGCTGGCCATCTGTTGTGTGTTCTCAATCTACTTCCACTTCTAAAACCTGAAGACTTGACGCTGATCATCTGTTGTATGTTCTATATCTACTTCCATTTCTAAAACCTGAAGACTTGACGCTGGTCATCTGTTGTATGTTCTATATCTACTTCCAGTTCTAAAACCTGAAGACTTGACGCTGATCATCTGTTGTTTGTTCTATATCTACTTCCACTGCTAAAACCTGAAGCCTTGACGCTGATCATCTGTTGTATGTTCTATATCTACTTCCACTTCTAAAACCTAAAGACTTGACGCTGATCATCTGTTGTATGTTCTATATCTACTTCCACTTCTAAAACCTGAAGACTTGTTGTGAAATCCAATTTCTAAGCTCCATTAAAAAAAAAAAAACAATTTTTATGTCTCATTTTTATGTTTTTCTCCGTCTTTCTCGGTTTTGTTGTTTTTGTTCAGAAATTATAAAAGATAATTAAAAATATTAACGGGAAACTAACATGAATGAATGTTTTTTTTTCCCTAAATATAATTAATAATAAATTTGTTTTAAAATAACCACGTGACACAACAAGAAATGGTCAAAGCCGGTTTGTTTAGCACATTTTTATACAGGACAAAAAAGAAAGCCATGAAATTTCACTTATTTTCTTGAATATTTCTTTCCTCCCTCCCTCTCTCTCTCTCTCTCTCTCGTTCTCAATCTCGTTAGAAACCGCGGAGATTCTTGGTAGAGCCCGCCATTGTTAACCGCCAAAGTTATCGATTTTTCTCTGCTGCTGGTGCAGGAAGTACATGATAGTCGAAGAAACTGCGGAGACAACCCTACTTCACGACGCGCTGAAGTCTCTAAGGAGACGCGGTAGACGATGTTTTACGAAATCTTTGTCTCACTTCCAAACCCAGAATTATTCTAACCCTTTCATGTCCTTCATTATTTTTTTTAAGGAATACGTGTCGAATGTCCATTTTCATTTGCCAGTTTGGTTTCGTTTATATATTGTTACACTTCCTTTGGTTTCGTTTATATATTGTTCCACTTCCTTTATTTGGTTTCATTTATATTTTGTTCCACTTCCTTTCTTTGGTTTCGTTTATATTTTGTTACACTTCCATTGTTTGGTTTCATTTCCATATTGTTACATTTCTATTGTTTATTTTCTTTTACATATTGTTACACTTCCTTTGTCACTTTGGTTTCATTTATATATTGTTACACTTCCATTGTTTGGTTTCATTTCCATATTGTTACATTTCTATTGTTTATTTTCGTTTCCTTTGTCACTTTGGTTTCATTTATATATTGTTACACTTCCTTTGTCACTTTGGTTTTATTTATATATTGTTACATTTCCTTTGTCACTTTGGTTTCATTTATATATTGTTACACTTCCTTTGTCACTTTGGTTTCATTTATATATTGTTACACTTCCTTTGTCACTTTGGTTTCATTTATATATTGTTACACTTCCTTTGTCACTTTGGTTTCATTTATATATTGTTACACTTCCTTTGTCACTTTGGTTTCATTTATATATTGTTACACTTCCTTTGTCACTTTGGTTTCATTTATATATATTGTTACACTTCCTTTGCATTCTGAACGCAGTGTGTAATTTCATAAAGATAATTTAACATAAAATGTAAACTCAGTGTATTATTTTGTCCTGTATATATGTATTATTTGTTTGTTTGTTTAAAAGGATCGGTAACTTAATAATCATTCTCTGTTGTGGCTCATTTTAATTCTGATCTATCAATAATTCAAGTTGCTTATTTTATTATTATGTTTTACTCTTTCAACATTTCAAGCTTTCATTCTTTCAGTCTTTCACTCTTTCATTCTTTCACTCTGTTACTCTTTCACTCTCTCAATCTTTCACTCTATAACTCTTTCATTCTTTCACTCTTTCACCCTTTCACTTTTATTCTTTCACTTCTCACTCTTTCATTCTTTCACTCTTTCACTCGTTCATTCTTTCACTCTGTTACTCTTTCATTCTTTCACTCTTTCACTTCTTCTCTCTTTCACTCTTTCATTCTTTCACTCTTTCTTTCTTTCCCTCTCTCATTCTTTCACTCTCTCATTCTTTCACTTTCTCATTCTTTCACTCCTGAATTAACTTCCACGCTCTGCAAGAATAAATTTTGATGAGAAATTTTGGTAGAAAAGAAAAAAAAACAACTAGAAAAAGTTACTGTGTAATTTTAAAATATTGGCTGAGTTATAAATGTGTTAGTTTCTCGTCTTATTTAGATTTGACCTCAGTATCTCTGGGAGCGCTCACTCACGTAAGATCGACCAAACCTGCCGCTGTTGTCTCGGACTAAAACACTTCATGTCTACACTTTCTGACAGATAAGCCTTACAGATAACTAATCTCGCTGAACTTTATTATTCTGCTTAAACTTAGTTCATAATTTTAAAACAGGTCGATGAATCGAAGAACGGGGCAGATTTATGTCAAATAAATTTCAACAACGAAACTGAAGAATTAGATAAGATAAAGATCAGTATATGCCTACTGCAACCTGGCTAAGTCATGGGATTTTCGATATCTAATCCATCCATCCATGTCATTAGCCGGCCACTGTCTAAGCAATCACCCCTCATCACGCCGTATGGCGTCTTGCAGGGCAGCAACAAATTCTCTCCACCTCTGAGGGTCTGCAGCCAGTCAATGTGTTCTGCCCCAGCTGGGGCTGCATGCTACTCATTTCTGCTTGTACAGTTCTCCGCAAGGCACCATGGTTCTGTTTCTCGTGACTTGGCGTTTTCTCGCCCTTCTGGAGTCCGTGGTTCGAGTCCCAGGTAAATCTCGTGCCAGTTTTCTTCCCCTCGCGTAGTAAAGCGCTTTACTTCCATATTTTTCGAATACTAACAAAACAACACTATGCCAGATCATTTCCTGTTTAGAGTGAAACAATTGAAACTTAGAGGAAGAATGTCTGGAATGGAATGAAAGTTGTAAGATAAAAGGCAGAACATCTGAAATAGAAAGAAAGTTGTACGACAAAAGGCAGACTGGCCTGCCTGGTCAGTTCTTCATCTTTTCCTTCACCTTATCATCTAATGTGACAGAGCCAAAGGTCAGTTATTCTAATCAATTTCTTAAACACATTCATCTTGTTGTTCGGTTTTTTTTTCTTTTACCTTTTTAATGACTTTTTTGTTTTTGTTTACTTTTTATTATTGTTGTTACGTTTTTGTTTACTTTTATTATTTTTTATTACTTTTATCATACTTTCTCTTTTCACTTCATTTGTTTCGTATATCTTAGATTAATCACAAGTGTTTTAGCTCTTGCACATAACATTCTTAGTAATGTGAGTTTAAACTGACGGTTCTCTGGTTAAATATGAGTAGATGTTAACAGTAAAAAGGACAGATGTTAAAATTTTCACGTTAAATTTTAACTGAATGGAAAAAATACTGTTCCAGACTGAAGAATTCACACCAGTTGTGTGAATGGCCGCAATGGCTCGGAAAGCTGAATGAATGAATGAATGAATGAACGAATGAATAGTTATTAATAACGTCTGTAAACCAGTGGCAGCCAATATCCCGTCCCATCTATCAGTTGATGCTTCGACTAAGAGGGTCAGAGAGGACTAATGGGACAGAGCTAGATATGATCAGTTGATGCTTCGACTAAGAGGCTCAGAGAGGACTAATGGGACAGAGCTAGATATGATCAGTTGATGCTTCGACTAAGAGGCTCAGAGAGGACTAATGGGACAGAGCTAGATATGATCAGTTGATGCTTCGACTAAGAGGCTCAGAGAGGACTAATGGGACAGAGCTAGATATGATCAGTTGATGCTTCGACTAAGAGGCTCAGAGAGGACTAATGGGACAGAGCTAGATATGATCAGTTGATGCTTCGACTAAGAGGCTCAGAGAGACTAATGGGACAGAGCTAGATATGATCAGTTGATGCTTCGACTAAGAGGCTCAGAGAGGACTAATGGGACAGAGCTAGATATGATCAGTTGATGCTTCGACTAAGAGGCTCAGAGAGACTAATGGGACAGAGCTAGATATGATCAGTTGATGCTTCGACTAAGAGGCTCAGAGAGGACTAATGAGACAGAGCTAGATATGATCAGTTGATGCTTCGACTAAGAGGCTCAGAGAGGACTAATGGGACAGAGCTAGATGTGATCATTTGATGCTTCGACTAAGAAGTTCATTAAAGACTAATGGTTCCCACTGCTGGTTATAACCTGCTGCTCGTAGTTCCACAAAGACAGAACAACAGTAAGCATTGAGCAGCACACTTCTGACCTGTGGCTGAATGAAAGTTAATATTTTTATTTCGAAACTGTTAAATAGTTTTTTTTGTAAATGTTAATTAATTATTCATTTATTGAACTTTTTATTTCACTTTTTTTTTCATTTTTCACCTGCGTTATCTGCCCTCGTTTCTCTTGTCTCCTTGTTTTGTTTTTGTTTACAGATGTTTGAAGTTAGCCAGAATGAGAGAGAACTACGTGTAGATGCCAGGAACAATTTGATGGGGTGGGATATAGATCTAGTTTCCCGGCTTCGATTAACAATTAGCAACGCCTCCGTCCCCTCCTTTCTCTCCCCCTCCCCCTACACATACATAACCACTGCACTAAATACAGCCAAACATTATTCCCTTACCTTCTTTTCCCCTATGTTTTACTTTTCTCTCAGTTGGGATGTATGGCTGCATACAAATTCATTTGACCTACTGCACTTCGTTAACCCTGGATTTGTTTTTGTAGCATTAATATTACGGGAATCAACAACACAAATGCTTTCTGCTCTTACATGTATCGTCAGCACTGGACTTAGTTATTACTCGCAACGCGCGATATCTTGCCTAAGTGTGAAAGATAACTGGGTTCTTGTCTGAACGGAGGTTATCAGTTCAGAGAGAGAGAGAGGAGAGAGAGACAGAAGAGAGAGAAGAGAGAGAGAAGAGTGAGAAGGGAGAGAGAGAGAAGAGAGAGATAGACAAGAGAGATAGACAAGAGAGATAGACAAGAGAGATAGACAAGAGAGAGAGAAGAGAGAGAGAAGAGAGAAGAGAGAGAAAGGGGTTGCTAACACTGTATGGCTTGCCAACACTACCTACAGCAGATGAACGGGTAGATCTTATCATTTCAGTTTCTATCTATTCTGTATCACCATTAATACAACCTGACAAAGAAGCACAAGACTCCTTCTAGCTACACAATCAATATCTTGACCACAATACAAGAACGAACTACGCCTTTGAACACCAGGCAGGTTCTATTCAGCCGTCGCGCAGTTTAATTTCAACAGTGGTTTCTGGTTTAGTCAAAAGTTGGCAGCTCGGTCAGGACCAATGTGGGGGACACAAAGACTAAAAATAAATGGTCTAATCTGAGCATCCTCTTGCTTGCCATCACGTGACCTCCAATAATTAGACAGAGGCGCCTCGGCCAGGAGAGCAGCGGAAATGTGACGCTAAAAGCTTTTTGCTACGGCTGTATTTATACTGGGCTGTTTATATAAGGCTTTGTTGCAGCTGTATTTATAGTGTACTGTTTATATAAGGCTTTGTTGCAGCTGTATTTATAGTGTACTGTTTATATAAGGCTTTGTTGCAGCTGTATTTATAGTGTACTGTTTATATAAGGCTTTGTTGCAGCTGTATTTATAGTGTACTGTTTATATAAGGCTTTGTTGCAGCTGTATTTATAGTGTGCTGTTTATATAAGGGTTTGTTGCAGCTGTATTTATACTGGGCTGTTTATATAAGGGTTTGTTGCAGCTATATTTATAGTGTGCTGTTTATATAAGGCTTTGTTGCAGCTGTATTTATACTGGGCTGTTTATATAAGGCTTTGTTGCAGCTGTATTTATAGTGTACTGTTTATATAAGGCTTTGTTGCAGCTGTATTTATAGTGTACTGTTTATATAAGGCTTTGTTGCAGCTGTATTTATAGTGTGCTGTTTATATAAGGGTTTGTTGCAGCTATATTTATAGTGTGCTGTTTATATAAGGGTTTGTTGCAGCTATATTTATAGTGTGCTGTTTATATAAGGGTTTGTTGCAGTTGTATTTGTACTGTACTATTTATATAAGGCTTTGTTGCAGCTGTATTTTACTGTACTGTTTATAGAAGGCTTTGTTGCAGCTGTATTTATACTGTATTGTTTATATAAGGCTTTGTTGCAACTATATTTATAGTGTGCTGTTTATATCTTTTCCACTGAACTTTGACGTAACTGTGGTATTTTACAGACAGACAGACAGACAGACAGACAGACAGACAGATAGACAGATAGATAGATAGATAGATAGATAGATAGATAGATAGATAGATAGATAGATAGATAGATAGATAGATAGATAGATAGATAGATAGATAGATAGATATTAATTTACACATTTAACGCCCCTGCCATTAATAGCACTTAATTTGTATGCATGAAGGGAGGTTGCTACATATACTGCACAAAATAAAATCTTTGACCTGACATTCCTAAAATATTTACGTTCTCTCTCATTTGTAACTATTATATTGGAAGGTGCCTTTTCCCATCAAGGTTATTATTACAAATCTTTATTTTTCTTCTGCTTCATTCTGTATCTTATACTTTCTTTTAGTACTATAATAAGACGGGAAGTCACTAAGTAAGTCGCAAATTGAAATATTTTGTCAGTGGCAGTTATCAGGTAGTATTTAAATCCTTAGATACCCAACTTTATAATAGTTGTATGTAGGGGGCGCTGGGAGGTACGTGCGCATGCGCAAAGCAATAAAAAATGGCTACCCAACTGTTAGTGTATACCAAAGAAGAACAGAGAAGTCTAGTGCGATTTTAGTGGGCTAAAGGACATTCAGTTGAGGATATTCATAAGGAAATGATTACAGTTTATGCTGAAAAGTGTTTATCACGTAAAGCGGTCTATAACTGGGTAAAAGAATTTTCTCAGGGACGCACCGAAATTGTTAACAAAAATTCAAGATTACGCCTTCTGCGGAGAAGGTTATGCTGACATTGTTCTGGGATTATCAAGGAGTGTTGTTAACCAAGTTCCAGAAGTATGGTGACAGTGTGAATTCTGTATAGTTCTGTGAAGTTATGTCGATGCTGCGGGATGCAGTTCGAAGGAAACGTCCTGGTCTGCTGACTAGAGGTACATACGGCTCGGTTAACCCAAGAAAAAATTACCCTGTTGAGTTGGGAAGTTCTTGAACGTCCACCCTATAGTCCTGACGTAGCTCCAAGTAATTTTCACCTGTTTGGCCCATTGAAAAACCACCTTGGCGGGAGAAGATTCTCGAGTGACGAAGAGATGGAAGCAGAAGTAAAAGAAAAATGGTTCAGAAATCGGACTCTCGATTTTTACGCCTTGGGTAATGCATCACTGATTACACGATGGGACAAATGTATCAATGTCGGTGGCGATTACGTTGAGAATAACGTAGGTTCAAAAATTTTAATTACTGTCGCATTTAGTTTTTTTTTTTTGTTTTTTTTTTGTAGCAGGCATTTGCGAGTTACTTAATGACTTCTCTTCGTATTATTTCGACTGAAACAATTCTACTGGCAAATAGAATAACTAGTACAATACATCCTAAAACAAGGGCACGTGTCTATTTTTGTCAGAAGAGAAATTCTTCTCAGTTTCCAGAAGCTGAGATCCATAAATCTATAACCCAGTGCTGGGTATAACTCGCTGTTGTGAGAACTGAATCTTTTGCCTACCCGTGCATAAAACAGATTCTTGTGGTTATTCCCCTTGGTAAAAGTGAAAATTTAAAAAAAAGAGCACTTTATTCATTAACAGACAGGCACTTGTGGCGGGTCACTCACTCACTCACTCACACACACACACACACACACACACACACACACATACATATATAAATATATAAATATATTATCATTCTCGCTCTTAAAGTGTCCTGATCCTTTCCATCGATGTTCGCAGATTCCCAAAATGTGTATCCGCGTTCTTTTCATCTCGTCACCTATTACTTGATATTTTCCCTCATACATACTTCTTACATTCCATGTTCCTACTCTTATTTTTCTTTTTAGTTTGATACAGGGGTTTTCCTTGGTAACACCGTCAGGATTTTGTCCGTCATCACAATTACTAGTACCGACCTCTGCCTCACACTCTTCCCCAGTGTTAAAATTAGATCTATCTGGCCTGGGGGACTCACCACCAGATCTTTTTCCTATTTGACTTTCCATGATTGCTGCTTGGGTTTCTTGGTATGTTTCCAGAAGGTAGTTTACCATTGCTTTCCTTCCGGGCAGTGACTGTACTAGTCAGTGATCGTAGCCATTGTCCCTACATTGAGATCATCTGCTAACACACTTTTTAAACAACATCCAAGAAGACTTTACACATGGACATCACCTGATGGGAAAACCAGGAATCAAATAGATTACATTTTAGTGCAGAGAAGGTGGAGGTCAAGCATAACATCAGCAAAAACTTTACCAGGTGCTTATTGTGACACGGACCATGAGTTATTAATAGCAGACATGAAGATAAA
The DNA here is from genome assembly GCA_009760885.1 of Achatina immaculata. NCBI lineage: Eukaryota > Metazoa > Mollusca > Gastropoda > Stylommatophora > Achatinidae > Lissachatina > Lissachatina immaculata. The sequence goes on from CM019705.1 coordinate 18,476,456, forward strand.
GCTAAAAAAGATAGTTATGGGATCAAGACCACTCCGCTTTGACCTTACAAATATACCAGAACAATACGGTATAGAAGTGAAGAACCGTTTCGAAATCCTGATGGCTGTACAGGAAGAGATGACACCAGATGAATTGGCTACGCAGGCCAAAGATATCTTAGTAACAACAGCTAAAGACATGGTTCCAGTAAAGAAAACACAAAAGAATAGATGGATCACAGCAGGTACACTAGAACTGATAAAACAATGTAGAGAAATGAAGACGCAATGGAGAGTGACAAACAACAACAAAGATAAATATAAAACTTTAACAAAAGAAGTACGAAGAAACATAAGAAAAGACAAAAAACAATACATACAAGATTGTTGTGAAAGAATAGAAGAACATCAGAGGTGTGGAAGAGATAGTGAAATGTTTAAAGAAATGAAGACATTGACGAGAAATGTCACACCTAAGCTAAATGTAATTTGTGATGAGATGGGGAATACCCTGACAGAGACAGAGGAAATTCTGGAAAGATGGAAGGAATATTGCAAAAGAATGTATGAAACAACCGACTGTGGAAGCAGAAATCAACAGTGTGAATTATTATTGGAGGAGAAAGAACCCGAGCCGACAATGGAAGACGTTTTATGGGCAATAAAGAGTCTGAAAAATGGTAAATCACCAGGATGTGATGAGATAACCGCTGAATTTATTAAAGCAGGAGGAAAGGAGTGTGCAACAATCTATCATGCACTATGTAAAAAGATATGGCATTCAGGTATTTGGCCAAAAGAATGGAAAAGAACTGTATTCATACCACTGCCAAAAAAGGGTAACCTGAAATTATGCACCAACTACAGAACTGTTGCCCTGATTAGTCATGCCAGTAAAATTCTGTTAAAAATCATAATGGGTAGACTTCGAAAGAAAATAGAAGAAGAAGTCAATATGGTCCAAGCTGGCTTCAGGCAAGGAAGAGGATCAAGAGATCATATATTCAATCTAAGATTAATAATAGAGAAATGCAGGGAGTTTAATGTGAATCTATATTTATCCTTTATAGACTACTCAAAGGCATTTGATTGTGTACAACACCAGAAACTTTGGGAAATAATGGAAAAAATGGGATTTCCAACACATTTGATACAATTAACATCACTGCTGTATTTAGACCAACAAGCAGCTGTCAGAATAAATGGTGAAACAACAAGTTGGTTTGACATAAAACAAGGGGTCCGTCAGGGGTGCATATTGTCACCCTACTTATTTAACTTGTATACTGAAAATATAATGAGGAATGTTAGAGAAGATGTAGACAAAGAATATTACGATGCCATAACAGTTGGAGGTTATGAAATACCAGAGATTAGATATGCTGATGACGCAATGGAGAGTGACAAACAACAACAAAGATAAATATAAAACTTTAACAAAAGAAGTACGAAGAAACATAAGAAAAGACAAAAAACAATACATACAAGATTGTTGTGAAAGAATAGAAGAACATCAGAGGTGTGGAAGAGATAGTGAAATGTTTAAAGAAATGAAGACATTGACGAGAAATGTCACACCTAAGCTAAATGTAATTTGTGATGAGATGGGGAATACCCTGACAGAGACAGAGGAAATTCTGGAAAGATGGAAGGAATATTGCAAAAGAATGTATGAAACAACCGACTGTGGAAGCAGAAATCAACAGTGTGAATTATTATTGGAGGAGAAAGAACCCGAGCCGACAATGGAAGACGTTTTATGGGCAATAAAGAGTCTGAAAAATGGTAAATCACCAGGATGTGATGAGATAACCGCTGAATTTATTAAAGCAGGAGGAAAGGAGTGTGCAACAATCTATCATGCACTATGTAAAAAGATATGGCATTCAGGTATTTGGCCAAAAGAATGGAAAAGAACTGTATTCATACCACTGCCAAAAAAGGGTAACCTGAAATTATGCACCAACTACAGAACTGTTGCCCTGATTAGTCATGCCAGTAAAATTCTGTTAAAAATCATAATGGGTAGACTTCGAAAGAAAATAGAAGAAGAAGTCAATATGGTCCAAGCTGGCTTCAGGCAAGGAAGAGGATCAAGAGATCATATATTCAATCTAAGATTAATAATAGAGAAATGCAGGGAGTTTAATGTGAATCTATATTTATCCTTTATAGACTACTCAAAGGCATTTGATTGTGTACAACACCAGAAACTTTGGGAAATAATGGAAAAAATGGGATTTCCAACACATTTGATACAATTAACATCACTGCTGTATTTAGACCAACAAGCAGCTGTCAGAATAAATGGTGAAACAACAAGTTGGTTTGACATAAAACAAGGGGTCCGTCAGGGGTGCATATTGTCACCCTACTTATTTAACTTGTATACTGAAAATATAATGAGGAATGTTAGAGAAGATGTAGACAAAGAATATTACGATGCCATAACAGTTGGAGGTTATGAAATACCAGAGATTAGATATGCTGATGACGCAGTATTGCTGTCCACAACACAAGAAGGAATGGAAAAACTAATTATGTCAGTCCGCAAGAACAGCGAAGAGCAGAACCTCTATCTTAATGCAAAGAAAACTAAAGTGATGACAACTAACAAAACAAACAAGGCAACTGAAATATGTATCAATGAGGAAAAACTGGAAGAAGTGGAGAGTTTTGAATATCTTGGATCACTACTAACTAATAATGGAGATACAATGAGGGAAATTAAAAGGAGGACATCTATTGCTCTTCAGAAAGTAAATCAAATAAAGAATCTGTGGAGAGGAGCAGACAGAACCACAAAAATAAGATTTTTAAGGGCATGCATCTTTCCCATCGCAACATATGCCTGTGAGACCTGGACACTTAACAAAACAGCTGAGAAGCACATAAATGCCTTTGAATGTAAATGCTATAGAAGAGTTCTCCAAATATCGTGGACACAAAAAAGAACAAATATATCTATACTACAAGAGCTTAATATTGAAGAAGGCTGGCTAGTAGGGAGGATTAAAGAGAGAAAACTTAAATATTTTGGCCACATTAAACGTCATGATAATTTGGAGAAGACCGTATTGGAAGGATACATAATGGGAAAAAGAAAAAGAGGAAGACCGAAACGAAGATGGCTGCAAGACATCGTTGATGATCTGGAAATGGATGCAGCAGCAGCAGGCCATCTTGCTCACAACCGAGAGGCCTACAGGAGTGCTGTTTGGGAGGCAAAGTTCCGCAAGGGACATGCAAAGGAATGAATGAATGAGTTTAAATAGTGCATTAGTTAACAGTGAGTGAATACAGGTTCTAAAGTTTATTGTAAAAAGAAAGGAGAGAGAGAGGGGGGGAACGGGGTTTCTGCGGAGTGACATGGTGCGATTGTTTTGATGCCGAGACCTTCAGACAAACTCTCCCTCTACCACACGCCAGCCCGTCTACGCTATCACACCCCAGCCCGTCTATACTATCACATTCCAGCCCGTCTACGCTATCACACCCCAGCCCATCTATACTATCACATGCCAGCCCGCCTACGCTATCACATTCCAGCCCGTCTACGCTATCACACCCCAGTCCGTCTATACTATCACATGCCAGCCCGTCTACGCTATCATGTGCCAGCCCGTCTACGGTATCACACTCCAGCCCGTTTACGCTATCACGTGCCAGCCCGTCTACGCTATCACACCCCAGCCCGTCTATACTATCACATTCCAGCCCGTCTACGCTATCACACCCCAGCCCATCTATACTATCATATGCCAGCCCGCCTACGCTATCACATTCCAGCCCGTCTACGCTATCACACCCCAGCCCGTCTATACTATCACATTCCAGCCCGTCTACGCTATCACACCCCAGCCCATCTATACTATCACATGCCAGCCCGTCTACGCTATCACATTCCAGCCCGTCTACGCTATCACACCCCAGCCCGTCTATACTATCACATGCCAGCCCGTCTACGCTATCACGTGCCAGCCCGTCTACGCTATCACACTCCAGCCCGTCTATACTATCACGTGCCAGCCCGTTTACGCTGTCACACTCCAGCCCGTCTACGTTATCACATGCCAGCCCGTTCTACGCTATCACACGCCAGCTCATCTACTCTATTGCTCGTCAGTCCGTTTACGCTATCACACGCCAGCTCGTCTTCGCTATCACACGCTAGCCCGTCTACCCTATCATACGCCAGCCCGCCTACGCTATTGTCCATCAGCAAACAGTTCTACTCCTCTTTGGAACTGGTCTGGTCTGTGTTTATTAAAACAGTTCAAAGTTGATACTACTCAGTATCAGGAATCGGTTTGTAGGAACCGGATACCCCCTTTTACCGCAAGACCAAAAGAACCGGTTCCTAATTCGATTCCTGTCCAGCTCTGCTACAAACCACTGACTAGACCTCCAAGTAACATGTTGAACGATTCCACCGCCAGTAAGTGCCTGTGTGGAGTAGAAAGTGTCTGCTTATAAAAATAATTTTCTTTCCCCTGATTACAACTTTCACTATTACATTTTTATAGCTGGCGGGATCAATACTGCCATTTTAGAAACATTATATCAGAACGGGTATGATCGCTAATATCCGGAGTCGTGGAAGAAACAGAGTCGCCATTACTGAGGACTGTGCTAGAAAAGACGCTTGTGATCATCCCAGTTACTTCGTGTATCTCTGAGTGTTTTGTGACTGAAGTTCTGGGATAAAAGGTGGCCTTTTTTTTATAGATATAACTGACGTTTGGTGAGAGTCTGTCATTGTTGACATCTGACCTATATTTGGTGAGAGAAAGTGTCATTTTTTACACACCATGTATATATATATGAAGAGCTGGAGAGATTAAAAAAAATAATTAAAAAAAGGAAAACGAGAAAGAGAGAGAAGGAGAGAGAGAGAGAGAGAGAGAGAGAGAGAGAGAGAGAGAGAGACAATGTACTTTCATAGGACATGCAATGAGAAGAAGGAGCATTGAAAATAATGTAACAACAGGAAAAATAGAGGGAAGAAGAGTTAGGAGAAGACCGAGAGAAATGATACTGGACAGTCTGACGGGATGGTGTAAGAGGAGATCACCAACTGAACTGATGGCCCGCATGAAGGATCGGGTACTCTGGAGAAGCATAACAACCAACGCCAGTCGGCACGGCACATGATGATGAAGATGATGATGATGATGATGATGATGAAATATACGTATATATAGTTTAATAAATGTTATAACTTTTCAACTGGTTGACATGATTTCGTCACCATTTTTTCTTATTGATTCATTCTTTCTCAAATCTTTGTGTTCCCACTTAACTTTGGTTGCTAGATTGTGACTGTAGATCTGCCACAGTCTTCCGTTACTTTTTGTTTAATCTGAAAGGAAAACCCAAAAAAGTGAGTTCATTATTTTCTCAGCAGTGACATTGATTTTATTCTGTTGTACCTGTATCATTAGCTCTTTTGTTTAGCTGGTTTCATGGAACTGTAATTGCCCCATTTATATTAATTTTCTTGTTCAAATTTCAGATTGTTACCTTTTTTTCCCTCACTCTTGGCCTCTTAGTTGCTGTGTGAGATTTATAAGAAGTCATCACCGAGTTCATTAAACACAAAATGGTCATCTTTTGCATTCATTCATCAAAGTGCCTTCACGAAAGTAGATGATCTGTATGGCTCTTCATTTTGTGCTGGAGTGTACTTTTGTAATCAGAATTGGCAACCTTTTTATTTCAGTGCGATTTGATTGGTCTGTTAATGTAGGCTACTTTCTGTCAGTTTCACGTGCTTTTCTCGCATGCTTTCCAGTGGTTCAATATCGCGCCCTACTTTCTCATGAGTTTTCTAGTGGTTCTGTCTTATCCTCTTTTCTCTCATGAGTTTTCTAGTGGTTCTGTCTTATCCTCTTTTCTCTCATGAGTTTTCTAGTGGTTCTGTCTTATCCTCTTTTCTCTCATGAGTGTTCTAGTGCTTTTGTCGTATCCTGTTTTCTCTCACGAGTAAAGGTAATGGCACTTTAACCAACCGAAACAGAAATTTAAAAAAAACTGCTGCACAAATGGATACATGATGTGGAATTGTTGGAGGTGACGGCATCTGGAAATCTTCTTCTTCTTCTTCTTCTTCGTTCGCATTGTCTGTCTATACCTGCATTCCTGTCTCTTGGATAAATTTCACTGTTTTTTTGTAATTCATGTATGGAACCGTAGAACTTATCTTCTTTAGTGGTTTCACTGGACCAGTAATTATTTCTCAGTGTTTCATAGTTGGTGCAGTTCTGGAGGATATGTTCCACAGTTTGGGGCACCTGGGCACATGTACATAGATTAGTAGTACCAACCTTAAACTTTGTATACATATGACTTCGGAGTCGGCTGTGTCCTGTTCGGAGACGGAAGATGGTGACTTGTTCCTTTCTGTTTAGCATGTGATAGTCATCATGTGGTGGTGTTTGTGGCTTCCTGTAGGTTTTTAACATGCTTTTCTTCTGATTATAGGTGATTGGTATGTCTGGTTGCTCCAGTGCCCTCTTTGGCCAGATGGTCAGCTTTCTCATTGCCTGGTATCCCACAGTGGGAGGGAATGCATTGCAAAGTGACTCCATGTTGTAAGCCAATTTTTGACAAGGCATCCTTAAGGTCTGGTAGTTTGTTGCACTGAAGAGCTCCAGTACTGATCTTGCATCTGTGAGAATTACTACAGGACATGTATCAATTCTGGTGTCTGATAGTTTTTAAACTACAGCAATAATTGCCCTAACTTCTGCATCAAAGTTGTTGCAGTATTTACCAGTGGGTATGGAAATCTTGTCAATAGTGTTGTTTGGATATTCAATATATGCTCCTGCCCCTCCATTCTTTATGGCATTATGTGCAGATCCATCTGTATACACACATATCCAGGTGTCACATGGATATTTGTCATCTAGAACACTAAGTGTGGCTGTTGATCTTACAAGACTGCTCTGCATCTCACCATTCTGCACACCTTTCACTTCAGTCTGAATAGTTATTTGTGTATAATCTGCTTCTTTCCATAGTGTATGCTCTGGCACAGATGATAATGGAGCGACTACAATTGGAAGGTCAGGTATCAGCTTACGCATACACTTGGCCTGGTGAATGAAGCTGCTTCTTTTAAGCCGTCTTAATGCCAAGTTATTGAATCTCTCCTTCAGGGGATGGCTTACAGAGATGAGGAGTTTCTCTCCCATGGTCATGACCTTTGTGTCTCTACGTTCCTTCAGCGCTTGAACACCAACTATTTTCTGCATTTCTATCCAATATGTGTGGACCTCATGGCACCTGTGATAATCCGTAGTGACTGATTTTGAACCTTGTCTAGATTATGCAGCGTAGTGTTTGATGCTGTGCACCGAGATGTTGAGCCATATTCTAAATGTGGTAGAATACTTTGCTGATATACATTCTTGAGGATTCTTTCACTAGCTCCCCATGTGGTTCCACTCAATTTTCTTAATATGGCTAGTTTTCTTCTGGGTTTCGTTTCTCCACTGTTGATGTGTTGCTTCCACGTCAGTTTTGAGTCAAGAGTCACTCTTAAGTAAGTGGGTTGGTTGTCCATCCTTAAGGATATTTCATTTACAAAGATCTTACCTGCTTTCTGTTTAGATGAGAGAGTGAACAGAGTGGTACTTGATTTCTCTGTGTTGATACTTACACACCATTTGTTTGTCCATGATATCTGGAAATAAATAATACCAACATGCAAGGGGAGGGGCACTGGATTACACTTCCCACATGGCTGCTATAGAATGAAGAGGAAATATGAAACAACGTAAAGTCCCGAGAATATGGGACTATAGCATTTAGTGAGTAAAGAAGGGGAAAACGTTGTAGGTGATACTGCACTTTTATTTACAGAAACACTACGTGAACTGTGACAGATGGCGGCTGAGATGAAATTAAAATAAAAGTGCTGCTTGGAGATAAGAATAATGTGAAGTTAATGTAACTGTAACGTGGGCAACAGATGGTTACATCCACGCCTGATGCAGTTGTGGTGTGAGAAGTGGGGGGGGGGGGGAGTTAAGTGGTCATTTTGACTTGGTGCGTCCTGAAATAATTTGGTTTAAAAAATGATTACCAGGTCATCGGTAGGTACGTTATCTTGAAATGTATCAGCCACATCAGCCACAGAGCCCAGTCAGCCATATCAGCCACAGAGCCCAGTCAGCCATATCAGCCACAGAGCCCAGTCAGCCATATCAGCCACAGAGCCCAGTCAGCCACATCAGCCACAGAGCCCAGTCAGCCATATCAGCCACAGAGCCCAGTCAGCCATATCAGCCACAGAGCCCAGTCAGCCATATCAGCCACAGAGCCCAGTCAGCCATATCAGCCACAGAGCCCAGTCAGCCATATCAGCCACAGAGCCCAGTCAGCCATATCAGCCACAGAGCCCAGTCAGCCATATCAGCCACAGAGCCCAGTCAGCCATATCAGCCACAGAGCCCAGTCAGCCATATCAGCCACAGAGCCCAGTCAGCCATATCAGCCACAGAGCCCAGTCAGCCATATCAGCCACAGAGCCCAGTCAGCCAGTCAGCCATATCAGCCACAGAGCCCAGTCAGCCAGTCAGCCACAGAGCCCAGTCAGCCAGTCAGCCAGTCAGACAGTCAGCCAGTCAGCCATATCAGCCACAGAGCCCAGTCAGCCAGTCAGCCAGTCAGCCATATCAGCCACAGAGCCCAGTCAGCCAGTCAGCCAGTCAGCCAGTCAGACAGTCAGCCAGTCAGACAGCAAGTAATCAGACAGCAAGTAATCAGACAGTATCATAAAGCTTTCAGTCCGGACAAGTGTAAACTTTGCTACTTTCTACCTCTGTGTAATGGTACCAAGTGTAAACTTGCTCGTGCTTATGTTATTTTATCAGCTAATTGGGGAGGAATATTTTATCCAGCTGTTCCAACCAGTCCCCTTGGCAATGTACTACTGTACTGCGTGGCCAAGATCTAGCTTCCCCAGTGGCAATGTACTACTGTACTGCGTGGCCACGATCTAGCTTTCCCCTTGGCAATGTACTACTGTGCTACGTGGCCAAGATCTAACTTCTCCCTCACGACCGCCAACCCAGGCTCTTCCCTCCAGGTATACTGTATGCCAGTTATGCATCATTCAACATTAATAAATACACATTATATAAACATTTAATGCAGATTACCAAGTCAGTAAATTAAATACCAACAGTTTATTACTCTCACTACATATATCATAGTAACACAACAACTGACATTACATCCACAGGACATACAACATATGTCATCATAATGGTAACAACATATGATATCAATAAACCTCTCATGTGACCATTAACTGTACCTTATGGACCCATGATCCTGGGATCTCCTGGCCTCACAAGTAATCCACACTATAAATCTAATTTGTGCCATCGCACTTATATCCAATGCAGCCATTGCTGCCATGATAATCTAATTGTGCTATAGCACTTATATCAATTGCAGCCACTGCTGCCATGGTACACTTCTATATCTCCAGGAATCACAATATACTAATGCACTTCTTCCTGCCACCGCTGCCATGTTACATATCTCCTTATAAAACATTGCAGCATATATAATATCCACGCGAATATTATTGAATCAGACATGTGCCCACCCAATATAACGATAATCACCATGAATCATACAGAATCTCCACATCAATACGTGAATTACATAAATCCACATCACAGCATATTACACAAGACATGATCACGCAGTATGAGGTCAGCTCTGGTTAAGTATCTATAACAATCATAAGCACAAACGAACTGGACCTCGCCCCGCCATTACATCTAGCTAAACTGATCCCGCTCAAGCTTTCCTATATATATAGATCCTTCCACACTCTGATCACGTGAACGATAACGCTCCGCCCAAGGCCGTACACACCACTGAACCTCGCGTGATCGTTCACACAAGTCCCTAGTGCTTCGATTCTCTCCCCCCCCCTCCCACTCTCAACCCCCAAATGCACTGTCCGTCTACAACACCTGAAGACATAAGAACTATGTTTTCAAAATGTCAGTGTTGTTTTCTGAAAGAGCAAAATATTTATCACTGATTCTACTACCAGTGATACTCCTGGTACGTTTTGCTCATATTAAGAAATTCTTTTTGTTTGATACTGTACTTTCCCCTGTCTGTGTATCTCTGGTTCTGTGTTATCTCTGGTTCTGTGTATCTCTGGTTCTGTGTATCTCTGGTTCTGTGTATATCTGGTTCTTTGTTATCTCTGGTTCTGTGTGTCTCTGGTTCTGTGTGCCTCTGGTTCTTTGTTATCTCTGGTTCTGTGTGTCTCTGGTTCTGTGTGCCTCTGGTTCTGTGTATCTCTGGTTCTGTGTGTCTCTGGTTCTGTGTGTCTCTGGTTCTATGTATTTCTGGTTCTATGTATCTCTGGTTCTGTGTGTCTCTGGTTCTGTGTGTCTCTGGTTCTATGTATCGCTGGTTTTGTGTGTCTCTGGTTCTGTGTGTCTCTGGTTCTATGTATCTCTGGTTCTGTGTGTCTCTGGTTCTGTGTATCTCTGGAATTGTGAACAGAATGTTCTCTACGGCGGTCGCAACGAAAGAATTGAAGCTTGAAGTGTGTGTCGTATTGGGACTAGGCTACGGAAGTTATATTTCAGACAAAGAGGCAGTAAAGAGTGCGTTGCTTTTTTTCTTTTTGCAGACTCCACCACCTTGGGATTCCTGCCCAGTTGGCCAGGCGGGGCCAATTACTGGGAGATCATGGTGAGGTGGAACAGGGTCTTGACCGGTTATAGTTCGCTGGCCCTTGACAACAGGGCAAAGATCGACTCGTGCCAGCACAGCTCGCTGTACAAAGTGACCAGATGGAAGCAATCCAAATAGATTAGAGTAGCTCTTTGTGAGCACAAATTTCATATTGCCCGGCGTTCTGGGGAGTGTTGGCAACCGTAGCACTTCAGTCAAATTCGATTTGCTGTCACTTTCTGTGTGAGAGAGGTTGTTAATTTATATAAAATTTGATGGAGTGTGATGTTTTGATGGAGTGTATTGGGGGTTTAAAGCAGAAATCGGTTTGGAATATATTGTTTGCTCATTTTGTTTTCATTTGACGCGATTTGTTGTATACTGTGTAAGACATGTTATCTATCATAAGCAGCTCAACACCTGTAACCCTTCAAAACGGTCTAGCGAAAAACATGAAAATATGGCTTTTTTAAAACTGAAGACGGAGCAAAAACTCCAACCAACAACAACAACAACAACAACAACAACAACAAAATAATAGTAATAACAATTTACCCCTGTTGAGTGCTGAACCTGTTTTCTTTATCTCCTGGCCCAAACGCTTTACCACTGCACCCTTGGCAGAACAATTCTTAGCTCAAGGACAAAAGTTGGGCCAGGAATTTATGACGAAAAACCGAACAGTTTTAGTTAGTTAGTCGACAGACCATCATCATTACACGTCGAACAAACATTTGTCCATAAGTACTCAAATCTTCTCTTCAGTAACTTCCCCACCCCTAACCCCTCCCTCCCTCGGGTGATGACTCCAGTTCTGTGTTGGCTGACTGCTCTTCTTTAGCTCCTCCCCCCCCCCACACACACACACACAATGTTCTTGCTTGGCTGCACCTCGTTTAGCTTGCAGTTCCCTCAGTCTGGTTAAGGTTAGCAGAGCCACATTTATCATCTGAATCCAGTTCTCGTCCTGACCGTCTACGAGCCTTCAGAGTATCAGCTGTTTGTTGTTCTAACCACTTAAGAAAACCAGGCCAAGAATATTTGTGTGAATGCATCAGAAAATGCAACACTTGCTGTTTGATAAGAGAAGGGGGGAGGGTGCACTGCTGGTAGTTTGTAAAGACGTGTGTAGTGTCATTTTGCGGTTTGTTCATTTAGACTTCGGTGAGCTCTGTGTTGATGTACACAGATAGCGTACATGCCATTAATCGTATACTCTCCAGTTGTATGGTGAACTTTACATGCTGCTAGTTGTTGTATGTTGCCTTTTACATGCTGCTAGTTGTTGTATGTTGCCTTTTACATGCTGCTAGTTGTTGTATGTTGCCTTTTACATGCTGCTAGTTGTTGTATGTTGCCTTTTACATGCTGCTAGTTGTTGTATGTTGCCTTTTACATGCTGCTAGTTGTTGTATGTTGCCTTTTACATGCTGCTAGTTGTTGTATGTTGCACTTTAAACGTTTCTAGTTGTATCATATCTATTCAATGCCTTACCCGGTACCCGATGGGTACACATAAAACCGTACCTCTTGGAAGGGAAAGTTTTTACATTTGTTCAGGACCAGTAAATTAGACCTGATCAAGGCATGCAGGAAGCTGCAGAACCGACATCCCAGCTGAGTACCAAGGCACCTTTTACCATTGCATGTTGGAATGTTAGAACTGACGACAGTGCTCAGAGACAAGGGATACGCATGTAAAGAAAAGTGAACCGTGTAAGGACACATGCCGGGCGTGTCAACCAACGTCTGCATCAAACGTGCAATAATCAAGCAGCACACTGCGGACCAACGTTTGCATCATACATGCAATAATCATGCAAGCCATTACACTAGCGTTAGATCTCCGTTTCGTTACACTGATATTCACTGTGTAACCAGAATAAACCAGGTCGACTGGCATTAGATTCATACATGAACTTGAGCTATAAACAAAATTACAGCTTCTATCAACTCCACAGTTGCGATATAACTTAGATCAAATGTAACATAATTCCAGCAGTTACAAGAGAACAAGTTTATTGGTGAAACCCCATTTGTAGGTGAGTGCTGCCCAGTGAAAGTTGAATAAAGAGGCTGATGCGAATTACAATGAATATGAATTAAGTGTCCGGTTGATTGACATCGCCATGGGACGACCTCTCTCATGGCAAGTTGTTTGAAGGTCAGTGTTGACTTCTTATAACTGAAAAAAAAACAAACATACGTACTTTCTCAACCTGAATTCACAGCCTAGTCCAGAGAGACAATCTGCCCTCAACTTTACCTAAAGAAAAGGCTGGAAGAGAACTGTCCTTAAAATGACAAATTAATCAAATCTAACATTTTCCGTACAAAAAGACAGACTACAACCTTAACTCTACAATTCGACAACTCAGCTAAAAAGTACTAATTCTGAAGGATGATCTTGCTTGGCTTTACATTTCGGGACCTCCTTCCTTGCCGGTCTTGACCATTCTTTTTTCCTTCACGAACGCTCTACATTCTCGGAGCTCCTTCCTTGCCGGTCTTGACAATTCTTTTTTCCTTCACGAACGCTCTACATTCTCGAGGCTCCTTCCTTGCCGGTCTTATCCGTTCTCCTTCTTTACGTCTGCTGCTTCCTGCGTCTCTCCAATCCGTTCACAGTGTGTACCAATGCGTGCGAACTTCACATCACTAGTAATTTGCAGCGCAAGCCTCAGTCAATCAGTCATTTGCATGTCCCTTGCGGAACTTTGCCTCCCTAACAGCTCTCCTGTAGGCCTCTCGGTTGTAAGCAAGATAGCCTGCTGCTGATGCATCTATTTGCAGATAATCAACGATGTCTCGCAGCCATCTTCGCCTTGGTCTTCCTCTCTTTCTTTTTCCCATTATGTACCCCTCCAAGACGGTCTTCTTTAAATTCTCATGACGTTTAATATGTCCAAAGTATTTACGTTTTCTCTGTTTAATCCTCTTTACTATCCAGCCTTCTTCAACATTAAGTTCTTGTAGTATGACATTTGAACTCTTCTGTAACATTTACATTCAAAGGCATTTATGTGTTTCAAGGCTAAAAGTTTCCAAAAATAGATCTCTACAGGGGAAACCACTCTTTTATTTTTTTTCTTATTCAAACCTTTATCTATGCCCGATTCGGCCACACGTGGAAGGAAGTAGAGAATAAATCCAAGAACAGGAGTGACTGCTGAGCCTTTATCCGTGGCCTAAGATCTAAAGGAGTGAAAGGCGATGATGATGATGATGAAGGCCTGCAGACTAGACCTAGTAAAGCCAACTAGACCTGTTGTATCAAACTGTTTAAGACAGGTGCTTAACTAGACCTAAGACAAGTAAAATAGACCTGGTCAAGATGAATAAACTAGACGTAGCTAAGACCAGTAAATTATAATTTGTTCAAGCCTTCAAACTAGACCCGGTCAAGACCCAGATAGCTACCGACTATTAAAACGACCTTCATGTTCTTACTGTCTGGCCAGCACAAAATAAATAGCTGGCATCTTTCTCATGACAGCTGCCAGAGTGTGTCGTAATATCTGCTCAGTCGTCCACTCTGAGAGTAAGTAAAGCCAATGTAGCCCACTCACTATCCGAGTATGCTCCAGGATATCCTGCAAGGCGGATTTTAGTTGGTGGCTACCTCGCAGGCAGAACTTGGTACCTCCATATCTCTGCAGTTCTTGTCCTTTATCTAGTGCTGTGTGTAAGTTACCAAACTTTTCCTCTGTCGCGTACTGTTCTCAAAATCAGAGTCGCTCGTTTATCTGAGCACAGGAGTAGCGCAGCTCATGGTGAGTGGTTATCAGGAACAAGGAAGGCAGTAACCAAGAAATACGACTGCGACAGAATGTAACTTTCTTTGATGTGTTATCGCGTCAGATATGAATTATAATTCTATAAGTTTTGAACACAATTATGTTTCTTGTGACTGGTTCACTGAGTTATGTTTCTTACTTGTGACTGGTAAGCAGACTTATGATTCTTAGTTGTAAATGGTAAGCAGATTATGTTTCTTAGTTGCAAATGTTTGTAAATGGTAAGCAGAGTTATGTTTCTTAGTTGAAAGTGGTAAGCAGAGTTATGTTTCTTACTTGTGATTGGTAAGCAGAGTTATGTTTCTTACTTGTGATTGGTAAGCAGAGTTATGTTTCTTACTTGTGATTGGTAAGCAGAGTTATGTTTCTTACTTGTGATTGGTAAGCAGAGTTATGTTTCTTACTTGTGATTGGTAAGCAGAGTTATGTTTCTTACTTGTGATTGGTAAGCAGAGATCTGTTTCTTACTTGTGATTGATAAGCAGAATTCTGTTTCTTACTTGTAACTGTTAAGCACAGTTATGTTTCTTACTTGTAACTGGCAAGCAAGTTATGTTTCTTGTGACTAGTAAGCAGAGTTATATTTCTTACTTGTAACTGGTAAGCAGATTTATGTTTTTGTGACTGGTAAGCAAGATATGTTTCTTCTGACTGGTAAGGATAGTCATGTTAATTGTGACTAGTAAGCAGAGTTGTGTTTCTTACTTGTGACTGGTAAAAAAGTTATGATCCTTGTGACTGGTAAGCAGAGTTATGTTTCTTCTGACAGGTAAACAATGTTATATTTTTACTTCTGACAGATAAACAGAGCTATGTTTCTTCTGATTGGTAAACAGAGTTATGTTTCTTCTGATTGGTAAACAGAGTTATGTTTCTTCTGATTGGTAAACAGAGTTATGTTTCTTCTATCTGATAAACAGAGTTATGTTCCTTCTGACTGGTAAATAGTTATGTTTCTTCTGATTAGTAAGAATGACAGTTCTTTAGAATGGTAAATATGACATCTTTCACATTTTCTCCACGTCTCAGGCATTAGCGTGACATTATGGGTGACAAATGTCAGCTGGTTAAGACCCTCTCTCTTCCTCATTAGGCCTTATTGACTACAAATTAAGTCACCAAACCCAGACAAGTGAGTAAGCAATCAATGAGGCCTATTACATGAAATGGGGACAAGCCACGACTGTCATCAATCATCATCATCATCATCATCAGCAGCAGCAGCAGCAGCCAGAATAAAACAAAATCACTCAGTTCTAGACTAAGAAAAAAGAAAACAATAAGGAACTGTAATAACATGATCATCAATATTATTTTCTTTTATTATTTATCAGATAAATAAATTATCCTTGTCTGAGTACAATAAACTGTAATATCACTGGCACTTCTGAAGTACTTTCATCACATTCTCAAGACAGCTGCTCTGATAGGTAAAACTAATTGAAGTACTTTCATCACATTCTAAAGACAGCTGCTCTGATAGGTAAAACTAATTGAAGTACTTTCATCACATTCTCAAGACAGCTGCTCTGACAGGTAAAACTAATTGAAGTACTTTCATCACATTCTAAAGACAGCTGCTCTGATAGGTAAAACTAATTGAAGTACTTTCATCACATTCTAAAGTCAGCTGCTCTGACAGGTAAAACTAACTGAAGTACTTTCATCACATTCTAAAGACAGCTGCTCTGATAGGTAAAACTAATGACATAATGGCACAAAACGTCAAAGTGATGACCAAAATCAGTTACATGGGATCATCATCATCATCTCCTCACACCCAACTACTCCATGCTTGCCCCCATCTTCTCTTTGTTAAGTCCCTCACTTAAATCCCTGATGACATACACTCTACAGGGTGTCCCAAAAGCTTCAAGACACAGGGAAATTTAACGCCTTTTAAGAAAACGGGATTTAGTTACAGAACATTCTCTGCACGATTACAGTTTCTTACTAAATGCATACAAATGTGTCTCTCCCACCCACTGTACATAGTGTTACACACTGCATTCTGAATGTGCTCCTTTATCTAGGTGTGGAGATTTTTCCTGTATGCTCACTTACAGCTCACAAGGGCAACTTGTGTGATAAGAAAATGTATAACAGTTTAATACTCATGAAAGTCCCAGGTATGGAATGTGCTATATATATACAAAACAACAAAACAGGACACCTCAGATCATCAGACATGCTTTCCACATAACAAATAACTGTAGCCCAAGGTGTGCAAAAGGGGGGGTGGGGGAACTTTTGATCTGTTCATGTTCTTGGTAGCTGATCTGTGAAACCACCACTTGTCAGGATGTTCTGTGGTGTCCTGCATGACAGCAAACAAGTTTTCATTTCTGACAGTTTACAGACAGCTTCCGTATGTTGCACTTAACTGTTGTACATCTAGTTGTTGATGAGTGTATATGTGATATACCACATTGTGGGCAGTGAGAGCTCAACATACATACATACAAACAAACAAACAAACAAACAGACAGACTTTCATTGTGATTCAGGAGAAATCTCTAAAGTGAAGAACAGGTCCAACGTGCACACACACACTAGTTCACGTGAAATATGGTGCCCTATCTGTCACACTCAAATGCTAGTTCAGACAAAATATGGTGCCCTATCTGTCACACTCAAATGCTAGTTTGCAATAAATCTGGTGCCTTTTCACACTCAAGTGCTAGTTTACAATAAATCTTGTGCCTTTCACACTCAAGTGCTAGTTTACAATAAATATGGTGCCTTGTCACACTCATGTGCTAGTTCACACAAAATCTGGTGCCTTTTCACATTCAAGTGCTAGTTCACACAAAATCTGGTGCCTTGTCAAAGTACTAGTTCACACAAAATCTGGTGCATTGTCACACTCAAGTGCTAGTTCACACAAAATCTGGTGCCTTGTTACAATGATTAAAGTTCACATATTTCTCCAATTTCTAGTGGCTGTCTCTAGAACTGAAGGCTTATATTAAAATGTTGGAGCCAAGTCTACTGACTTGTACATGTACAACAACCAAGTCTACTGAATTGTACATGCACAACAACCAAGTCTACTGACTTGTGCATGTACAACAACCTAGTCTACTGACTTGTACATGCACAACAACCAAGTCTACTGACTTGTACATGTACAACAACCAAAGTTCTCTGCATGCATGTGCAGTTGCTTTTCTCTGATAATAGGAATAAACAGACTCAGTACAAAAAACAGTGTTCGCAGAACTGAAAACTTCATTCAAAATCGTTTTAAACTGAACTTGAAAATTCATATAAAACCGTTTACACTGAACTTAAAACTTCATATAAAATCATTTACATCAAACTTAAAAACTTCATATAAAACCGTTTACATTGAACTTGAAACTTCATATAAAACCGTTTACATTGAACTTAAAACTTCATTCAAAATCGTTTTAAACTGAACTTGAAAATTCATAACAAAATCATTTACTGAACTTGAAACTTCATATAAAACCATTTACACTGAACTCAAAACTTCATATAAAACCACTTACATCGAACTTAAAACTTCATATAAAATCATTTACATCAAACTTAAAAACTTCATATAAAACCGTTTACACTGAACTTGAAACTTCATATAAAACCACTTGCATCAAACTTAAAACTTCATATAAAACAACTTACATCAAACTTAAAATGTCATATAAAACCACTTTATATGAAAAAAGTATGTTTGAAACTTCATATAAAACCACTTACATCAAACCTGAAACCATAAAACCGTATGAGAATGCTGAATCTCCTTGTTCAATGCTTCAGACATACCTGATACTGACATGAACAGTTTGGGCATCTTTTTGAAACTGACATGTTGCGGAATATAAGAAGTCACAAACTGTGGGATATCTAGCAAGCAGGACCACTCTTAGACTATTCTGTGCCTCAAACAAAAAAAGCTAGCTAATCTGTATGAAGCTATGTCTAAAGCTGGTGTCAGCTGATCTAATGTTAAATGTGGTTTAATGTTAGCACTGGTTTAATGTTAGCACTGGCTTAAAGGCATGTTCAACTGTTTCCTCTATGCTTATGTCTGCAATTTAGGTTACTCTTCTTACTGATTCTGTTAAATATAAATGTTTATTTAATGTAGGACTGGTTTATTTTTTGTTTGTTGTATATCCTGAGTTGTGTATGATTCATCATTTGGTTGTGTATGATTCATCATTTGATTGTGTATGATTCATCATTTGGTTGTGTATGATTCATCATACCCACATCATTTGGGCTGTGTATGATTCATCATTTGGTTGTGTATGATTCATCATTTGGTTGTGTATGATTCATCACTTGGTTGTGTATGATTCATCATTTGGTTGTGTATGATTCATCATACCCACATCATTTGGGCTGTGTATGATTCATCATTTACTTCTGGCTTGCTCATCTTGGAACAGAGAATGTCCAGCATCTTGCCCAACACTGGCATGAACCAGTGAACACACAGGACAAAGATATCACAATTTCCCCTTCACTTTCATCTGAATACTATTCAAGATACTTGTATCTGGACTCACATGCCCCTTCTTTGGAGCTATGGTGCAGTAGAGTAACACAACCGGCTGTGACAGAGAGGAATCAAAATAAACCACCATCCTGTGCTGATTTGGGCACTTGTGATTGAGTTCTTCCAGTGACATCCCATATTCTTGGATGTTCTGTTCTTCCTCATGATCTGGATAAAGGTCATCTCCTACAAGAGCACAAAGTAAAGGCAGTGAAGAAATCTTATTCTGAGTTATCTCTTTATCTTATTTTTTTTCCTTACAGCTGGAAAAATCTATGCTCACTTTCAGCCCACACTGTTCTCTTCTTTATGGGCTTCTACTCTATCAATTTATGGAAAATCCTGCTCTATGAGCAACCAGAAATGTGTACTCTATCAATATACAGAAAGTTTTACTTCATTAACAAACAGAAAATTCTACTTCATCAACAAACAGAAAATTCTACTCTACCAAAAAACAGAAAATTCTACTCTACCAACAAACAGAAAATTCTACTCTACCAACAAACAGAAAATTCTACTCTACCAACAAACAGAAAATTCTACTCTACCAACAAACAGAAAATTCTACTCTACCAACAAACAGAAAATTCTACTCTACCAACAAACAGACAATTCTACTTTACCAACAAACAGACAATTCTACTCTACCAACAAACAGAAATTTTTTTACTTCATCAACAAACACAAAATGTTGATATAACAACAAGCACAAAATTCTACTCTGCCAACAAAACAACACAGCTACTGTTCTACCCACCAGGCATCACCTGGACAATGTAATCTTTGACGTGGACTTCTCGTGGCAGCCATCTCTCCACCCTGTCACGGTCTGGCTGCATCACTAGACTCATCAGGTCACTGGCTGTTCTGAAATTCACCAGCCTAGAGAGCTCATACAACTGAGGTGCCGGCAAAACTCCCTTCTGCTCATAGTAGGCAGACAACAACTTATATGGAGATGCCCACTGTACACAGAAACACAGAAATTTTTACTGACATATAAGAGACATACAAGTATAAGAGACATATCTTATATCTTATATCCTTCCCGTGCCGTTAAACGTCACATAGGGCTCGCAAAGTAGTTCGCCAATTTTTCCTGTCTTCAGCGAGTCTTTCAACCTCATCAAAGGATTTTATGCCTGTTAATTTGGCCTCTCTTAATAATGTCCTCTTCAGAGTCTCACGCGGTCTGCCTCTTTTTCTTTGGCCTGTTGTGTTCCACTTGATAGCCTGTTTTGGGATTCTCTGATCATTTCTTCTCATCAAGTGACCAACATATGTCCATCTCCTTTTCCTGATCACCCATGAAACTGGTTGTTGTTCAGTCATCTGTCTTATCTCTGCATTGTTCTTGAATTCATTCCACTTGATGCCGAGTATTTTCCTTAGGCATTTGTTTTCAAAAGAGTCTAATTTCTTGTCTATTTCTTTAGTTGCTTTCCAGCTTTCGCATGCATAAATGAGGGTGGATATTACATTTGAACTGAATAGTCTTAACTTGGTTTTTGTGCTTATAACTTTTGAATTCCATATCTTCTCAAGATTCTTGAAGATTGATGCTGCTTTTGCAATTCTGATCCTAACTTCCTTTCTAGTGTTACCATCCTGGTCTATGTAGCTGCCAAGGTATGCAAATTGATTGACTTCTTCAATATCTGTCCCTTCTATGTGTATTTTTCCAATTTGATTGATGGGAATTTTCATTATTTTTGTTTTGTCCTTGTTAATTTCAAGTCCTATTTTGCTAGCCAGTGAAGACAGGCTTTCTGTTTTTTCTTGCATGGAATTCACATTATTACTGATAAGAGTTATGTCATCAGCAAAATCAAGATCTTCTAGTTGGGTCCCATGTACCCAGTCAATACCTGTGTTACCTGTGCAGCATTTTTTCATTATGAAGTCTATTGTAATCCCAAAAAGTAAAGGAGACAGTATACATCCTTGTTTCATGCCTGTTTCAATCTGGAACCATTCACTCATCCCTTCTTCTGTCTTGACTGCACAAACATATCCATTGTATAAGTCCTTAATGATGTTGACAATTTCAGATGGTATTCCATATAGACATAAAATTCTCCATAATGAATCTCTGTGTATGCTATCAAATGCCTTTTTTAAAATCTATGAAGTTCAGTATTAAAGGTTTCTGCTTTTCAATATGTTCTTCAAGTATTATTCTGAGAGTAAAGATCTGGTCGAGACAGCTTCTCCCTTTTCGAAATCCTGCTTGTTCTTCTCTCATTGCAGTATCCACTATATCTTTGAGTCTATTCAAAATGACCTTGCAAAATACTTTTGACACAACTGATATTAAGGTTACTCCTCTCCAGTTGTTACAGTCACTAAGGTTGCCCTTTTTTGGTATTTTAACAATGATTCCTTTCTTCCAATTAGAAGGGACCTTTTCTTCTTTCCAAATCTTGTTAAACATTCTCTGTAGTTGTCTCATGTTGTCACTATTGATAGCTTTTAGCATCTCGGCTGTTATTTCATCTTCACCTGCAGCTTTGTTGTTAGCCATTAGATTCACTGCTGTTTCAATTTCATGCAATTTAATTTCATCTAGGTTGACATTTAGTTGTGGGACTGGTGAGTCAGTTTCAAGGTTTAACAATGGAGACATATAAGAGGCACATAATCAATCCATTTCAGCAGAAATTAGCAACTTTATTTCAGATGTTATACATGCTTCAATATCATCATAAATAAGTGGCACAATGTTCATCTCCACTACACATTAGGCAAACAAAGAATGAAGGAAGCTAGGTGTGAACTTCATAATGTAAACTTTGAAAACCACTGCTGAGTCTTAGAGTATTAGAACATTGCCTAGACAAGACATAGGTAACCAGAAAACCACTGCTGAGTCTTATAACAGAGTATTAGAACACTGCTTATATAAGACATAGATAACTAAAAGACCACCACTGAGTCTTATAACAGAGTATTAGAACACTGTATAGATAAAACACAGATAACTGAAAGACCACCACTGAGTCTTATAACAGAATCTAAAAAAACCACCACTGAGTCTTATAACAGAGTCTAAAAATCCATCACTGAGTATTATAACAAAGTATTAGAACATTGTTTAGATAAGACACAGATATCCAGAAGACCTCTGTTGAGTCTTATAATAGAGTAATAGAACATTGTTTAGATAAGACATAGATATCCAGAAGACCTCTGTTGAGTCTTATAATAGAGTAATAGAACATTGTTTAGATAAGACACAGATATCCAGAAGACCTCTGTTGAGTCTTATAATAGAGTAATAGAACATTGTTTAGATAAGACATAGATATCCAGAAGACCTCTGTTGAGTCTTATAACAGAGTATTAGAACACTGCTTAGACAAGACAGCAAAGAAATTATTGAAAGGAAAAGTTATATTCTATTTTCACTTCATTGTCTAGCAGTCATTTTTGCCATGAACTCTAGTGTACCTCACCCTGCAAGTAGGTGATATCCAATTTTTTCAGAAGTTGTTTGAACACTACCACTACTATGTAGGACATTCACCACTGTGTATTTCTGGATTTGACAGTTACAAACCCACAAGTGGTCACTATTAAACAAGGTGCTTATGCCTCCACTTTTAAGTACTGCATCTGTCCATATGTCACATCATATGTCCTTGTCACATCATCTGTCCATGTCACATCATCTGTCCTCATGTCACATCATTTGCCCAAACATCACATCATCTGCCCATATATCACATCATCTGTCCACATCATCTCTCTCCCTCTCTCACACACACACACTCATACTCTATTTCTCTCAAGCATGCTCACAGGCAGGGACGCACACACACACACACACACACAGCTGCTGGTAGCAAGAGATTTCCACTTTTGTCTGCCCTTTGCTATCTTCTTGCCCATCTCCTATATCAGTCTTTGACCAGCATTTTCTCTGTTGTACATCTCCATGTGTCTTTTGGTCATCTCATGGTTCTTTTGTCCTGTGGAGTCCGCATTAAAGCATTTGTGGTAAGGATTTGTCTGTCTTTCCAACAATGTGGTCAATCCGTTGCCACCTTCTCCTTTCAGTAGCTGTTGACAGCGGCGTCATGTCTGTCTCTCTTAACAAGTGGCCATTACTGATGGCATCTGGCCGGAACATTCCTTTAATCTTACATAGACACTTCGTTTGGAAGCTGTCAAGTACACAGGCAGCTGTCTTTATCATTGTCCAGCATTTGCTCTCATATATTAAGACATTTTAAACATTGCTTTTGAATATTCTGCATTTGGTTTCCTGGCTTTTTTTTGTGGACCTCCAGATATGGCTGAGAGCAGTCCACGTTTGTCAGCCTTTTACTAGAAGCTTCAACTTCTTTACTACTGGCTCTGTCTGCTGTTGCTGTACCACCAAGGTATGTGAACTTCTCGACTTCTTTACTACTGGCTCTGTCTGCTGTTGCTGTACCACCAAGGTATGTGAACTTCTTGACTTCTTTACTATTGAATCCATCTGCTGTGTTGTACCACCAAGGTATGTGAACTTCTTGACTTCTTTACTACTGTCTCTGTCTGCTGTGCTGTATCACCAAGGTATGTGAACTTCTTGACTACTTTACTACTGTCTCTGTCTGCTGCTGCTGTACCACCAAGGTATGTGAACTTCTTGACTTCTTTACTACTGTCTCTGTCTGCTGTGCTGTATCACCAAGGTATGTGAACTTCTTGACTACTTTACTACTGTCTCTGTCTGCTGCTGCTGTACCACCAAGGTATGTGAACTTCTTGACTACTTTACTACTGGCTCTGTCTGCTGCTGCTGTACCACCAAGGTATGTGAACTTCTTGACTTCTTTACTACTGTCTCTGTCTGCTGTGCTGTATCACCAAGGTATGTGAACTTCTTGACTACTTTACTACTGTCTCTGTCTGCTGCTGCTGTACCACCAAGGTATGTGAACTTCTTGACTTCTTTACTACTGTCTCTGTCTGCTGTTGCTGTACCACCAAGGTATGTGAACTTCTTGACTTCTTTACTATTGACTCCACCTGCTGTGTTGTACCACCAAGGTATGTGAACTTTTTGACTACTTTACTACTGTCTCTGTCTGCTGTTGCTGTACCACCACAATGTGAATTCCTTGGCTTCTTCAGCTGACAAATGGTTCACTGCGACTGGCTTAATGATTTCTGTATTTTGTTTTAGTAATTCAGTTTTTCTTGCATAGTTCACTCATAATCCTAGACTGCTTGCTTGTTGTCAGTCTGTCTTTCTTTTCTTGCATAGTTCACTTTCTACCCCTATCATGTCTTCCTTGGTCCTACTTTCTACCCCTATCATGTCTTCCTTGGTCCTACTTTCTACCCCTATCATGTCTTCCTTGGTCCTACTTTCTACTCCTATCATGTCTTTCCTGGTCCTACTTTCTACACCTATCATGTCTTCTCTGGTCCTACTTTCTACACCTATCATGTCTTCTCTGGTCCTACTTTCTACTCCTATCATGTCTTTCCTGGTCCTACTTTCTACACCTATCATGTCTTCTCTGGTCCTACTTTCTACTCCTATCATGGATTCTCTGGTCCTGCTTTCTACCCCTATCATGTCTTTCCTGGTCCTACTTTCTACCCCTATCATGTCTTTCCTGGTCCTACTTTCTACCCCTATCATGTCTTTCCTGGTCCTACTTTCTACTCCTATCATGTCTTTCCTGGTCCTACTTTCTACACCTATCATGTCTTTCCTGGTCCTACTTTCTACACCTATCATGTCTTCCCTGGTCCTACTTTCTACACCTATCATGTCTTCCCTGGTCCTACTTTCTACCCCCATCATGTCTTCTCTGGTCCTGCTTTCTACCCCTATCATGTCTTTCCTGGTCCTGCTTTCCATCCCTATCATGATTCTATTTAGCATGATGTGGCTGAGAACTTTACTGGTGGGTGAGAGGAGGAACAAAAGAACTTCTCATACAGAACCTCTAACAACAGAACCTCTAACAACAGGACCTCTAACAACAG
This sequence comes from Achatina immaculata, assembly GCA_009760885.1. NCBI lineage: Eukaryota > Metazoa > Mollusca > Gastropoda > Stylommatophora > Achatinidae > Lissachatina > Lissachatina immaculata. The sequence continues at coordinate 18,501,476 of CM019705.1, forward strand.
GACCTCTAACAACAGGACCTCTAACAACAGAACCTCTAACAACAGGACCTCTAACAACAGAACCTCTAACAACAGGACCTCTAACAACAGGACCTCTAACAACAGAACCTCTAACAACAGGACCTCTAACAACAGAACCTCTAACAACAGAAGAGATCAACAAAGAAACCAAAAACTGCCAGAGTGTCAGGGAAGACAGAGTAAGTGCTGAAATGCTGAGATAAGACAACTACACACTATTTAGGGCAACAACACACCAAAAAAAAACCCCAAAGGAATGAAAGCCCAGGTCAACAGTCAAACTACCCTAGAAAGAAGACCATTAGTTGCAAACAGTGGGAAGTTTTTGTGGCTCACTTCAGCAAAAAATTAGTTTTCCATAATTTAATCATTTACTCTGGATATTCTGCCCTGACCAAAGATTACAAAATGATCAAATGTAAATATCATGGCTTTTAGGTCAGTGAAAATATCAGTAACAACTGATATAAATATCATATATAAACCTCTTCACAAACATGCACTGGAGTCATGTGACACGACAATGTTGCTGAATGAGACAGCAGGTTCTGGCCCACTTTGCTGAAGCAGATTTGACCAAAATTTATTTTACTTCCCAGCCTCCTTGAAGGAGATCACAATCTGGCCAACTGAATTAGGATAAGGAGCGAAATGGAAAACCTGGTCCCAAAAATAAGCCATGCCTAAAAAGTCATGCCAAATGGCGCAGATTTTACAGATAAGCTGCAAATGTTTACTCCATGTTCTTTCAGGAGATGACCTTTGCCTTGAGCATAAGGAAGAAATGAACATCCTTGAGTACAAAGGGTCACTATAACAACTTAATCACATGACCTTTGACCTTTTCATGGAAATTGCAGAAGAAAATACAGTAAATGTTCTATTTGTTTTGCTCATCACTTTTTTGAATGGGTTATATCTGATTCTTAAGATTTTTAAGGGCATGCATCTTTCCCATCGCAACATATGCCTGTGAGACCTGGACACTTAACAAAACAGCTGAGAAACACATAAATGCCTTTGAATGTAAATGCTACAGAAGAGTTCTTCAAATATCATGGACATAAAAAAGAACAAATATATCCATACTACAAGAACTTAATATTGAAGAAGGAATAAAGAGAGAAAACTTAAATATTTTGGACACATTAAACGTCATGATAATTTAGAGAAGACCATCTCTTGGAAGGATACATAATGGGAAAAAGAAAGAGAAGAAGACCAAAACGAAGATGGCTGCAAGACATTGTTGATGATCTGCAGATGGATGCAGCAGTAGCAGGCCATCTTGCTCACAACCGAGAGGCCTACAGGAGCGCTGTTAGGGAGGCAAAGTTCCACAAGAGACATGGAAATGAATGAATGAATGATATATCTGATTCCACAAGTTAAAAAAAAAAAACTTAGCAAACAGTAGTTTGTGAACTTACCACAGTATTGACAATCTCTTGTGTGTCCTCAACTGTGTCTGGTTTATGATTCACACAACAGACAAAGAAGATTGTATCAAACCTGCGCATGTTTTCTTCACCTCTTAAGGGGGTCAGCCAGTTCGACCACTCATACAGGGACCAGACTTCAGGAATTAAGTCCAGCTCCAGGCACATATTTAGAAATTCATTAGGGTCTTTGTTGACCTTCTGTCTCCATGCATCGATGGTTTTTAGGTCCTTGTGGACGGACAAAGGATACAAGGCACTGTTGTTTAAAGATGTTAACTTACTTCTGGACTGTTCTGCTGGCACGGCTAACAACACTCCAGACTCTTCGAATGTTTCTCTTATTGCACAGATACGGAAAGCTACCTCTGCGGGTATTCCTGAGAACTGTGGATCCCTATCTCTGGTAAACAATGGCGCGGCAGTGGTCGACCTTTCCGTCAACTTCTCAAACAACGTCCTCTGCGCATCCACGCCTAGTTTACTGAAAACAGACAGCCACTTGCTGGAGAAATCGCTGTTGACAGCAACACCGCCTGGGAAGACGTACATGTTTGGCATAAATTTACTTTTACTGCTGCGTTTGACCATCAAAACGTCCAGGTCGTTCGTGAAGCCATGTCCGCCAGCGGTCGACGTTAGTTGAAGTCTGGCTCCTTTGGCAAGTGTGGATGGAGTTACAAGGATAAGTGTAGCTGCTTCTCTCCAAAGTTTTAACACAGCAGCCATCGTGTTATCAGGAAAGGAAACGTTTGAACTGTCGGACAGTTTTATCACGACGTCCCGATGAACTTTGACCCCGCAAGTTTACACGAGAAAATTTCTGCAAAATGAGGATCGGCTCCGAAACGAAATATAGTAGAGGAGAGTTGCCAACGCCAGCGGGAAATTCTTTTGGCACTTTACTTTCTAAGGAGATGGTTTTGAAGCAGTCAGATATCAACTGATGTAGCTTTTACAAGTAGGTTTTACTTGCTGAGCTGCTCTTTTCATGGCTGGCTCTACCGATGTTATATCTGCAGAGACAGTAGCAGCAAGTAATATTTGTATTGCAAGGTCCTGTTTCATTGCTCTTGTACCTTTAACAAGTTTGGTCATCATTTGCTCCTGAAATGATGCTGCGTCATTTCTCACTCTCCATATTATTCGGTCTTTTGCAAGTTCTCTCAAGAGATGGCTGATAGAAAAATCTCGCGTGATGACTTACAAATACCTTTATATCTCTGTTTAAATCTGTCGCGCGGTCTCCTTCCCGCCCTAAGTTCGCATACAAAACCTGCTTGTGAATAATAAATTCTTGTTACATGTTCAGTCATCTCAGTTTCATGCTGTTGGAAGCTTAGCTTGCTGCAGAAGCTCAGAGCTGGTTACTTTATCTTGCTACTTGATGTTCATCACTCCTCGAAAGTCGCGAAGATGGAAATTGTTTTGTCCATGTCTGGCATACAAGTATAACGTCCACGTTTCACATTCGTATAAGAGAATGCTAACCATTTGATTAGATAAATCAGGGCCTTTATCTCAAGTGTTCACCTTCTTCTGTTCCTTGACCTTTTCATTAGTTTGCCAAAAGTTGTAGCTGCTTCTTATTCATGTATTTATTTCTTCGCACAAGGAGAAGGTGGAAGTAACTGTAGATCCAAGATAGCTGAACCTGTACTCTGATTTGAGCAGGTTAGACAGATCGGTGTGGTTATGCCTTGTCCAAGAAACATTATCTTGATGATACTTACCGTCAGTGAAAACAAATCACACGCTTTAGTCATACTATTAACCAGAATCTGCAGAACTGCCTCGACGTGAGTCACAAGGGCTGCATCATCCGAAAACAGGGGCTCCTTCATTAGATCTTACTTGTTTTCATTCCGACTCTAAGACATGTTAAGTTAAACAATTATCTATCTGCGTATTCATCCCAGCTCTAAGACGTGTTAAGTTAAACTATGATCTATCTGCGTGTTCTCCCCGACTCTAAGACGTGTTAAGTTAAACTATGATCTATCTGCGTGTTCACCCCGACTCTAAGACGTGTTATGTTAAACGAATATCTATCTGCGTGCGAATGAATACATCACCATTGGCGTCTTTGAATGAGCAGTTTAAAGGGGCAGCAAAGTGTGTTCCAAAGAAGGCGATGTCTAGGACACAACTTAGGGAAAATATGAGATGTAATCCCATCTGTACGGTGGCCTTCATATCCCCCCTGGAACGATGCAGCCATTTTGAGCTGCAATAATGGACACGCAATGTACACTAGCATGTCTGCTCACGGACGCGCGGGATTATCTCTGAAGATATGCTCACTTACAAGCATGTTACAGTGTGTGTATGTCTTCATGCTGCACAAAAATGTACACAGTCAAGCATTCATTCTTTCTTATTTTTTGTTTTGTTTTGTTGTTGCCTGACAAAGGAAAGAGGGGCGTATCACTTGGTTATATCGTCATTATAAAAAAAAAGTGTATACCTTCTGTTTTCTTTATGTTTCTCCAGCCACACATACATATAGCGGTGATGTGTAGGGGATATGTACAGACACATATATACATATGATGGTGATTTGTAAGGGATGTGTACAGACACATATCTTCTTCTTTTTCTTCTTCGTTCACTTCTACCACCAAAAACCGCACTGTGAACCTACTGAATTCACGCCTGTGGTCCTCGTTAGGTCCCGTGGTCCCCTGTGTGGTTCAAAATAGACCACACGAGATCCACGAAAGGACCACAAGGGGTTCAGAGTATCACAGTGCTTTAGCCTGTATTCTTGGTGGGTCTCGGAAGCGGGATTGCGTGACACTGTGGTTTTCGTTGCACCAGTTTAGTCTAGGGTTGGACTTTCTCACCGGAAGACCTCGACGTGTTTAGGATATCAGTGCATCCCCGCTGGGTGAGAGGCGGTAGCCCACCCAGGCCAGAGTTGGACTTTCTCACCGGAAAACCTCGACGTGTTTTGAGATACCCGTGTATCACCGCCGGGTGAGAGGTGGTTGCCCATCCAGTCCAGGGTTGGACTTTCTCACCGGAAAACCTCAGCGTGATTAGGATACGCAAACATCCCCGCCGGGTGAGAGGTGGTTGCCTGTCTAGACTTCCCTGGTCCAGTGTCTCCGACTTCAGCATTTTGCGGTCGTGGCCGCTACCCTTCCTAGTTGTGACCAGGATGGAGCTTTTGTCCAGGAGGGCGAATCCTCGCCACTAGTGACTTCTACCCCTGGGTTGAGCCGGTTTAGGCATTATCCCAGTATTGCGTGTTTGGGACGGGACCGACCTCTAGAGCAGAGGTACTGTGACATGCATAGCCTTCAAGATTCACCCCTGGTATGAGCCGGTTTAGGCAAAATTCACCAGTATGGGTGTTTATCAGGCGTTACCGACCTCTAGAGCGGAGGTGGCATGACATGTCTAGCCATCAAGTTCCACCCCTGGTGTGTGCCGGTTTAGGCATATTTCACCAGTGTAGGTGTATTTCGGACGTGGGCGGCCTCTAGAGCAGAGGTGCCGTGGTATAGCTCTCGTAGCGACACTACTGGACATACCAGTTAAACTTCACTTTCCACCACCTTTTCCCATCGGCTCCGCACAGCAACCTTTATTTCTTTTCCGCATTTACTTCCTTAACCTGGAGGAGCTTCACTCCACGCACGGCATTTGAAGAGTCTCGCCAGCAGTGAGACAAGCCGGTTCATGCATTTCACCCGACATGACTGCACTCAGGACGTGGCCGACCTCCAGATCAGAGGTGCCGTGATTTGACTGTTTGCTTCGCTTTATCCTTTCTACCACCTTTTCCGCAGTGATGCTGCGCGGCAACCTCATTTGCAAATTTCTTCATTGACCGGGAGGAGCACCGCTCCACGCACGGCAGCTGAAGATCTCGCCAACAGCGGCAGATGAGCTACCAAACGTGACACTCATCTACCCTAAGTAACTGGTTTTCAGGCGCCAGATATTCGCCCTCGCCCCTTCTCCTGTCAGTTTAAACAGTTCTGCCACAGGAAGGCCAGGAGCTGGACTTGACTGCCAGAGGCTGTTTGTGGCGCGTTTGCAGTCCTTAGAACCACAGACACATATATATGATGGTGATTTGTAGGGGATGTGTACAGGCACATACATATGATGGTGATGTGTAGCGGATGTGTACAGACACATACATATGATGGTGATTTGTAGCGGATGTGTGTAGACACATACATATGATGGTGATTTGTAGGGGATCTGTACAGGCACATACATATGATGGTGATTTGTAGCGGATGTGTACAGACACATACATATGATGGTGATGTGTAGCGGATGTGTACAGACACATACATATGATTTGTAGCGGATGTATAACAGACGTGTAACTTGTTTTTTGGCTTTCAGGTACACAATCCTCTGTATCTGAGTCTACAGCCCTCAAACAAACATCTGGCGCGGGGACTGGTCAGCTTGCTGGCTGTCAACTTCTGGTTCAGACTGACAATCATCACGCAAGAAGAGCTCAGGCATGATGGCTTTTATAGAACGTTCAGGTCAGTATGTGGAATGATTGACGTGCCTTAAGGCTGACACTTCTGTTCTGTCGTAGCTAATTCTGAACCAGAGCCGAGTCTACATCTATAAACAACCATGTGTAATTGATAGTCTAAAAGCTGACTTTGGAAAAATGTCATTTCTACTGATATTTTTGTAACAGTGTCTAATAGTGATTTTCTGTTGACACGTTTCTAATTGTACTTTTCTAATAGCACTTTTTAATGACACGTTTCTAACTGTACTTTTCTAATTACACTATTCTAGAAGCACTTTTTCTAGAAACACTTTTATAATGACACTTTTCTAATATTGCTATTCAAATCATAATTTTCTAAAGACACTTTTCCACTGGCATTTTTTGTAATGACACTTTTCAAATAGTGCTTTTTAATGAAATGTTTTAATAATGAGACTTTTATTCTTAGTAAACAGCTTTGAAGCATGTAGATGTCGCTTGTTGTGGTACTAAACCATTTTGTTTCTGCAGAACGGTTTTTCTTTCGTGACGAAGTGCACACAAGTATAGGGGTTCACAACTCCGGTGGTGCATTTCCTGCTTCATGTGAGCAGTTTAGCACGGAGAAAATCCTCAGCCGTCTTGCACAGTTGCGCTAAAAGGTTATCGGTTTTGGGGTGGGAGGTGAGGGTGCGGGACTTGAAAGTGTTGTAACTGCAGAAAAGATAAGGGAGAAGAAAGCTAGAAAAAGATCGAGAGAGACGATAATTGATAGTCTAAAAGCATCAGAAAGATCATGATATGCAGGGGCAGTTATCACAGAACTTGTTGATGGCAGACTCACGACAGTCGGGGACAGAAGCGTTTATGAAAGATCATCACCAGTTCTCTTCTCTTACTTCCTTCGTTCTCTTCTCTTACTTCCTTCGTTCTCTTCTCTTACTTCTTTGGTTCTCTTCTCTTACTTCCTTCGTTCTCTTCTCTTACTTCCTTCGTTCTCTTCTCTTACTTCCTTGGTTCTCTTCTCTTATTTCCTTGGTTCTCTTCTCTTACTTCTTTGGTTCTCTTCTCTTACTTCTTTGGTTCTCTTCTCTTACTTCCTTGGTTCTCTTCTCTTACTTCCTTGGTTCTCTTCTCTTACTTCCTTCGTTCTCTTCTCTTACTTCCTTGGTTCTCTTCTCTTATTTCCTTGGTTCTCTTCTCTTACTTCCTTGGTTCTCTTCTCTTACTTCCTTGGTTCTCTTCTCTTACTTCCTTGGTTCTCTTCTCTTACTTCCTTGGTTCTCTTCTATTATTTCCTTGGTTCTCTTCTCTTACTTCTTTGGTTCTCTTCTCTTACTTCCTTGGTTCTCTTCTCTTACTTCTTTGGTTCTCATCTCTTACTTCCTTGGTTCTCATCTCTTAGTTCCTTGGTTCTCTTCTCTTACTTCCTTGGTTTTCTTCCTTTAAAAGTAAATCTCTGAGGAAGACGTTGGATGAAAGGTTGAATTTTTGTGTGATTTGTTTATATCAAGTGTAGGCACAGATGGTTTTCTTTATATCAAGTGTAGGCACAGATGGTTTTCTTTATATCAAGTGTAGGCACAGATGGTTTTCTTTATATTAAGTGTAGGCACAGATGGTTTTCTTTATATCAAGTGTAGGCACAGATGGTTTTCTTTATATCAGTTGTGGGCACAGATGGTTTTCTTTATATAAAGTGTAGGCACAGATGGTTTTCTTTATATCAAGTGTAGGCACAGATGGTTTTCTTTATATCAAGTGTAGTCACAGAGGGTTTTCTTTATATCAAGTGTAGGCACAGATGGTTTTCTTTATATCAAGTGTAGGCACAGAGGGTTTTCTTTATATCCAGTGTAGGCACAGAGGGTTTTCTTTATATCAAGTGTAGGCACAGATGGTTTTCATTATATAAAGTGTAGGCACAGATGGTTTTCTTTATATCAGGTGTAGGCACAGATCGTTTTCTTTATATCAAGTGTAGGCACAGATGGTTTTCTTTATATCAAGTGTAGGCACAGATGGTTTTCTTTATATCAAGTGTAGGCACAGATGGTTTTCTTTATATCAGGTGTAGGCACAGATGGTTTTCTTTATATCAAGTGTAGGCACAGATCGTTTTCTTTATATCAAGTATAGTCACAGATGGTTTTTTTATATCAAGTGTAGGCACAGATGGTTTTTTATATCCAGTGTAAGCACAGAGGGTTTTCTTTACGTCAAGTGTAGGCACAGATGGTTTTCATTATGTCAAATGTGGGAACAGAGGGTTTTCTTGACGTCAAATGTGGGAACAGAGGGTTTTCTTTACATCAAGTGTGGGAACAAAGGGTTTTCTTGACGTCAGGTGTGGGAACAGAGGATTTTCGTTATATCAAGTGTAGGCACAGATGGTTTTCATTATGTCAAATGTGGGAACAGAGGGTTTTCTTTACGTCAAATGTGGGAACAGAGGGTTTTCTTTATATCAAGTGTAGTCACAGATGGTTTTTTTATATCAAGTGTAGGCGCAGATGGTTTTTTATATAATGTGTAGGCACAGATGGTTTTCTTTATATCAAGTGTAGGCACAGAGGGTTTTCTTTATATCCAGTGTAGGCACAGAGGGTTTTCTTTATATCAAGTGTAGGCACAGATGGTTTTCATTATATAAAGTGTAGGCACAGATGGTTTTCTTTATATCAGGTGTAGGCACAGATCGTTTTCTTTATATCAAGTGTAGGCACAGATGGTTTTCTTTATATCAAGTGTAGGCACAGATGGTTTTCATTATATCAAGTGTAGGCACAGATGGTTTTCTTTATATCAGGTTTAGGCACAGATGGTTTTCTTTATATCAAGTGTAGGCACAGATCGTTTTCTTTATATCAAGTGTAGTCACAGATGGTTTTTTTATATCAAGTGTAGGCACAGATGGTTTTTTATATCCAGTGTAAGCACAGAGGGTTTTCTTTACGTCAAGTGTAGGCACAGATGGTTTTCATTATGTCAAATGTGGGAACAGAGGGTTCTCTTTACGTCAAATGTGGGAACAGAGGGTTTTCTTTATATCAAGTGTATTCACAGATGGTTTTTTTATATCAAGTGTAGGCACAGATGGTTTTTTATATAATGTGTAGGCACAGAGGGTTTTCTTTATATCAAGTGTAGGCACAGATGGTTTTCATTATGTCAAATGTGGGAACAGAGGGTTTTCTTGACGTCAAATGTGGGAACAGAGGGTTTTCTTTACGTCAAGTGTGGGAACAGAGGGTTTTCTTGACGTCAGGTGTGGGAACAGAGGGTTTTCTTTATATCAAGTGTAGGCACAGATGGTTTTTATTATGTCAAATGTGGGAACAGATTGTTTTCTTTACGTCAAGTGTGGGAACAGAGGGTTTTCTTTACGTCAAGTGTGGGAACAGAGGGTTTCTTGACGTCAAGTGTGTGAACAGAGGGTTTTCTTGACGTCACGTTTGGGAACAAAGGGTTTTCTTGACGTCAAATGTCCGAACAGAGGGTTTTCTTGACGTCAAGTGTGGGAACAGAGGGTTTTCTTTACGTCAAGTGTAGGAACAGCGGGTTTTCTTTATGTCAAGTGTGGGCTGGAAAGCCTGGGTGGAGTTGAGAGTACGTGAAACAAAAAATTGGGGGGGGGATCTTGCATACTGAAAATGAAGAATGAAATTCTTTCAAACCAAACAGAAATGAGACACGTAAACGAACTGAAGATTAATTCACCGGAAAACGAATTTTTAAAAATATATATTTAACTAGAGCAAGGCGAGCTGGAATATAAATACAAAAATATAATTCGTTTATATCAGCCATCATTTTCTCGTCTGTTGCTAAATATAGTTTTCTCACAACGCAATAAATGCCGGAAGTAATAAAAAAAACAAGGATTAAATGAAGTGAAAAAGAAAAACGAAATACATGTGTGGAAAACAGTTTCACGGCCTGCATTCGCTTGTTAAAACGACTTGGAAAAGATTAACAATGTAGGTGAAAGATAAATGTAAAATTCTTGTCTCCACGCCATTATGGCATATCGGGGACACGGTGCTAGGCCCGTATTTCCATGACCTTCAGCACGTGAAAGTGTGATGTGGTCTCTCTGGCTGCAGTTACCTTCCCAGGTTTCTCTGGTACCAACTTTTAGAGGCTGGGTCGATCAGAGGCCTTTATTGAGGGGGGGGGGGGGTGTACGAGAAAAAATCCCACTGGCAAGATTGAACCTGGTACCACCGTATTAAACGATGTAAATATTTCTGTAAAAAGGCCGGTAATTCGCACGCCGACATGAAAATGAAATTCGTGTCCTGTAGATAAAAAGTCTTTATTTGTTGATGGCGCATGTAGTTTGTCTACAATCTGAAGAAAGATTTATCTTACTAGCCCAACGCGTGGCATAAAACAGAAAAGACAAATCTCCCAGCTGAATTCTCCAAGACCAGCAAAGCCCGCCATATCTGGGAAACGTGGTTTGAACCACGAGAAAGTACAAACCTGGTTTGATGAAAGTCAAATAATCTGGATAGTTTGTTGGGCTGCGCCTGCGCTCGCTGAGAGTTTCTTTTTAATACCTAAATAGAGTGGCAGCACCAAATAGAGTTATTTAGTGGCTTCTATTTTTAATAGACAAATACAGTGGCAGCATCAAATAAAAAGTTATTTAGTGGCTTCTATTTTTAATACCTAAATACAGCGGCAACATCAAATAAAACGTTTTTTAATTGGTTTAGCAGCGGTGAGCCTATGATGCTTTTTAAACGGGTGCATTTGTACTAGTCTTCACTTTGCATGAAATACATTCCGAAATATCGGTTCTCTCACTACAACATTGGTTACCTTATATTTTTTTAAAATGTAGAATTAAACACACTTTACAAACATGAACGGGAATGAAATGTTAGCGTAACATTTTTCTTACCATACTTTACTGCAAGAAGTACTATTTACAAATGCTCACATGTTGTGCTAAAGTCAAAACTGGCCGATTCTCCTCCAAGCAAATTGAATATCATCAATCTTCTGGCATGATTATCCTCCAGCCGATTTCATTTGTTGATTTTTTACTAGGTTTTTGATAATATAAACCGGTTACAGCAACCGACAATATCTAAATCTGTCGGCTTTTCTTGTGTGTGTGTGAGTTTTAATCTGTGATATGCCATTATTGCTGGTTAAGGCGATCACTGAGTTCAGGATAGTATTTCCACCCCAGAGAAGTCTAGAGATGATGTGATCTTCACCATAGTGCGCCTGTCTGTGTACAGCTGATGACACAAGAACTGTGGGAAATCAGATATATTTAGGCTCTCGTGATTGGCATCACCCACATAAAGCTCTCACCTCTTTCCGAGAAATCGATATCGCAATGTGATCACAATATTCTGTCCCATCAGGCTTCGTGTGGATATTAAAGTTGGCTGCATAATCCAGTATCTTACCAACAGCTTGATATATTTTTAAAAACTATATATGTGTATAGTTTATACATAAACAAGGAAACATATAGTAAGACATTATACTGAGGCGGTGTTAATTTTTTTTGGGGTCTTTTTTTTAAGTAAGGATGGCTTTATTTAGGAAGCAGTTGTGACTTTATGACTTTTCCACTGTCATCTTATTCATTCTAAAAAACATACGACGAAAATATGGGAACATAATATAAGAACAGGAAGGGAAAAACGTACAGAAGGCAGACATAAACAGGCTGTTGTTGTTTTATATAAGAAAGAGGGAAAACAAATTTAGCTTACGTAGGTTTTAGATTTCTGTGGCGGAGAGCTGGCTAACTGGTTAAACTGATGAAGTGGCTTACCAAGGAGGGAGCTGGCTAACTGGTTAAACTGATGTAGTGGCTTACCAAGGAGGGAGCTGGCTAACTGGTTAAGCTGATGTAGTGGTTTACCAAGGAGAGAGCTGGCTAATTGATAAAACTGATGTAGTGGCTTAAGAAGGAGAGAGCTGGCTAACTGGTTAAACTGATGTAGTGGCTTACCATGAAGGTTTGAGATCGACACAGTTTGTCAACATTGAAGGGGCGTATTTTATATAGATAATTTAAAAACTTAAGAATATTTGGTCTGGATGGTTGTCCATGCTGTCAAGAAGTTGTCTTGTTTCTTGCTTTAAGGGTAAGGAATAAAATGATAAAAACTCGGACACAATTTCTTGCATCGAACCAACCTTTGCATGAGAAGCTGTGAGTTCAATTCCAAGTGCTGTCATGGAGGTCGATCTGAACGCAGTCTGAAGTGAGCAAATTTGTGACTGATTCTGTTATTCCTGTAGGGACATTATCTTGTCAAGAGGTTCTGAAGGTTGGTCCGGTTAACCTGTTCAGAGTAAAGATGGACGTTTCTGAGCAGGTCAGTAGGGAGAAAGAACAGAGTAAAGAAGCCAGTCAACAAATCTCAGTTTTATGGTTGTATGTCTTGACCAAACAGTGGAAAAAAAAGTTGAGGATTTGAAGTTTATTCTCATTTTACAAAATTGCTTTGTTTTTTTTTTTTTTTGCTGCAGACCGCTTGTATATAGTAGCATAAAAGTTCAAACATCTTCATTTATAACTGTCTTTACAGCCTACATCTTGTGTTATAACTGTCTTTACAGCCTACATCTTGTGTTATAACTGTCTTTACAGCCTACATAATGTTTTATAATTGTCTTTACAGCCTACATAATGTTTTATAATTGTCTTTACAGCCTACATCTTGTTTTATAACTGTCTTTACAGCCTACATAATGTTTTATAACTGTCTTTACAGCCTACATATTGTTTTATAACTGTCTTCACAGCCTACATCTTGTTTTATAATTGTCTTTACAGCCTACATAATGCTTTATAACTGTCTTTACAGTCTACATATTGTTTTACAGCTGTCTTTATAGCTTACATCTTGTTTTATAACTGTCTTCATAGCTTACATCCTGTTTTACAACTGTCTTTACAGCCTAGTGTCTCGGGATTTGAGATTTTTCTCCAAACAGTTTGTAAATGTTTCTTTACAGATGTCTTTGTTTTCGATGTGTAAGTTTTGCTCGAGTTTAAATGAGACACAGAAATGACTACAGACACTGGGAGTCATCGTTCAAGAAGCCGCTTGAAGCTTTGCATTTGTTTATTAAAGATCTGCAACGAGAAATTGTGGAGAAGGGCCACAACAACATTGAAAAAAGAATCAAATGTTTTGAAGAAAGCCAGGACACAAGGAAAAATGAAAAACCGTTCGTGTTTCTGTAGCTGAAGAGAAACGAAACACGCAATGTCTGGATAATCTACCTCGTTCTAAAAAAAAAAAACTGGATATTTGTGATAAGAAACGGAACAAATAACGTCTTGTACGTTATCTGTGTACCATTTTTTTTTTTTTAGAAGAGCAAAAAACTGCAAAGTTTTAACGAAACAAATATAGGGAGATGGAAAGCAGATAGATAATTATACGGATAAATCAATCACTTGTACACTGCTAGCAGAAGTCTTATAGAATATCGAACACAAAACTCCCCTCCCCTCGATCCCACCCTCGTCCGCTGCCCAGCACTAATAAAGCAGTCAGTCACATAAAAACTCTCCCCTGCCTACATTCTGAAAACCACTGAAACTTCATGCTAAAATTATGTGCCCTCTTCCCTGCCTACATTCTGAGAACCACTGAAACTTCACGCTAAAACTATGTGCCCTCTCCCCTGCCTACATTCTGAGAACCACTGAAACTTCACGCTAAAACTATGTGCCCTCTCCCCTGCCTAGATTCTGAGAACCACTGAAACTTCACGCTAAAATTATGTGCCCTCTCCCCTGCCTACATTCTGAAAACCACTGAAACTTCATGCTAAAACTATGTGCCCTATCCCCTGCCTACATTCTGAAAACCACTGAAACTTCATGCTAAAACTATGTGCCCTATCCCCTGCCTACAATCTGAGAACCACTGAAACTTCACGCTAAAACTATGTGCCGTGCAGAAAAGCAGCGGTGATTATGCTTCTCCATCTTGCACGGTCCTTGGTGTTTCTGATTAATTCAATTGCTTTTCTTTTTTCATGTCACTTGGTCAGTCCACTGAGAGATTCTTCTCTTGGTCTTTCTCTCTTCCTTTTTCTCTTGAATTTTCCAGTCAGTGCTAGCTTCTCCAACTTCTGTCTTCTCATGGCATGGCCAAGAAATTCTGACTGCGTTTTTCTTATCATTTTAACTAGTTTTTCTTGTTTTGAAACTTCTTTGAGCACCTCTTCCTTTGTTTTTTTTTTTCCCTATGTCTGTCCAGTGTTTTTTTTTCCCTCTGTCTGTCCAGTGTATTTGTTGCATCTTTCTCCATAACCACATCTCTATGGCTTCCAGTTTCTTTATCATCATTTTCTTGATTGTCTATATCACAGATACTTTACTTTGTCACAAATATTTTACTCTGTCATAAATATTTTACTCTGTCACAAATATTTTACTCTGTCACAAATATTTTACTATGTCACAAGTATTTTACTCTGTCACAAATATTTTACTCTATCACAAATATTTTACTCTGTCACAAGTATTTTACTCTGTCACAAATACTTTACTCTGTCACAAATATTTTACTCTGTCACAAGTATTTTACTCTGTCACAAATACTTTACTCTGTCACAAATATTTTACTCTGTCACAAGTATTTTACTCTGTCACAAATACTTTACTCTGTCACAAATATTTTACTCTGTCACAAGTATTTTACTCTGTCACAAATACTTTACTCTGTCACAAATATTTTACTCTGTCACAAGTATTTTACTCTGTCACAAATATTTTATCACAAATATTTTACTCTGTCACAAGTATTTTACTCTGTCACAAATACTTTATCACAAATATTTTACTCTGTCACAAGTATTTTACTCTGTCACAAATACTTTATCACAAATATTTTACTCTGTCACAAATATTTTACTCTATCACAAATACTTTATCACAAATATTTTACTCTGTCACAAATACTTTATCACAAATATTTTACTCTGTCACAAATATTTTACTATGTCACAAGTATTTTACTCTGTCACAAATACTTTATCACAAATATTTTACTATGTCACAAGTATTTTACTCTATCACAAATACTTTACTCTGTCACAAATATTTTACTCTGTCACAAATACTTTACTCTGTCACAAATATTTTATTCTGTCACAAATACAACATGTAAAGAAATAGTTGCTTGTGTTCTCTCTTCCCCACAGAGAACTCACAGAAGATGGCAAGTGGAAGATCGAGGACGAAGTTTTCATCTCGCGAGCAGCTTCCAATGCCGATTTGAGCGCATCTTTAGAAGCGCTCAGTCGAAACAGCTCAAGGATATTTGTACTTCACGCCACAGCTTCTCTGACCCAGCGTGTCTTCGTCACGGCTAAGCAGGTCCTGCACAAGCAGAACCGTTTCGCTTGGATTATCACAGAAAACGCTTACACCAAAAGCGAGAGCGCGCTTCGAGACTTCCCGCTGGGCACCAAAGCTTTCCTGGTCAATCACGACGTAGTGTCAGAGGAACTCTTAAGAGATGTTCTAGATTTCACTATGGAGGCCTTCCAAGGCAATGGAAATGGAAAATCAGCATTATTATCTCGTCTCACATCATCATCATCATTGCCGTCGTCTTCTTCATTGTCATTATCAACATTGCCGTTTTCGTCTTTATCTTCGCTACATTTCTCATCATTTTTAGGGAAAAGCAAATCTTCTTCTGGCTGCTGGTCGGCCAGGTCACAGGTCACACAACCCCACCAGGATCCAGTGTACAGGTCAGTGGTCATTTCTGTCAACAAATATACGCAAAATCAGACCTCTGACATTTTTTTTTTTGGTCTAGCATCCCTTTCTCCCCGCCCCTGGAAGCAAATGGTGGACAAAATCAATAAAGTTAATGTCAGCCCATCACATAGAATAAAGTTAATATCAGCAAATCACATAGAATAAAGTTAATGTCAGCCCATCACAATGAAGAAAGTTAATGTCAGCCCATCACATAGAATAAAGTTAATGTTAGCCCATCACAATGAAGAAAGTTAATGTCAACCCATCACATAGAATAAAGTTAATGTCAGCCCATCACAATGAAGAAAGTTAATGTCAGCCCGTCACATAGAATAAAGTTAATGTCAGCCCATCACAATGAAGAAAGTTAATGTCAACCCATCACAATGAATAAAGTTAATATCAGCCCATCACAATGAATAAGTTAATATCAGCCCATCAGAATGAATAAAGTTAACATCAGCCCATCACAATGAATAAAGTTAATATCAGCCCATCACAATGAATAACGTTAATATCAGACAATCACAATGAATAAAGTTAATATCAGACCATCACAACGAATAAAGTTAATATCAGACCATCGCAATGAATAAAGTTAATATCAGACCATCACAATGAATAAGTTAATATCAGACCATCACAATGAATAAAGTTAATATCAGCCCATCATGACGCACAGCCCAGTCTTTCATTATTTCATGTTCTGTGGCGGATCTGATCCAGGGAGAATAATACATTTTTTTTTTAATGGCTGCTATTTTTTCGTAAAATACTTGTCTTTTTTGCAGTTTTGTTTAACAGTGTCAAAATCTTCGTTCTTTTCCTGAACAAATTATGCGGGTCTATTTTAGGTCTTTGCTAAATCTGTGTACAGATATCTGTCTGTCTCTCTTCTCTCTCTACTTCTACCTCTCCTCTCTCTCCCTCTCTATCTGTCTGTCTCAAATACTTTACTCTGTCACAAATATTTTATTCTGTCACAAATACAACATGTAAAGAAATAGTTGCTTGTGTTCTCTCTTCCCCACAGAGAACTCACAGAAGATGGCAAGTGGAAGATCGAGGACGAAGTTTTCATCTCGCGAGCAGCTTCCAATGCCGATTTGAGCGCATCTTTAGAAGCGCTCAGTCGAAACAGCTCAAGGATATTTGTACTTCACGCCACAGCTTCTCTGACCCAGCGTGTCTTCGTCACGGCTAAGCAGGTCCTGCACAAGCAGAACCGTTTCGCTTGGATTATCACAGAAAACGCTTACACCAAAAGCGAGAGCGCGCTTCGAGACTTCCCGCTGGGCACCAAAGCTTTCCTGGTCAATCACGACGTAGTGTCAGAGGAACTCTTAAGAGATGTTCTAGATTTCACTATGGAGGCCTTCCAAGGCAATGGAAATGGAAAATCAGCATTATTATCTCGTCTCACATCATCATTATCATTGCCGTCGTCTTCTTCATTGTCATTATCAACATTGCCGTTTTCGTCTTTATCTTCGCTACATTTCTCATCATTTTTAGGGAAAAGCAAATCTTCTTCTGGCTGCTGGTCGGCCAGGTCACAGGTCACACAACCCCACCAGGATCCAGTGTACAGGTCAGTGGTCATTTCTGTCAACAAATATACGCAAAATCAGACCTCTGACATTTTTTTTTTTGGTCTAGCATCCCTTTCTCCCCGCCCCTGGAAGCAAATAGTGGACAAAATCAATAAAGTTAATGTCAGCCCATCACATAGAATAAAGTTAATATCAGCAAATCACATAGAATAAAGTTAATGTCAGCCCATCACAATGAAGAAAGTTAATGTCAGCCCATCACATAGAATAAAGTTAATGTTAGCCCATCACAATGAAGAAAGTTAATGTCAACCCATCACATAGAATAAAGTTAATGTCAGCCCATCACAATGAAGAAAGTTAATGTCAGCCCGTCACATAGAATAAAGTTAATGTCAGCCCATCACAATGAAGAAAGTTAATGTCAACCCATCACAATGAATAAAGTTAATATCAGCCCATCACAATGAATAAAGTTAATATCAGCCCATCAGAATGAATAAAGTTAACATCAGCCCATCACAATGAATAAAGTTAATATCAGCCCATCACAATGAATAACGTTAATATCAGACAATCACAATGAATAAAGTTAATATCAGACCATCACAACGAATAAAGTTAATATCAGACCATCGCAATGAATAAAGTTAATATCAGACCATCACAATGAATAAAGTTAATATCAGACCATCACAATGAATAAAGTTAATATCAGCCCATCATGACGCACAGCCCAGTCTTTCATTATTTCATGTTCTGTGGCGGATCTGATCCAGGGAGAATAATACATTTTTTTTTTAATGGCTGCTATTTTTTCGTAAAAATACTTGTCTTTTTTGCAGTTTTGTTTAACAGTGTCAAAATCTTCGTTCTTTTCCTGAACAAATTATGCGGGTCTATTTTAGGTCTTTGCTAAATCTGTGTACAGATATCTGTCTGTCTCTCTTCTCTCTCTACTTCTACCTCTCCTCTCTCTCCCTCTCTATCTGTCTGTCTCTCTTCTCTCTCTACTTCTACCTCTCCTCTCTCTCCCTATCTGTCTGTCTCTCTTCTCTCCCTACTTCTACCTCTCCTCTCTCTCCTTCTCTATCTGTCTCTCTTCTCTCCCTACTTCTACCTCTCCTCTCTCTCCCTCTCTATCTGTCTATCTCTCTTCTCTCCCTACTTCTACCTCTCCTCTCTCTCCCTCTCTATCTGTCTATCTTTCTTCTCTCCCTACTTCTACCTCTCCTCTCTCTCCCTCTCGATCTGTTTATCTGTCTTCTCTCCCTATTTCTGTCATACTCCTCTCTATATCTGTGTCTCCCTCCTCTCCCTTGTTCTCTCTCTTCCCCTCTACTTTCTCTCCCTAATATTGTCTCTTCCGCCTCTATCTCACTCTTTATCTGTGTCTCCCTTCTCTCTCTAATTCTGTCTTTGACCTTCTCCCTTGTCTCCCTACTTCTGCTCTCCATCTCCCTCACTCTGTCTGTGTCTCCCTTCTCCCTTTACTTCTGTCTTTCGCCCTCTCTGCCACTCTATGTCTACCTTCTCTCCTTACTTCTCTCTGCCCCTCTCTCCCACTATCTGTGTCTCTCTTCTCTCTTACTTCTGTCTCCCCTTCGATCTTTCACTCTCTGTCAGTGTCTCCCTTCTCTCCCTATTTCTCTGTCTCTCACTCTCTGTGTCTCCCTTCTCCTCTACTTCTGTCTCTCCCCTCTCCTTTCTCTCCCTACCTCTGTCTCTCCCTATCTCCCTTCTCTTCCTACTTCTGTCTCTCCCCCTCTCCCTTGTCTTCCTACTTCTGTCTCTCCCATCTCTCTCCCTACTTCTGTCTCTCCTCTTCTCCCTTCTCTCATTTTTCTGTCTCTCCCATCTCCCTCTCTCTCTACTTCTGTTTCTCTCCTCTCCCTTCTCTCCCTACTTTTGTCTCCTCCCATCTCCTTTATCTCCATTCTTCTGTCTCTCCCCCTCTCCTTTCTCCCCCTACATTTACCCCACCCCCTCTCTTTCTCTTTTCACTCTATGTGTGTCTCCATTCTCTCCCTACTTCTGTCCCCCTTCTTCCTTTTCTCCCTACGTCTGTCTATCCCATCTCCCTTCTCTCCCATCTCCCTTCTCTCCCTACTTAGGTTTCTCCCATCTTTCTTCTCTCCCTACTTCTGTCTCTCCCGTACCCCTTCTCTCCTTACTTTTGTCTCTCTCCTTTCTCTTTTTCTCCATCCTAACTCTTACATACTTTTTTTCTCGTCCTCACTGCTTGTCTCTTTCCCTGTCTCGCTTTTTCCTTCCTTCACTCTCCCTCTCACCCTCTCTCTCTCTCTCTCTCTCTGTCTCTGTCTCTCACACTTTCCCTATCTCCCTCCTATCTTCCCTCTGTCTTCACCATATATCCTACTGTGGATAACACGTTTCAACTGAAGAGAATATATTATATTATATTCTTTAACTTCTTATTCGTAGCTCACAACCAACACTGTTGTATCTAGCCGTCTATATTCTGAGCTCACAACCAACATTGTTGTATCTAGCCGTCTATATTCTGAGCTCACAACCAACATTGTTGTATCTAGCCGTCTATATTCTGAGCTCACAACCAACACTGTTGTATCTAGCCGTCTATATTCTGAGCTCACAACCAACACTGTTGTATCTAGCCGTCTATATTCTGAGCTCACAACCAACAATGTTGTATCTAGCCGTCTATATTCTGAGCTCACGCCCAACATTGTTGTATCTAGCCGTCTATATTCTGAGCTCACAACCAACATTGTTGTATCTAGCCGTCTATATTCTGAGCTCACAACCAACACTGTTGTATCTAGCCGTCTATATTCTGAGCTCACAACCAACATTGTTGTATCTAGCCGTATATATTCTGAGCTCACGCCCAACATTGTTGTATCTAGCCGGCTATATCCCGAGATCAAACCCAACAATGTTGTATCTAGCCGTCTATATTCTGAGCTGACATTTCTGAGCTGACATTGTTGTATCTAGCCGTCTATTTTCTTAGCTGGCACCTAACATTGTTGTATCTTGCTCTCTATATTCTGAGCTGACACCCAACATTGTTGTATCTTGCTGTTTATATTCTGAGCTGACACCCAACATTGTTGTATCTAGCCGTCTATAATCTGAGCTGACACTGTTATATCTAGGCATTTATATTCTGAGCTCTCACACAACATTTTTGTATCTTGCCGTTTATATTCTGAGCTCTCACACAACATTGTTGTATCTTGCCGTTTATATTCTGAGCTCTCACAACCAACATTGTTGTATCTTGCCGTTTATATTCTGAGCTCTCACAACCAACATTGTTGTATCTTGCCATTTATATTCTGCGCTCTCACACAACATTGTTGTAGCTTGCCGTTTATATTCTGAGCTGACACCCAACATTGTTGTATCTTGCCGTTTATATTCTGAGCTCACAACCAACACTGTTGTATCTAGCCGTCTATATCCCGAGATCAAACCCAACAATGTTGTATCTAGCCGTCTATATTCTGAGCTGACATTTCTGAGCTGACATTGTTGTATCTAGCCGTCTATATCCTGAGATCAAACCCAACAATGTTGTATCTAGCCGTCTATATTCTGAGCTGACATTTCTGAGCTGACATTGTTCCACCTCCCTCCACCTGTATGTAGCTGCCTCAGTTTTGTTTAACATTTCTACTTTCTCTTCTGTTGTTTCAGAAACGTTCCCTCTCTCTTGATTGTTATTTACTCCCGTATGCTCAGGTTATCCCAAGTGTTATCTTTTGTTGGTAATCTTCTGATCCTCGTTTCTGTTTTCTTCTCTCCCCTCAGTTCTTTCCTTTTCCCATCATTATTTCCTGCCAGCTCGCTATCCCTAGTTCTTGCCTTTTCCCATCATTATTTCCTGCCAGCTCGCTATCCCTAGTTCTTGCCTTTTCCCATCATTATTTCCTGCCAGCTCGCTATCCCTAGTTCTTGCCTTTTCCCATCATTATTTCCTGCCAGCTCGCTATCCCTATTTCTTGCCTTTTCCCATCATTATTTCCTGCCAGCTTGCTATCCCTAGTTCTTGCATTTTCCCATCATTATTTATTATTTATAATACGATTCCATACAATCCCTCGTTAATACGACTCCATATAAATACTGATTAATACAACACTCCACCCATGCCCACTTACAAAATAATCCTCCTTAATCCGGGAGGTTTGGTCAAAATCCCTCATGGCTGCCAGATCAGTCTATCGCCCTCGATCTCTTCTCTCTGTCTCGTTACTGTAATTTTACTAAACCTCAGAAACTAAGGAATACCATTTAGTGCAGGGGCCACGACCATTAGCCAAATGAGATTTTGTCCTCAGCCAATCGCTCAGAATAATCTTCCAATTGTAGTCCTAAATCTTGTTTATCTGGAGAATAGAAAGCTTTGTAAGTGTAAGGGATGTCTGTCTGTCTGTCTGTCTTCCTGTCGCTTTTGTCTGTCTGTTTGTCTGTCAAAGATAGACATAGATATTTCTCCTACAAAATATAGTTAAATTTTCACAACAGATGGGGTCCTTTGAAAATCTTGTGAAATGTCACCAGTGTTATAGCTCCTCACCAAACCTCAGGCTAATCATTTAACATTCTGTTATAAAAAAATTAGTAGTCATGAATACAGCATCATCAGCAAACTATAAATACCACATTACCAGCAAACTACAAATACAACATCACCAGCAAACTACAAATACACCATCACCAGCAATGTATAAGTACAACATCACCAGCAAACTACAAATACACCATCACCAGCAATGTATAATTACAACATCACCAGCGAGCTATAAATACAACATCACCAGCGAACTATAAATACAGCATCACCAGCAAAACTATAAATACAACATTACCACTAAACTATGAATATATTTGAAATTATCAGAGGGGCTTGCTATAATAATTTTTACTGATGATGATGATGATGATTTCTTCTCACATCGCTAGTGGTTGTATCAGTAGTGATCTCGTTGATGCTGTTTTGTGGAAACCTCCTCTTTCTCTTCATGATTTATAAGGATCTAACGATGATGAATGTGATCACTGTAGGATATAGAACGTAGGCGCTTCCATCTCTGACCAGGTCTTGAAGTAGGTCACATGCCTGGGAGGTTCTGTCTATTTGCTGTGGAGGGCAGGACGAACTCTCATGAATCCAGGGCCGCTTCCCAGGTCGAAGGGGACTCTGAAGGTTGTATGTGGAGCTGAGCAAAACTGAAGTAGGAACAGTTTATTTCTGTTCTTCCAGTAAAAGCGAATATCCGATTCCCACAAGCTGATACCATACACGAAGAATATACCCAACACTGTGACACTCAGAAAAGACAGACAGACAGACAGAAAGACAAAATGAGACACTTCTTCCAGGTTACTCTCAGCTGTTTTGGAAAGAAAAAAAAGTATAAATGACATATTTAACGCCCCTGCATAAACTGGTACATCATTAACTGGCTCAAGGGAGATTACCGTGATTTTTCTGTAGTCTTAAGTTTTAGTATCTTTCTTATATATTTTAAATTTTTTTGTTAAGTAAATTAAATATTTAAACTGTTAATACACTCTAACTTTCATGTATAATCTCTAATTATCGTACTGTTTTATCTTATTTTACTTATATTTTTTGTTATCTTGCATATTCTTATGACTGTTAGGTTGATACATTATTTTAATGAAAATCTGCTGACAAAGAACGAGTTATTTACACACTGAAAATAGTGTTTGTCTGTCAGCATTTAGTAAAAAAAAAGCCTGTTACTTCATCGGACAGAGTTAAGTTAGTACTGCCTTTCTATCCCCATGGTCAGATGGTTAAGAACATTCTTTATCGTCATCTGCCAATAATCCAACTCGACCCCGACACTCGCGACATTTTCTCTGATCCACACCTGTTTGGCATAACGTGAGCCAAACCTTAAGGACATCCACGTCCACAGCCACTTGAAGCAGAGCCTTACATATGTTGTCACCAGAAAAATGTAACGTCCCCCGCTGCGTTACCTGCCCGGTAGTCTGTGAAACGAAAACGATCACCTTTCCCAAAACTATCCTCACTCTTCATGAGGGATTCACATGCGAGTCCCGAAATGTGATATATGTCATCGTTTTCAAAAGATGCAGGATAACGTATATTGGTGAGACTGGCCTCAGATTAGGGGGCTGCATGCAGAAACATCTTTACGATATCGCCCAGCGTGTTTAAAAACCAGTCCCAAATCATTTCAATGACCCCAACCACAGAGGCAAATCTGATTTTCTGGTAACAGCCATCAAACTATGTCACACAGATGACACAATCCGCCTAGCGCTTGAGAACTGCTACATTCAGGAGTATGGGACGCTGGAACCACAAGGGTTAAACTAGCTATTCAGCTACACCTAACATTCTCTTCTTCAACAAGTATAACCCCTCTCCACTAAGCTCCAGTCCCTTCTCACTTGTTACACATAGTTCTGAACCTCCTCACAGTATCACATTACAACCCCTAACTATAATAATCTATTTCACTTTCTCCTGGCTAGGTTAACATTGTACCACTCTCTCTCCCCTCCACGGTTTCCCCACCCACCACCCCCCAGTTACGACCCACCGACCACACATCACAGGTCTCAATTTAAACAGTCTCTACGCCCTACCATGCTCATTTCTGACACACAGCGTCGGACAAGCCACATCTTCTTACAGTTACAGCTAAGTGCTCTATTCATTACTACTTTATTTTTATTTTGTTAAAACAGCATTCATGTGAGTCTATACTTTATCTCCCCTCTCTATTTCTTCATCCTGTATGTTTCTGTATGATTAAGGCTCACGCCGAAACGTCACAACTTTGTAATCGTAAAGTAATAAAGCTGCTCCTACCTTTTTCCTAGTTGATACGTTTTGTCTGTCTGTCTGTCTGTCTGCTTTCTCAGCCTTTTGGCTAAGATCAAAGGAGTGAGATCAAAGGAGTGAGATCAAAGCGTCCTCTTGGCAGGTACCCTGATCAAAAAGCCCTTTGGTGAAGACAAAAGCCTAGATTTTTTAACTAAACGAGATGCCCGAAGCCTACCCTGCACATTCGATGCCGGGGCCAGGTCCATATCTGCTGTCGGGTGGACCCGGCTTGTAAGTACCACCGGATCCACGGCCTGTTCTTTTTGCCGTCTTAAAAAAAGAACATTTCTCCTCAGTTTATAACTAGTAAAATGTGAATGTTGACAAGCCAGAGAACAATTCTCCTCAATTTATAATTAGTAAAATGTGAATGTTGACAAGCCAGAGAACATTTCTCCTCAATTTATAACTAGCAAAATGTGAATGTTGACAAGCCAGAGAACATTTCTGCTCAATTTATAACTAGTAATATGTGAATGTTGACAAGCCATAGAACATTTCTCCTCAATTTATAACTAATAAAATGTGAATGTTGACAAGCCAGAGAACATTTCTCCTCAATTTATAACTAGTAAAATGTGAATATTGACAAGTCAGAGAACATTTCTCCTCAATTCATAATAGTAAAATGTGATGTTGACAGCCAGAGAACATTTCTCCTCAATTTATAACTAGTAAAATGTGAATATTGACAAGCCAGAGAACATTTTTCCTCAATTTATAACTAGTAAAATGTGAATATTGACAAGCCATAGAACATTTCTCCTCAATTCATAAATAGTAAAATGTGAATGTTGACAAGCCAGAGAACATTTCTCCTCAATTTATAACTAGTAAAATGTGAATATTGACAAGCCATAGAACATTTCTCCTCAATTCATAAATAGTAAAATGTGAATGTTGACAAGCCAGAGAACATTTCTCCTCAATTTATAACTAGTAAAATGTGAATATTGACAAGCCATAGAACATTTCTCCTCAATTTATAACTAGTAAAATGTGAATGTTGACAAGCCAGAGAACATTTCTCCTCAATTTATAACTAGTAAAATGTGAATATTGACAAGTCAGAGAACATTTCTCCTCAATTCATAAATAGTAAAATGTGAATGTTGACAAGCCAGAGAACATTTCTCCTCAATTTATAACTAGTAAAATGTGAATATTGACAAGCCAGAGAACATTTCTCCTCAATTTATAACTAGTAAAATGTGAATATTGACAAGCCATAGAACATTTCTCCTCAATTCATAAATAGTAAAATGTGAATGTTGACAAGCCAGAGAACATTTCTCCTCAATTTATAACTAGTAAAATGTGAATATTGACAAGCCATAGAACATTTCTCCTCAATTCATAAATAGTAAAATGTGAATGTTGACAAGCCAGAGAACATTTCTCCTCAATTTATAACTAGTAAAATGTGAATATTGACAAGCCATAGAACATTTCTCCTCAATTTATAACTAGTAAAATGTGAATGTTGACAAGCCATAGAACATTTCTCCTCAATTTATAACTAGTAAAATGTGAATGTTGACAAGCCAGAGAACATTTCTCCTCAATTTATAACTAGTAAAACCTGCACGTGCTAGAAACTGGGGTTCGTGATAGCGTCTTTTCCTACTTTTGTTAGCAAATAAACAGAACCTCCCAGGCATGTGACCTACTTCAAGACCTGGTCAGAGATGGAAGCGCCTACGTTCTATATCCTACAGTGATCACATTCATCATCGTTAGATTCTTATAAATCATGAAGGCAAGAGGAAGTTCCCACAAACAGCATCACCGAGATCACTACTGATACAACCACTATTGATGTGAGAAGAAATCATCATCATCATCATCAGTGCAAATTGTTTTAGCAAGTCCTCTGATAATTTCAAATATATTTATATGTGCTGGTGGTGTTATACGAGGGGTGATTGATAAGTTCTCGGCATAAGCTACAACGGATTATTTGTGGACAACTTTTTTGGGTTATTTTTCAACATATCCCCCTTGCAAGTTTATGCACTTAGTCAGCGATCCTGGAACATACGGATCCCTTCTTTGTAAAAGTCAGCATCTTGTGCCAGTAGAAAGTGGTCTACAGCATGAATGACGTCATCATCTGAAGCAAATTTGCAAAACTGAGCTCTTTTTTTAGTTTGGTAAACAGGTAATAGTCCGAAGGGGCCAAATCTGGGGAATAAAGAGGATGTTCAAGAAGCTGGAAGCCACATTCATGAATGGCAGCCATTGCTACCGCCGGCATGTGAATTGGAGCATTGTCTTGCTGAAAGATGACTCCTCTCGTCAATTTCCCTCGACGCTTTTCCTTCATTTTGACCCGCAGTTGCTTCACAAGATTAGCGTAATAGGCCCCGGTGACCATTCTGCCCTTTTGAAGATAGTCTATCAATAGCACACCTTCTGAATCCCAAAAGATGGAAGCCATCACTTTTCCTGCAGACAGAACCACCCTTGCTTTCTTTGGAGGTGGGGATCCATGATGTTTCCACTGCTTTGACTGTTCTTTGGTTTCTGGTTGAAAATGATGAACCCAAGTCTCATCCATAGTCACAAATTGCTGAAGAAACTTTTCAGAATCTGCAGAAAAATGGCCAAGATTTTTTAACTAAACGAGATGCCCGAAGCCTACCCTGCACATTCGATGCCGGGGCCAGGTCCATATCTGCTGTCGGGTGGACCCGGCTTGTAAGTACCACCGGATCCACGGCCTGTTCTTTTTGCCGTCTTAAAAAAAGAACATTTCTCCTCAGTTTATAACTAGTAAAATGTGAATGTTGACAAGCCAGAGAACAATTCTCCTCAATTTATAATTAGTAAAATGTGAATGTTGACAAGCCAGAGAACATTTCTCCTCAATTTATAACTAGTAAAATGTGAATGTTGACAAGCCAGAGAACATTTCTCCTCAATTTATAACTAGTAAAACCTGCACGTGCTAGAAACTGGGGTTCGTGATAGCGTCTTTTCCTACTTTTGTTAGCAAATAAACAGAACCTCCCAGGCATGTGACCTACTTCAAGACCTGGTCAGAGATGGAAGCGCCTACGTTCTATATCCTACAGTGATCACATTCATCATCGTTAGATCCTTATAAATCATGAAGGCAAGAGGAAGTTCCCACAAACAGCATCACCGAGATCACTACTGATACAACCACTATTGATGTGAGAAGAAATCATCATCATCATCATCAGTGCAAATTGTTTTAGCAAGTCCCTCTGATAATTTCAAATATATTTATATGTTGCTGGTGGTGTTATACGAGGGGTGATTGATAAGTTCTCGGCATAAGCTACAACGGATTATTTGTGGACAACTTTTTTGGGTTATTTTTCAACATATCCCCCTTGCAAGTTTATGCACTTAGTTCAGCGATCCTGGAACATACGGATCCCTTCTTTGTAAAAGTCAGCATCTTGTGCCAGTAGAAAGTGGTCTACAGCATGAATGACGTCATCATCTGAAGCAAATTTGCAAAAACTGAGCTCTTTTTTTAGTTTGGTAAACAGGTAATAGTCCGAAGGGGCCAAATCTGGGGAATAAAGAGGATGTTCAAGAAGCTGGAAGCCACATTCATGAATGGCAGCCATTGCTACCGCCGGCATGTGAATTGGAGCATTGTCTTGCTGAAAGATGACTCCTCTCGTCAATTTCCCTCGACGCTTTTCCTTCATTTTGACCCGCAGTTGCTTCACAAGATTAGCGTAATAGGCCCCGGTGACCATTCTGCCCTTTTGAAGATAGTCTATCAATAGCACACCTTCTGAATCCCAAAAGATGGAAGCCATCACTTTTCCTGCAGACAGAACCACCCTTGCTTTCTTTGGAGGTGGGGATCCATGATGTTTCCACTGCTTTGACTGTTCTTTGGTTTCTGGTTGAAAATGATGAACCCAAGTCTCATCCATAGTCACAAATTGCTGAAGAAACTTTTCAGAATCTGCAGAAAAATGGCCAAGATTGTCTCTTGACATGTTAAGACGCTGTTGTTTATGATCAGTTCCAAGAAGTTTCGGGACCCATCGAGCGGAGACCTTTGTCATTTGAAGATCATTGTGAATAATGGCATGAACACGTTCCTGGGAGATGCCCAACTCAGCAGAAATGTACCGCTCAGTTAATCATCGATCCTTCATTATCATGTCATTGATTCTGCCGGTAGTTTCATCGGTGGTTACCGTTCTTGGTCTTCCTGGACGGGGATCATCTTCCAGACTCTCCCTTCCATGTTTGGAATAAGCTGCCCATTTCTTCACCGTGCTGTAAGAAGGGGCACTCTCCCCTAGAGTCTCTACCATATCCTCATGGATCTCCTTCGATGATAAGCCCTTGATACAGAGGTAGCGAGTAACTGCTTGTTGAGAAATTTTATCCATTTTCTGAATTTCTGCCACCCCTTACCACTTCAGTAGCAAGCAAAACAATTGGTTGCAGTTAATTTCTTGAAACTTGGTGTTTAATCTGACATTAACCTGATCTACAAATACACCCAATATAAAATGTGTTTCAATAATTTCGTACCTTTTGCCGAGAACTTATCATTCACCCCTCGTATTTATAGTTCGCTGGTGGTCTTCTATTTATATTTTGCTGGTGGTATTGTATTTATAGTTCGTTGTTGATGTTTTTACAGTTTGCTGGCGGTATTGTATTTATAGTTTACTGATGATGTTGAGTTTATAGTTTGCCGGCGGTGTTGTATTTATAGTATGGTAGTGTTGCTCTATTTATAGTTTGCTGTTGATGTTGTCTTTACAGTTTGCTGGCGGTATTGTATTTATAGTTTGCTGGTGATGTTGAGTTTATAGTTTGCCGGCTGTGTTGTATTTATAGTATGGCAGTGTAGCTATATCTATAGTTTGCTGGTGATGTTGTACTTATAGTTTGTTTTTGTTCTATTTATAGTTTGGTCTTGTTCTATTTATAGTTTGTTGGCGTTGTTGTATTAATAGTATACTGGTGATGTATTAATAGTATGCTGGTGATGTGCATATAGTTTGCTGGTGATGTTGTATTGATAGGTTGCTGGTAAAGGTGTACAATATTGAGAGATCATAACGTTGCTGGGATGTGAATACATTTTCGTGAGAGTGTTGTAATGTGACAGAGGTGAAGGAGTGTAGGATTGCTGAAGTTTAATTAAAGTGTGGTGTGAATGTTTAATAATGTTGAAATGTAATTAAAGTGTGGTGTGAGAGCTTAATACTATTGAAATGAAAGTAAAATGTTATGTGAGAGCTTAATAATATTGAAATGTAAGTAAAATTTGGTGTGAGAGCTTAATAATATTGAAATGTAAGTAAAATGTGGTGTGAGAACTTAATAATATTGAAATGTAAGTAAAATGTGGTGTGAGAGCTTAATATTGTTGAAATGTAATTAATGTGTGGTGTGATTGTTTAATAATATTGAAATGCAAGTAAAATGTGGTGTGAGAGCTTAATAATATTGAAATGTAAGTAAAATGTGGTGTGAGAGCTTAATAATGTTGACGTTTAATAAAAATGTGATGTAAGAGCTTAATAATGCTGAAGTTTAAGGTGTGAGAGTTTAACAATGTTGAAATTTTACAGGAATCTGAAAAAAGACCCAGCTATTATGGAAATTTGCCTGAAGTGTAGGGTAGACTTTCTATATGTATCTTCTGACTTGACTAAAGCATGGGGAAAGACCGTCTATACTTTGCCTATTTGAAAGATAGACAGACAAGCAAACAAACAGACAGACAGGCATCACTTACAAAGCTTTCAATTCTCTAGATAAACAAGATTTAGGACTACAATTGGAAGATTATTCTGAGCGATTGGCTGAGGACAAAATCTCATTTGGCTAATGGCTGTGGCCCCTGCACTAAATGGTATTCTTTAGTTTCTGAGGTTTAGTAAAATTACAGTAACGAGACAAAGAGAAGAGATCGAGGGCGATAGACTGATCTGGGAGCCATGAGGGATTTTGACCAAACCTCCTGGATTAAGGAGGATTATTTTGTAAGTGGGCATGGGTGGAGTGTTGTATTAATCGGGGATAAAGGGAAGAATGCTTTTTGAGTTTGTACGAAAGCACAAGAACCAAAATAAAACAACAAAGCAGCAAGAACTGAGGATAGGATACAGAGTTTGATGGTGAGAGAACTAAGGATAGGATGTAAAGTTTGATGGTGAGAGAACTGAGGATAGGATGCAGAGTTTGATGGTGAAAGAACTGAGGATAGGATGCAGAGTTTGATGGTGAAAGAACTGAGGATAGGATGCAGAGTTTGATGGTGAAAGAACTGAGGATATGATGCAGAGTTTGATGGTGAAAGAACTGAGGATAGGATGTAAAGTTTGATGGTGAGAGAACTGAGGATAGGATGCAGAGTTTGAGAGAACTGAGGATAGGATGCAGAGTTTGATGATGAGAGAACTGAGGATAGGATGTAAAGTTTGATGGTGAGAGAACTGAGGATAGGATGCAGAGTTTGATGGTGAAAGAACTGAGGATAGGATGCAGAGTTTGATGATGAGAGAACTAAGGATAGGATGCAGAGTTTGATGGTGAGAGAACTGAGGATAGGATGCAGAGTTTGATGGTGAAAGAACTGAGGATAGGATGCAGAGTTTGATGATGAGAGAACTAAGGATAGGATGCAGAGTTTGATGGTGAGAGAACTGAGGATAGGGGGAAAACATAAATGGTGATAGCAACAAAACACGAACGTATGACATGAAAATGTAAGGAATTCAGGATAGGGAAAAACAGAAAATGAGAATATGGATATATCACGAAATAACGGAAACTGAACAAAGGGAACTGAAAGTAATCAAGTTTATGATACGAACTGAGGACAGGGAACTGAAAGTAATCAAGTTTATGATACGAACTGAGGACGGGGAACTGAAAGTAATCAAGTTTATGATACGAACTGAGGACGGGGAACTGAAAGTAATCAAGTTTATGATACGAACTGAGGACGGGGAACTGAAAGTAATCAAGTTTATGATACGAACTGAGGACGGGGAACTGACAGGATATAAGGATAGAAAAATGACAGGATATAGGGATATAGAAATAACAGGATATGGGGATAAGAAAAAGCGGTAATGATAATAATAAAAAAAGTAACAGATAAAGATAAGACTCCAGGGGGGAACTGCGAACATGTGAGTAGAAGGGACAGGAAGAGACGCTGAAAGAACAGACGAAAAGAACACAAGTCTCTAGAGAACAGAGAGAGAGAGAGAGAGAGAGAGTCACATACAACAAGTACTCACTCTCACATACACACAAACACAGAGGGAAAGAGATTGGGGGGGGGGATGACAGAGAGTTACAACGAAGCGACAAATATACCGTAAGTGTGGAGAAGTTTTCTGTTTTTCTGTGACAGTGGAGAAGCTTTCTGTTTTTCTGTGACAGTGGAGAAGTTTTCTGTTTTTCTCTGACAGTGGAGAAGTGTTCTGTGACAGTGGAGAAGTTTTCTGTGACAGTGGAGAAGTGTTTTGTGACAATGGAGAAGTTTTCTGTTTTTCTGTGATAGTGGAGAGGTTTTCTGTTTTTCTGTGACAGTGGAGAACAGTGGAGAAGTTTTCTGTTTTTCTGTAACAGTGGAGAAGTTTTCTGTTTTTCTGTGACAGTGGAGAAGTTTTCTGTTTTTCTGTGACAGTGGAGAAGCTTTCTGTTTTTCTGTGACAGTGGAGAAGTTTTCTGTTTTTCTGTGACAGTGGAGAAGTTTTCTGTGACAGTGGAGAAGTTTTCTGTGACAGTGGAGAAGTGTTTTGTGACAATGGAGAAGTTTTCTGTTTTTCTGTGATAGTGGAGAGGTTTTCTGTTTTTCTGTGACAGTGGAGAACAGTGGAGAAGTTTTCTGTTTTTCTGTAACAGTGGAGAAGTTTTCTGTTTTTCTGTGACAGTGGAGAAGTTTTCTGTTTTTCTGTGACAGTGGAGAAGCTTTCTGTTTTTCTGTGACAGTGGAGAAGTTTTCTGTTTTTCTGTGACAGTGGAGAAGTTTTCTGTTTTTCTGTGACAGTGGAGAAGTTCTCTGTTTTTCTGTGACAGTGGAGAAGTTTTCTGTTTTTCTGTGACAGTGGAGAACTTTTCTGGTTTTTTTTGTGACAGTGGAGAAGTGTTCTGTGGCAGTAGAGCAGTTTTCTGTTTTTGTGTGACAGTGGAGACGTTTTCTGTTTTTCTGTGACAGTGGAGAAGTTTTCTGTGACAGTTGAGAAGTGTTCTGTGACAGTGGAGACGTTTTCTGTGACAGTGGAAAAGTTTTTTCTGTCGGTGGAGAAGTGTTCTGTGACACTGAAGAAGTGTTCTATGACAGTAGAGAAGTTTGTTTTGGCAGTGGAAAAGTTTTCTGTGACAGTGGAGAAGTGTTCAGTGACAGTGAAGAAGTTTTCTGTGACAGTAGAGAAGTTTTCTGTGACAGTGGAGAAGTTTTCTGTGGCAGTAGAGAAGTTTTCTGTGACAGTTGAGAAGTTTTCTGTGACAGTGGAGAAGTTTCTTTTGACAATAGAGAAGTTTTCTGTGACAGTGGAGAAGTTTTCTGTGACAGTGGAGAAGTTTTCTGTGGCAATAGAGAAGTTTTATGCGACAGTGGAGAGTTTTATGGGGCAGTGGAGAAGTGTTCTGTGACAGTGGAGAAGTTTTTGTGGCAGTGGAGATGTTTTCTGTGGCAGTGGAGAAGTGTTCTGTGACAGTTAAGAAATGTGATGTGACAAATTAGAAGTTTGCTGTGAAGAAGGTGAAATGTGTTGTGACAGTACAGTTGCATACAAGAGAAGAAAGAAATTAACATAAAATTAACATTAAATGTCAGAAAAAAAAAACTTGCAAATATTCTAACACTGAACGACAAGTTTTTATCTATCTGTTTATCTTTCATCTTGCTGTAACACTGAACCACAAGCTGTTCTTTATCTGTTTATCTGTTCTTTTGAAGAAAAAGTTCCGTGCGTGGGGATAAAGGCTTTCGCTCCCTTCCCGGCGACGAGAGTTAAGGTGTTTCGATGCAGAAGCCAGTGGTTTGTCCGTCGAGCGAAGCCTATAAACAGCTAGCCAGCCAGGTTCGTGCTAACGCGTTGGTGGTGTACTACGGTTTTGTCGACCGATGGTCTCGAAACTGGCCCATCTCTCGCAAAGACTATCAAGTCTGCAGTATGTAATGTGCGTTGGTTGTCGGTGCCGGGCTTTCGTCTCGTTCGTTAGAGCATAGAGAGCCGGCCGCCCCCGCCGGTTAAAGGAAATGAAACGCTGCCGGGGTCAAAAGGGATCCGCTCTGACCACTGTCTTCCTTGCCCCGCGTCGGTCTGTCAGCAGATATCCACTGAGGTTCGGTGAAGAAACTTATCTGGTTGATCCTGCCAGTAGTCATATGCTTGTCTCAAAGATTAAGCCATGCATGTCTAAGTTCACACTGTCTCACGGTGAAACCGCAAATGGCTGAATAAATCAGTCGAGGTTCCTTAGATGACACGATCCTATTTAGATAACTGTGGCAATTCTAGAGCTAATACATGCTTACCACGCTGCTGGCAAGATTCTTCATCTGCCGTGCGTGGAGTGCGGCTCCTCCCGGACAGTGAAGAAAGGTGCGAATGGGGTTGCCGCGCGATGCCACCGTGGAAAAGGTGAAAGAAAGGAGTAAGTGAAGTATTCAGTAGTCTCGAGGTCTGGACTGCTCAAATCACGGCACCTCTGCTCTGGAGGTTGGCCACATCCCATGTACACTCATACTGGGCGAATTGCCTGAACCGGCTTAACCTAGTTGTTAAGACTGCTGACGAGACTCTTCGGATGCCGCGCGTGGAGTGAAAATCCTCCCGGCCAATGAAGAAAATGAGGAAAAGCGATCAGGGTTGCCGTGCTTTGCCGATGTGAAAAGATGATGGAAAGGATAGAGTGAAGCTTTATTGGGATGTCCAGTAGTCTCGCTACCAGAGCTACTCATACCACGGCACCTCTGCTCTAGAGGCTGGCCACGTCCGTTCTACACTCATGCTGGTGAAATATGCCTAAACCGGCTTACACCAGGGATGAAACTCTATGGCTACGCACGTCACGGTACCTCTGCTCTAGAGGTCGGTCACGTCCTAAACACGCCCATACTGGGATAATGGGGATAAAACGCCTAAACCGGGTCAACCTGAGGGTGAAACTTACTAGTGTCGAGGATACAATAATTAGTGTATAAGTATACAACTATACACGAAGCACTGCAGTAAAGCTGTGATACTAGAATGCATAAAATAGGAAAAAAGTAGGAGCAGCTTTATTACTTAACGATTACAAAGTTGTGACGTTTCGGCGTGAGCCTTAATCATACAAAAACATACAGGACGAAGAAATAGAGAGAGGAGATAAAGTATAGATTCACATGAATACTATAAAAAAATTTTTTTAAAGAGTACTTAGCTGTAAATTGCAAGGTGTGGCTTGTCCAGCGGTGTGTGTCAGGAATGGATCTAGTGGGACGTGGAGACTGTTTAAATAGAGACCTATGACATGTGGTCAGTGGGTTGTAACTGGGGGTGGTGGATGGGGAACCTGGGAGGGGAGAGAGAGTGACGCAATACCGACCTAGCTAGGAGAAATTGAAACAGATGATTGGGGAAGAGGGGTTGCAGAGAAAATAGCGGGGTTGCAGAGTGATGCTGTGAGGAAGTTTGAAAAGTAAGCGAGGTTGCAGAGTGATGATGTGAGGAAGTTTGAAAAGTAAGAAGAGGTGGATTTAGTGGAGAGGTACTATAATGATTGAAGAAGATGATGTTACGTGTAACTAAACAGCGAGTTTAACCCATGTGGTTCCAGCGTCCCATAATTTTGAATGCAGCGGTTCTCAAGTGCCAGGCGGCTTGTGTCATATGCGTGGCATTGTTTAATGGCTGTTACCAGAAAAACAGATTTGCCTCTGTGGTTGGGGCCGTTGAAATGATTTGGGATTGGTTTCGAAGCATGCTGGGCGATGTCGTACAGATGTTTTTGCATGCGGTCCCCTAATCTGAGGCCAGTCTCACCGATATATATTATCCTGCATCTTTTGCAAACGATGACGTATATCACATTTCGGGACTCGCATGTGAATCCCTCATGAAGAGTGAGGATAGTATTGGGAAAGGTGATTGTTTTTGTTTCCCAAACTACGGGGCAGGTAACGCAACGGGGACAGGTTACATGGGTTAAACTCGCTGTTTAGTTACACGTAACATCATCTTCTTCAATCATCATTATAGTACCTCTCCACTAAATCCACCCCTTCTTACTTTTCAAACTTCCTCACATCATCACTCTGCAACCCCGCTTACTTTTCAAACTTCCTCACAACATCACTCTGCAACCCCGCTATTTTCTCTGCAACCCCTCTTCTCTGCAACCCCTCTTCCCCAATCATCTGTTTCAATTTCTCCTAGCTAGGTCGGTATTGCGTCACTCTCTCTCCCCTCCCCGGTTCCCCATCCACCACCCCCAGTTACAACCCACTGACCACATGTCATAGGTCTCTATTTAAACAGTCTCCACGTCCCACTAGATCCATTCTTGACACACACCGCCGAACAAGCCACACCTTGCAATTTACAGCTAAGTACTAGTGTCGAGGATTCGTCCTCCTGGATAAAAGCTCCGTCCTGGTCACAACTAGGAAGGGTGTGGCCACGACCACAAAATGCTGAAGTCGGAGACACTGGACCAGTGCAATCTAGATAGGCAACCACCTCTCACCCGGCGAGGATGTATGCGTATCCTAACCACGCTGAGGTTTTCCGGTGAGAAAGTCCAGCACTGGACTGGATGGGCTACCACCTCTCACCCGGCGCGGATACAAGGGTATCTCAAAACACGTCGAGGTTTTCCGCTGAGAAAGTCCAACTCTAGACTAAACTGGTGCAACGAAAACCATGGTGTCACTCAATCCCGCTTCTAAGACCCACCAAGAATACAGGCTCAAGCCCTACGATACTCTGAACCTCATGTGATCCTCTCAGGAATCTCATGTGGTTCTTTCGTGGACCATGGGTACTACTGAGGACCACTGGAGTAAATTCAGTAGAATCATTCGGCGGTCTTGGTGGTAGAAGCGAACGAAGAAGAAGAAGAATGAGATCTGTTTATATTTCATCTTGCTGTAACACTGAACCACAAGCCTTTATTTATCTGTTTACCTTTCATCTTGCTGTACCACTGAACCACAAGCCTTTATTTATCTGTTTATCTTTCATCTTGTTGTGCCACTGAACCACAAGCCTTTATTTATCTGTTTATCTTTCATCTTGTTGTGCCACTGAATCACAAGCCTTTATTTATCTGTTTATCTTTCATCTTGCTGTACCACTGAACCACAAGCCTTTATTTATCTGTTTATCTTTCATCTTGTTGTGCCACTGAACCACAAGGCTTCATCTGCTACTAATAATCGACTATTAAAACTTGTAATTTCACTTCTGCAGCGCCTTGTTGTCGACGAGCATCTACGGGCTGACAGGCCTGATCGCCTTTGACGAGGACGGCTACATGAACATCAGCAAGTTCCGAGTGAGGAATCTAGTTTATGATGACCGGCAGAGCGTGTGGCAGGACATTGGCTGTGTCCAAGGAAAAGACGTTAGACCGTTCCGCATCATTTGGCCAGGGGACGCCAAGAACCTGAAGGTACAGATACTAAAGTTTGATGCGGTCACTCACTCACTCACTCGCTCACTCGCTCACTCACTCACTCACTCACTCACTCACTCACTCACTCACTCACTGAACCTTTAGGTGGCGAAGGCACATGGAACTTTGGCAAACGTTTTCTACAAAGTCTTGCCCTTCCTCTTTATTCCTCTCTTGCTCAGATGGCCCCTCTGTTACTCAACATGATCCTTTTTTTTTGCTTTGGTTTGTTCTTCTCTATGTCTTCTTTGGTCTACCCTTACTCTATTTGTATTGAAGGGTACAGCTGAGTACTATTTTTGGTCATGAATTACCATTGACCCGGAGTACATGCCCCAGTCATCACAAGGGTCTTCTCTGAATAATCTAAGTCATTGACTTCATCTGCATGTCTGCCAGTAAGCTGCTGCTTCTCATTTCTTGTGCTACTTGGTCGAAATATTCGCCTCGTCCGACTTAGACATTTGGTCTGGAAGGGGAGTTATAATTCGATACAAGCGTCATACGGTCAGAGCATAAATGTTATCATTTGTTATCATCTTCCGACATTCAGAGTATAAATGTTATAATGTGATGTGACACTGGATATAACATGCATATATATATATATACACACACACACACATAATCGTTACATGCCTAGAACTTGAAGGTATAAATATTATAACTGAGTAATCGTTACATGCTTAGAACTTGAAAGTATAAATGTTATAACTGAGTAATCTTTACATGCCTAGAACTTGAAGGTATAAATGTTATAATTCAAGTGTCCGTAGATGGCTGAGAATATAGAGTTTGATTATTCTTTGCAGCCGAGTGGATAGACCACACCCAAGTCTGAGGGATATGGATGTAACAATGTTATATTTATAAATGTTATTTCGCTACAGCACGCTGAGAACGTGATAGCATAGATAATATACTTTGTGTGCGTGCGTGGGGGGGGGGGCCCTTGGGTTAGGGATGGTGGATGGGGAAAAGACCATGCAGAATTAGAAACATGAAGG
The DNA here is from genome assembly GCA_009760885.1 of Achatina immaculata. Taxonomy (NCBI): domain Eukaryota; kingdom Metazoa; phylum Mollusca; class Gastropoda; order Stylommatophora; family Achatinidae; genus Lissachatina; species Lissachatina immaculata. The sequence goes on from CM019705.1 coordinate 18,539,273, forward strand.
AAAAAAACAAAAACAACAACAAAAAAAAAAACATTAACACAACTTATTTTTCCAAGGGACGCTTAGAACAACATGAGTGTTTATATGTTATACAGTGGTATTTATAAGTCCGTGACACATTTTAAAAATTCCCAATAAATAAACTACATAACAGATCATGATAATTCTTAAGCCAAGAGAGAGAGAGAGAGAGAGAGAGAGAGAGAGAGAAACTCTTCAAGTTTTTTTTAAAAATAAAGCCCGCGCGCAGAGCTCCCGTGGTGTGCTGCTAGGAGGCAGCAGTAGCAAATAGTTCAGTAAACGTGAGCAATCATTTTGTGTTTTGGAATACGCAAGAACATTGTATGTTGTGACTGTGCAGCGACGATTTCGAGCGGAATTCCAGAAGAGCACCTGTTTTCAACAGCATCAAGAAGTGGTATGCGAATTTCCGGGACGAAGGCTGTTTGTGCACAGCTCCTCGGCAGGGACCTCTTGATACTGTCGAAAACAGAGAAACTTATCAGCTAAGCTCCCGCCTTTATCCCAAAATTTCGCATATCACTTCTTGAAACTGTTGAAAACAGATGTTACCTTCTGGAATTCCGCTCGAAATCGTCGCTGCTCAGTCACAAATGATGAGGTTCTTGCGTTTTCCAAAACACAAAATGTTTTTGCTACTGCTGCCTCCTAGCGGCAAACTGCGAGAGCTCTGTGCGCGGGTTTTATTTATAAAAACAAAAACGTGAAAAGTTTCTCTCTCTCTCTCTCTTTCTCTCGGCATAAGAATAGTCATGTAGTTATTAATAATAATTATGTAGTTTACTTTTTGCGAATTTCTGAAATGTTTCACAGACTAATGAATAACCCTGAATAGTTTATCTGGTAAAGTAACACTCAGAGTTTAAGAGTTCAAATGTTAAATGCTAGAGTTCTAACCGGTCACCAGGCACTGAGAACAATTGGGGGTGGGGTGGGAGGGTGGGAATTAATGTTACAATGCAACTTTCTAAAAAGGCACTCGTGATGTCAGCCATACCTGATGCATTGCGCATACATTTAGGTTGGTCTTTACAAGTCCGGCGGGTGGGTTGCTAGCAAATAACAAGCCACACAAGAGAAAACTTCTGTCGGTCAGTTATGTCAAATTTGAAACATTTCCGTCATTTCAAAGGATACAATAATAATGTGTTAATTATTATTGAAGGAAAAAATTGGATGAGAAAGTGTGAGAGGAGAACAACGAAATAGACTGGTGGAAAAAAATTAAGAGAAGGACAAGAAGTAGGTTCAACAGCTGCATTTGAAAGTATGAGTGAGACAGAAAAAGCTAGAGGTCCGTTGTTGATATCATCACTAGACAGATGCCACATGATGATGATAATAATAATGATGATGATGATAATGATAATGATGACGACGACAGATATGAGTTAGAGACACATTATCGTACAGGAGCTTGAAAACTGGGTCAGTTTACAGCGGCACATTACTACACACTACACACAACACACAGCACGCTACACACTACACACAACACACAGCACACTACACATTACATACAATACATTGCACACTATACACTACATACAATACACATCACATTACACACTATACACAACGCAATGCACACTACACACAACATACAACACACAGAACACTACACACATCACACTACTACACGCTACACACAGCACACTATATACAACACATAGCACACTACACACAACACACAGCATACGACTTGCGACACAGCACGCTACACACTACTACACACAACACACATTACACCACTACACATTGCACACAGCACACTCCTACACGATACACACATACTTTTATGAAACTTGAGACTCACAAGAGAACATGAAATGATATTTTCTCTGAGAGTCCTACATTACACCATTGTCGGTGGTGATTGAAAGGAGGAAGTAGCGATGGACTGGCCACATTGTAAGAACGACAGACGAAACCTTACCACAAACAGTTCTGAGGTGAACCAGGCAGAGCAAGAGAAGCCAGGGAAGACCCAAAGAAACATGAACACGTACATCACAGAAACTGCTGGCAAATAAAGGACGGACATGGGAGACAGGCAAGAAGATATGGCACAGGAGTGATACAAGTGGAAATCTCTTTCTACCAGTCCCATGTGTCTAGGGCACTGTAGGTAGGTAGGTAGGTAGGTAAGTAGGTAGGTAGGTAAGTAGGTAGGTAGATAGATAGATAGATAGATAGATAGATAGATAGATAGATAGATAGATAGATAGATAGATAGATAGATAGATAGATAGATAGATAAGTAGGTAGGTAGGTAGGTAGGTAGATAGATAGATAGATAGATAGATAGATAGATAGATAGATAGATAGATAGATAGATAGATTAGATAGAATGAATGAATGAATGAATGAATAATCTTTATTTTTAAAGGGTAAAGAATTGGGCACGCAGGCCCGTCTTAGATTCTGCCCTTCATCACTCCATCTTTCATTCTTCCCACACACTTGATTTGGTACAAAAATACAAATTAAATTAGGAAAACATATCAAAAGAGTGTAAGATTTAACTACTACATTCAAAGTAAAAGAGAAGAAGTAAGTAACCTAATAAAATAGCACTCACGCACACATACACACGCAGACATATACATAAATAAAAATACATTGTAAATACAGATATTCTAACATATCTTTTTTTTAACAAACATTAAAATAATTTCTAACAATATCTAACAAGTTACTTTTCTAACTATGTCATTGAAGTACTTGATGGTTTACGGGCCATGTGTTGAGAGAGTGCTGGTTATTTTATGAATCATATAATTACAAGCAAGTAAATAATGAAACAGGTTTGAGTTAAAGGATGAAGTATTACCAATGGATTTTAAATTGTAGGGGAGGGTGTTCCAGAGCTGTACTGCAGAGTATGCAAGGCTTTTCTTGTACAGATCAATCCTGGGTTTAGGAAGAAGACAGTTTTTTAAACGCTGGCTATGTTTAATGTTATACGTAAACAGTGACCACAAGTAAGGCAGACAGATAGATAGATAGATAGACAGACAGACAGACAGACAGACAGACAGACAGACATACAGATAGATAGATAGATAGATAGATAGATAGATAGATAGATAGATAGATAGATAGATAGATAGATAGATAGATAGATAGATAGATAGAAAAGATTGTCACAGCCACAAGTAGACACTCAAAGTGATGTCTGCTGAGTCAGGACTTTCATGTCTTAGACGGTCAAAATAGAGGTAAAATATTGACTTTGTATCATCTGTTACTGTAAATAATTGTGTTCACACGCACAGCTCTTAATAAATCTTACCATCTTCCAGGCAGAGACTGAAGGGAAGAAGCGCTACAGAGTTGTTACCAATCCTGTACAGCCTTTTGTCATGACCGAGGCTCCTCACTCAGATTATGGCGAGTGCCTGAGTGATACACCTTGCCTGAACCTGACTAGCAAGGTCAAGTCCCAGGAAGTGGTGTGGAAGGCCATTGAAGCCTACGAGAATGACGAGACTGCTACAAGTGAGCTGTTCACCATCCAGTGCTGCAGAGGTCTCACTATCGACCTTCTCAAAAAACTGTCCTCGGATCTGGAGTTTGAGTTCACGTTGTACATCGTCCAGGACGAGACTTACGGTCAGAGGGCACCAAACGGCTCTTGGTCGGGCATCATGCGAGACCTTACGGACAACACTGCCCATTTAGCAGTGGCCGCCTTTTCTATAACAAGCCACCGGGAGCTGGCCATAGATTTCACAGACCCTTACTTCTTCTCTGGCTTCTCCGTCATTTACTCGGACAGAACTCGGGAGACTAGCATGCTCGCTTTCCTGGAGCCATTCTCCACAAAAGTCTGGTTTGCCATCTTGGTGTCCGCCCACATCACGGCTGTCTGCATGGCCTTGCTGGAGTGGAACTCCCCTTTTGGATTAAATCCATGGGGTAGAAAGCGGAAACAGAACTATTCACTGGCATCGGGTTTAACAATGGTGTTCTCTGTCCTCTTTGGCCATACTGTGCGGGCAAAGTCTCCCAAAGCTTGGCCGTCCAAATTCTTGCAGAACGTCTGGGCCTTTGCCGCCATCTTCATTATTTCCAGCTACACCGCCAATCTGGCTGCCTTTATCGCTGGAAAGCATGCCGGCATCAATTATGTCGACATACAGGACCCACGGGTAAGAGTTTTCTTTGACTGTCATCTACGCGCTCTTTTGTTTAGTTGGTGCTTGCTTTAATCTATATTCTTTCTTTTTATTTGGCGGCCTGGTTAAGTGAGTGGTTAGCTGAGTGGTTAGGGCGTTCGGTTTACTAATCCGGTGATACCGGGTTCGAGTCCCAGAAGTGGGATTTTTTTCTGCTTCATTCATTCATTCATTTGCATGTTCCTTGCGGAACTTTGTCTCCCTAATAGCACTCCTGTAGGCCTCTCGGTTGTAAGCAAGATGTCCTGCTGCTGATGCATCCATTTGCAGATCATCAACTACTACATTCAAAGTAAAAGAGAAGAAGTAAGTAACCTAATAAAATAGCACTCACGCACACATACACACGCAGACATATACATAAATAAAAATACATTGTAAATACAGATATTCTAACATATCTTTTTTTTTAACAAACATTAAAATAATTTCTAACAATATCTAACAAGTTACTTTTCTAACTATGTCATTGAAGTACTTGATGGTTTACGGGCCATGTGTTGAGAGAGTGCTGGTTATTTTATGAATCATATAATTACAAGCAAGTAAATAATGAAACAGGTTTGAGTTAAAGGATGAAGTATTACCAATGGATTTTAAATTGTAGGGGAGGGTGTTCCAGAGCTGTACTGCAGAGTATGCAAGGCTTTTCTTGTACAGATCAATCCTGGGTTTAGGAAGAAGACAGTTTTTTAAACGCTGGCTATGTTTAATGTTATACGTAAACAGTGACCACAAGTAAGGCAGACAGATAGATAGATAGATAGACAGACAGACAGACAGACATACAGATAGATAGATAGATAGATAGATAGATAGATAGATAGATAGATAGATAGATAGATAGATAGATAGATAGATAGATAGATAGAAAAAGATTGTCACAGCCACAAGTAGACACTCAAAGTGACGTCTGCTGAGTCAGGACTTTCATGTCTTAGACGGTCAAAATAGAGGTAAAATATTGACTTTGTATCATCTGTTACTGTAAATAATTGTGTTCACACGCACAGCTCTTAATAAATCTTACCATCTTCCAGGCAGAGACTGAAGGGAAGAAGCGCTACAGAGTTGTTACCAATCCTGTACAGCCTTTTGTCATGACCGAGGCTCCTCACTCAGATTATGGCGAGTGCCTGAGTGATACACCTTGCCTGAACCTGACTAGCAAGGTCAAGTCCCAGGAAGTGGTGTGGAAGGCCATTGAAGCCTACGAGAATGACGAGACTGCTACAAGTGAGCTGTTCACCATCCAGTGCTGCAGAGGTCTCACTATCGACCTTCTCAAAAAACTGTCCTCGGATCTGGAGTTTGAGTTCACGTTGTACATCGTCCAGGACGAGACTTACGGTCAGAGGGCACCAAACGGCTCTTGGTCGGGCATCATGCGAGACCTTACGGACAACACTGCCCATTTAGCAGTGGCCGCCTTTTCTATAACAAGCCACCGGGAGCTGGCCATAGATTTCACAGACCCTTACTTCTTCTCTGGCTTCTCCGTCATTTACTCGGACAGAACTCGGGAGACTAGCATGCTCGCTTTCCTGGAGCCATTCTCCACAAAAGTCTGGTTTGCCATCTTGGTGTCCGCCCACATCACGGCTGTCTGCATGGCCTTGCTGGAGTGGAACTCCCCTTTTGGATTAAATCCATGGGGTAGAAAGCGGAAACAGAACTATTCACTGGCATCGGGTTTAACAATGGTGTTCTCTGTCCTCTTTGGCCATACTGTGCGGGCAAAGTCTCCCAAAGCTTGGCCGTCCAAATTCTTGCAGAACGTCTGGGCCTTTGCCGCCATCTTCATTATTTCCAGCTACACCGCCAATCTGGCTGCCTTTATCGCTGGAAAGCATGCCGGCATCAATTATGTCGACATACAGGACCCACGGGTAAGAGTTTTCTTTGACTGTCATCTACGCGCTCTTTTGTTTAGTTGGTGCTTGCTTTAATCTATATTCTTTCTTTTTATTTGGCGGCCTGGTTAAGTGAGTGGTTAGCTGAGTGGTTAGGGCGTTCGGTTTACTAATCCGGTGATACCGGGTTCGAGTCCCAGAAGTGGGATTTTTTTCTGCTTCATTCATTCATTCATTTGCATGTTCCTTGCGGAACTTTGTCTCCCTAATAGCACTCCTGTAGGCCTCTCGGTTGTAAGCAAGATGTCCTGCTGCTGATGCATCCATTTGCAGATCATCAACTATGTCTTGCAGCCATCTTCGCCTTGGTCTTCCTCTCTTTCTTTTTCCCATTATGTACCCTTCCAAGATGGTCTTCTCTAGATTATCATGATGTTTAATGTGTCCAAAATATTTACGTTTTCTCTGTTTAATCCTCTTTACTAGCCAGCCTTCTTCAATATTACGTTCTTGTAGTATAGATATATTTGTTCTTTTTTGTGTCCATGATATTTGAAGAACTGTTCTGTAGCATTTACATTCGAAGGCATTTATGTGTTTCTCAACTTTTTTTTCTGGGTACAAACTAAAAAGTCTCGATGTCCACCCATCCTCTAAAAATGGGTACCAGGGAAATCTAAAATACGGTTAGGGATGATACTGATCACATCATATTTTCATGTGCTGAAGGTCTAGAAATACGGGCCTAACACCGTATCCCTAATATGCCTTAATGGCATGGAACTGGAAATTTTATCTTTTGCCTTTACTTCTTTTGTTTAACAGCTGTTTGTTCTAATCAGTTTTTGGAATTAAGTATTTTGTAATGCGTTTGTAAATCGAAATGCAGTATTTAATGTATTCGATCTTCCACGTTTTGTTTTTACAGTAATTAAAACAAAATATGTGACACACGTGGAGCCCGTTTCATGTAAACAGAAGTAACGATTTAGGGTTGGGTGACATTTTAAAAAAAATCTTGATAATGGTAACAGTGTATCAAGTGGATTCTAAAGTTATATACAGGTATCCTGGACTGTGTATCATAAAAATCCTGCACAAAATTTTCAGGCAGACATTCGTACCAGGAGGATACCGAAGAGCCATGTTTTAATGTTTTATGTATTTATCTCTTGTACTGTTTTTATGCCGTCCTTAACAAGGACATTTTGCTGAAATATTGGATTATTGTGTGTTCTTCATGTATACGTGTCCATCTTATTTTCTTTACCACTTTCCTCGTCAGTCATAGCTTTTTTTTTTTGTTTTAAATTGAACCATACCTTTCATAAACCTTCTGTAATATTTTGAGTCTTAACTTAGATTCAGTATCATGGATTTTTCTACTGTTCCGTGTCCCACTTCGACCTGACAAAGACAGCCGTTTAGATGAAATAGATGAAGTTGTTGGAGCACTAGACAGTTTCCAAGAGTTCCATGTGTTGTTGGAGCACTAGATGGTTTCTAAGAGTTCAATGTGTTGTTGGAGCACCAGACAGTTTCTAAGAGTTCAATGTGTTGTTGGAGCACTAGACAGTTTCTAAGAGTTCAGTGTGTTGTTGGAGCACTAGACAGTTTCCAAGAGTTCAATGTGTTGTTGGAGCACTAGATGGTTTCTAAGAGTTCAATGTGTTGTTGGAGCACTAGATGGTTTCTAAGAGTTCAATGTGTTGTTGGAGCACTAGACAGTTTCCCAGAGTTCAATGTGTTGTTGGAGCACTAGATGGTTTCTAAAAGTTCAATGTGTTGTTGGAGCACTAGATGGTTTCTAAGAGTTCAGTGTGTTGTTGGAGCACTAGACAGTTTCCCAGAGTTCAATGTGTTCGGGCATCATGCGAGACCTCACGGATAACACTGCCCATTTAGCAGTGGCCGCCTTTTCTATAACAAGCCACCGGGAGCTGGCCATAGATTTCACAGACCCTTACTTCTTCTCTGGCTTCTCCGTCATTTACTCGGACAGAACTCGGGAGACTAGCATGCTCGCTTTCCTGGAGCCATTCTCCACAAAAGTCTGGTTTGCCATCTTGGTGTCCGCCCACATCACGGCTGTCTGCATGGCCTTGCTGGAGTGGAACTCCCCTTTTGGATTAAATCCATGGGGTAGAAAGCGGAAACAGAACTATTCACTGGCATCGGGTTTAACAATGGTGTTTTCTGTCCTCTTTGGCCATACTGTGCGGGCAAAGTCTCCCAAAGCTTGGCCGTCCAAATTCTTGCAGAACGTCTGGGCCTTTGCCGCCATCTTCATTATTTCCAGCTACACCGCCAATCTGGCTGCCTTTATCGCTGGAAAGCATGCCGGCATCAATTATGTCGACATACAGGACCCACGGGTAAGAGTTTTCTTTGACTGTCATCTGCGCGCTCTTTTCTGAGAATATAAGATATCACACACTGTAGTAGCTGAGAATATAAGATATCACACACTGTAGGTAACTGAGAATATAAGATATCACACATTGTAGGTAGCTGAGAATATAAGATATCACACACTGTAGGTAGCAGGGACTATAAGATATCACACATTGTAGGTAGCTGAGAATATAAGATATCACACACTGCAGGTAGCTGAGAATATAAGATATCACAGCCTGCAGGCAGCTGAGAATATAAGATATCACACACTGTAGGTAGCTGAGAATATAAGATATCACACATTGTAGGTAGCTGAGAATATAAGATATCACACCCTGCAGGTAGCTGAGAATATAAGATATCACACCCTGTAGGTAGCTGAGAATATAAGATATCACACCCTGCAGGTAGCTGAGAATATAAGATATCACACACTGTAGGTAGCTGAGAATATAAGATATCACACATTGTAGATAGCTGAGAATATAAGATATCACACATTGTAGGTAGCTGAGAGTATAAGATATCACACATTGTAGGTAGCTGAGAATATAAGATATCACACACTGTAGGTAGCTGAGAATATAAGATATCACACATTGTAGGTAGCTGAGAATATAAGATATCACACACTGTAGGTAGCTGAGAATATAAGATATCACACACTGTAGGTAGCTGAGAGTATAAGATATCACACACTGTAGGTAGCTGAGAATATAAGATATCACACATTGTAGGTAGCTGAGAATATAAGATATCACACATTGTAGGTAGCTGAGAATATAAGATATCACACACTGTAGGTAGCTGAGAATATAAGATATCACACATTGTAGGTAGCTGAGAATATAAGATATCACACATTGTAGGTAGCTGAGAATATAAGATATCACACATTGTAGGTAGCTGAGAATATAACATATCACACATTGTAGGTAGCTGAGAATATAAGATATCACACACTGTAGGTAGCTGAGAATATAAGATATCACACATTGTAGGTAGCTGAGAATATAAGATATCACACACTGTAGGTTGCTAATAATAGATCACGCTTTTTTTTTCTAAATGTTCTTAATCTGCGAAGAAAACAATTGTCCAGAACTCTAAATATCCCAAATACCAGTTTCCCCGTTTCTTTGGCAAAGTACGAATTTTTCCTTTTTTTCTTTTAGAGAGAGAGAGAGAGAGAGGAGAGAGAGAGAGGAGAGAGAGAGAGACACACACACATATTTTTAATCCAATTAAAAAAGAGAATTTGATAATATATTTCAATACCTAACATGTCAGTCTTAGTTATAAAAAAATATAAAAACATTAAAAAAAAAACAAACAAATCACATGCTTAACGGAATGTATGTTGAAAACTGAACGCGGAGAATACGGAAGAATGGGGAGAGAACTGTGAGGAATCTGATAAGGATCATGGCGTTTGTTCTATCTTATCTTATATATCTTATATCCTTCCCGTGCCGTTAAACGTCACATAGGGCTCGCAAAGTAGTTCGCCAATTTTTCCTGTCTTCGGCGAGTCTTTCAGTCTCATCAAAGGATTTTATGCCTGTTAATTTGGCCTCTCTTAACAATGTCCTCTTCAGAGTTTCACGCGGTCTGCCTCTTTTTCTTCGGCCTGTTTTGTTCCACTTGATAGCTTGTTTTGGGATTCTCTGATCATTTCTTCTCATCAAGTGACCAACATATGTCCATCTCCTTTTCCCGATCACCCATGAGACTGGATGTTGTTCAGTCATCTGTCTTATCTCTGCGTTGTTCTTGAATTCTTTCCACTTGATGCCGAGTATTTTCCTTATGCATTTGTTTTCACAAGAGTCTAATTTCTTTTCTATTTCTTTAGTTGTTTTCCAGCTTTCATGTGCATAAATGAGGGTGGATGTTACATTTGAATTGAATAGTCTTAACTTGGTTTTGTGCTTATAACTTTTGAATTCCATATGTTCTCAAGGTTCTTGAAGACTGATGCTGCTTTTGCAATTCTGATCCTAACTTCCTTTCTAGTGTCACCATCCTGGTGTATGTAGCTGCCAAGGTATGCAAATTGATTGACTTCTTCAATATCTGTCCCTTCTGCGTGTATTTTTCCATTTTGATTAATGGGAAGTTTCATTATTTATGTTCTGTCCTTGTTAATTTCAAGTCCTATTTTGCTAGCCAGTGAAGACAGGCTATCTGTTTTTTCTTGCATGGAATTCACATTATTACTGATAAGAGTTATGTCATCAGCAAAATCAAGATCTTCTAGTTGGGTCCCATGTACCCAGTCAGTACCTGTGTTACCTGTGCAGCATTTTTTCATTATGAAGTCTACTGTAATCCCAAAAAGTAAAGGAGACAGTTTACATCCTTGTTTCACACCTGTTTTAATCTGGAACCATTCACTCTTCCCTTCTTCTGTCTTGACTGTGCAAACATATCCATTGATGAAGTCCTTAATGATGTTGACAATTTTAGATGGTATTCCATATAGACTTAAAATTCTCCATAATGAATATCTGTGTATGCTATCAAATGCCTTTTTAAAATCTATGAAGTTCAGTATTAATGGTTTCTGCTTTTCAATATGTTCTTCAAGTATTATTCTGAGAGTAAATATCTGGTCGAGACAGTTTCTCCCTTTTCGAAATACTGCTTGTTCTTCTCTCATTGCAGTATCCAGTATATCTTTAAGTCTATTCAAAATGACCTTGCAAAATACTTTTGACACAAAACAACGTTTGTTCTAACAAAGTTTTAAATCAGGTAAGGATCATGGCGTTTGTTCTAACAAAGTTCTAAATCTGATAAGTATCATAGCGTTTGCTCTAAGAAAGTTCCATGACTAAGCTATCTATATTGATCTTTGAATATTATAAAATAGCAATGTTGAGAAGAAATTTAAATCAGATTATTAATATTGGATTATCACATCTCTTTGTATAAAGAAATTTTGGAACAGAACGCAGAAACATGGAACGCTGTATAGAAAGTTCAAATAGAACATTCACATCTGTAAGAATGTGGCATAGAAAACCTTACCAGAACCCCAAGAATCAAAATTCCATTATCTCAGAGATTGGGCCAGTTGGGACGTGACTTGTGTGGCTGGTGGAGAATCATCAGATTTTACGTGGTTTTCTTGGACGTGCGCGTGTAAACAGGCACAGCTTACAGAAACTGTACGTAGAGTTTATACTGTGTATTCCCATCACCTTTTGCTTATCAGCAGATACGATATCACAAAATCTCTTGATCGAATTGACGGCCGACGTTTGACAAGCGATTGACGAAGTCCTTAATGATGTTGACAATTTTAGATGGTATTCCATATAGACTTAAAATTCTCCATAATGAATATCTGTGTATGCTATCAAATGCCTTTTTAAAATCTATGAAGTTCAGTATTAATGGTTTCTGCTTTTCAATATGTTCTTCAAGTATTATTCTGAGAGTAAATATCTGGTCGAGACAGTTTCTCCCTTTTCGAAATACTGCTTGTTCTTCTCTCATTGCAGTATCCATTATATCTTTAAGTCTATTCAAAATGACCTTGCAAAATACTTTTGACACAAAACAACGTTTGTTCTAACAAAGTTTTAAATCAGGTAAGGATCATGGCGTTTGTTCTAACAAAGTTCTAAATCTGATAAGTATCATAGCGTTTTTTCTAAGAAAGTTCCATGACTAAGCTATCTATATTGATCTTTGAATATTATAAAATAGCAATGTTGAGAAGAAATTTAAATCAGATTATTAATATTGGATTATCACATCTCTTTGTATAAAGAAATTTTGGAACAGAACGCAGAAACATGGAACGCTGTATAGAAAGTTCAAATAGAACATTCACATCTGTAAGAATGTGGCATAGAAAACCTTACCAGAACCCCAAGAATCAAAATTCCATTATCTCAGAGATTGGGCCAGTTGGGACGTGACTTGTGTGGCTGGTGGAGAATCATCAGATTTTACGTGGTTTTCTTGGACGTGCGCGTGTAAACAGGCACAGCTTACAGAAACTGTACGTAGAGTTTATACTGTGTATTCCCATCACCTTTTGCTTATCAGCAGATACGATATCACAAAATCTCTTGATCGAATTGACGGCCGACGTTTGACAAGCGATTGACGGGTTATTATCGTTGTTTTATGCAAACGATAGATGAAACAAGAAATTATAGCAACGCAAATATGGTTGTAGACACAAATACATCGCGTTCTCTGTATGGCCAGAAGCAGAAATGACAATGTCTTCACAAAGATAGTGTACAATATCGAAGGATTCTTGAAAAACACGGAAGGATACCTGGAAAACATGGAAGGATACTTGGAAAACATCGAAGTATATATGGAAAACATGGAATGATATTTCGAACACATCGAAGGATACTTGGGAAATATCAAAGGATACTGGGGAAAATAAAAGGCAATTGGAAGAAATGGAACACATCTTGCAAAAAAAAAACATTTGGCAACTAAAAATCTTTCGAAAAACAATGAACATTGTTTGGGAGTATCAGGAGAAGACAGAAATAAGTGAAACTTGACAATCACTGGACGTGATATGAGAAGACAGAGGTTAGAGAACCTGGCAATCACTGGACATGATATGAGAAGACAGAAGGTAGAGAACCTGACAATCACTGGACATGAAATGAGAAGACAGAGGTTAGAGAATCTAACAGTCACTGGACATGATATGAGAAGACATAGGTTAGAGAACCTGGCAATAACTGGATATGATATGAGAAGACAGAAGGTGGAGAATTTGACAATAGCTGGTCATGATATGAGAAGACAGAGGTTAGAGAACCTGACAGTCACTGGACATGATATGAAAAGACAGAAGTTAGAGAACCTGACAGTCACTGGACATGATATGAGAAGACAGAGGTTAAAGAACCCGGCAGTCACTGGACATGATATGAGAAGACAGAAGTTAGAGAACCTGGCAGTCACTGGTCATGATATGAGAAGACAGAGGTTAGAGAACCTGACAGTCACTGGACATGATATGAGAAGACAGAAGTTAGAGAACCTGACGATCACTTGACATGATATAAGAAGACAGAGGTTAGAGAACCTGACAGTCACTTGACATGATATGAGAAGACAGAAGTTAGAGACCTGGCAATAACTGGATATGATATGAGAAGACAGAAGGTGGAGAATTTGACAATAGCTGGTCATGATATGAGAAGACAGAGGTTAGAGAACCTGACAGTCACTGGACATGATATGAAAAGACAGAAGTTAGAGAACCTGACAGTCACTGGACATGATATGAGAAGACAGAGGTTAAAGAACCCGGCAGTCACTGGACATGATATGAGAAGACAGAAGTTAGAGAACCTGGCAGTCACTGGTCATGATATGAGAAGACAGAGGTTAGAGAACCTGACAGTCACTGGACATGATATGAGAAGACAGAAGTTAGAGAACCTGACGATCACTTGACATGATATAAGAAGACAGAGGTTAGAGAACCTGACAGTCACTTGACATGATATGAGAAGACAGAAGTTAGAGAACCTGGCAGTCACTGGACATGTCATGAGAAGACAGAAATTAGAGAACTTGACAATCGCTGGAAAAATCACAGGAAGAAGAAAGAGATTCTAAGACTACTCATCAAGTGACCAAGAAAAGCATCTATTGGAAACAGTAAAAACTCTTCTAAATGTAGCAGACGTGACCTCTTATGTCTGTCCAGAGAGCGACTAAGGAGGGAACGAATGCAGACGATAAGATACCGCACGAAGCAGACAATCAACAACACATCAAGTAAAAGAGGAATCAATGTTTTGAGCACAAATAAGAAACACTGAAAAATGCTATGAGCAAACAAGAGAAAAGGACAAAATATTAAAAGCGATAGTCAAACATGAAAGACAAGGAACTAAAATAGTTGGGTAATGCGCTCCTAAATGTTGTCACTTGTAGAGGAAAAAAGAAGTAGAGAAAAACACGAAAGATAAAAATAAAACAAGAAAGCACAGAAGAATATATAAATGTATAATGGAAGCTTTTTAAAAATTTTTTTGTCTAAGGATATTGTATTGAAATTTGGCAAATATCAGCTGCTGTGGGTTTTTTTTCTGGTATCATCTCCTCTCATGGCTGAGTTTACCAGTGTTGGGTTTATCTTTCCTCTCATGGCTGAGTTTACCAATGTTTGATTTATCTTTCTTCTCATGGCTGAGTTTACCAATGTTTTATTTATCTTTCCTCTCATGGCTGAGTTTACCAATGTTTTATTTATCTTTCCTCTCATGGCTGAGTTTACCAATGTTTGATTTATCTTTCCTCTCATGGCTGAGTTTACCAATGTTTTATTTATCTTTCCTCTCATGGCTGAGTTTACCAATGTTTGATTTATCTTTCCTCTCATGGCTGAGTTTACCAATGTTTTATTTATCTTTCCTCTCATGGCTGAGTTTACCAATGTTTGATTTTTACACAGCCAGCCACAGTAATAATCAAGCACAGTAACAATCAGCTACAGTAACAATCAGCCACAGTAACAATCAGCCACAGTAACAATCAGTGACAGTAAGTAAAAGCACAGTAACAGCCAGCCACAGTAAAAAATCAGGCACATTAACAGCCAGCAACAATAACAAAAGGGCACTTTAACAACAAACCACAGTAACAGACGGTCACAGTAACAGCCAGACACAGTAACAATCAACCAGAGTAACAATCAGGCACAATAGCAACTAGCCACAGTAACAGACAGCCACAGTAACAATCAGCCACGGTAACAGTCAGCCACAGTAACAGCCAGACACAGTAACAATCAGCCACAGTAATAGTCAGCCACAGTAACAATCAGCCACAGTAATAGTCAGCCACAGTAACAATCAGCCACAGTAACAGTCAGCCACAGTAACAATCAGCCACATTAACAGACAGCCACAGTAACAATCAGCCACAGTAACAGTTAGCCACAGTAACAATCAGCCACATTAACAGCCATGTATAGTAACAGCCCACCACAGTATCAGCCAGCCACAGTAACAATCAGCCATAGTAACAGCCAGCCACAGTAACAATCAGTCACAGTAACAGCCAGCCACAGTAACAATCAGCCACAGTAACAGCCAGCCACAGTAACAATCAGTCACAGTAACAGCCAGACACAGTAACAATCAGCCACAGTAACAATCAGCCACAGTAACAGCCAGCCACAGTAACAGCAGGCAATGTGTCTGTTGCCAGGTCCAGCTTCTTTGCACCTTTAATTTTTAGTCTGGCCCTCATTTCCTTCCTCAAATAATGCCGCTCCCCTCACCCCAGTGACAGAGTCGCTCTTCACATGTCTCTATGCTCTTCACATTTCTCTAAGCTCTTCACATGTCTCCAAGCTCTTCACATTTCTCTAAGCTCTTCACATGTCTCTAAGCTCTTCACATTTCTGTAAGCTCTTCACATGTCTCTAAGCTCTTCACATGTCTCTAAGCTCTTCACATGTCTCTAAGCTCTTCACATGTCTCTAAGCTCTTCACGTGTCTCCAAGCTCTTCACATGTCTCTAAGCTCTTCACATTTCTCTAAGCTCTTCACATTTCTCTAAGCTCTTCACATGTCTCCAAGCTCTTCACATTTCTCTAAGCTCTTCACATGTCTCCAAGCTCTTCACATTTCTCTAAGCTCTTCACGTGTCTCTAAGCTCTTCACGTGTATCTAAGAATGTATAAAATAGGAAAAAAGTAGGAGCAGCTTTATTACTTAACTATTACAAAGTTGTGACGTTTCGGCGTGAGCCTTAATCATACAAAAACATACAGGACGAAGAAATAGAGAGAGGAGATAAAGTATAGATTCACATGAATACTATTAAAAAAAAATTTTTTTAAAGAGTACTTAGCTGTAAATTGCAAGGTGTGGCTTGTCCGGCGGTGTGTGTCAGGAATGAATCTAGTGGGACGTGGAGACTGTTTAAATAGAGACCTGTGACATGTGGTCAGTGGGTTGTAACTGGGGGTGGTGGACGGGGAACCGGGGAGGGGAGAGAGAGTGACGCAATACCGACCTAGCTAGGAGAAATTGAAACAGATGATTGGGGAAGAGGGGTTGCAGAGAAGAGGGGTTGCAGAGAAAATAGCGGGGTTGCAGAGTGATGCTGTGAGGAAGTTTGAAAAGTAAGCGGGGTTGCAGAGTGATTCTGTGAGGAAGTCTGAAAAGTAAGAAAGGGTGGATTTAGTGGAGAGGTACTATAATGATTGAAGAAGATGATGTTACGTGTAACTAAATAGCGAGTTTAACCCATGTGGTTCCAGCGTCCCATAATTTTGAATGCAGCGGTTCTCAAGTACCAGACGGCTTGTGTCATCTGCGTGACATTGTTTAATGGCTGTTACCAGAAAATCAGATTTGCCTCTGTGGTTGGGGCCATTGAAATGATTTGGGATTGGTTTCGAAGCATGATGGGCGACGTCGTACAGATGTTTTTGCATGCGGTCCCCTAATCTGAGGCCAGTCTCACCGATATATGTTATCCTGCATCTTTTGCAAACGATGACATATATCACATTTCGGGACTCGCATGTGAATCCCTCATGAAGAGTGAGGATAGTATTGGGAAAGGTGATTGTTTTTGTTTCCCAAACTACGGGGCAGGTAACGCAGCGGGGGCGGTTACATTTTCTGGTGCCAACATATGTAAGGCTCTGCTTCAAGTGGCTGTGGACGAGGATGTCCTTAAGGTTTGGCTCACGTTTGTATGCCAATAGGGGTGCTTCGGAGAAAATGTTACGAGTGTCGGAGTCGAGTTGGATTATCGGCAGATGACGATAAAGAATTTTCTTAACCATCTGACCGTGCGGGTGGAAAGGCAGTACTAACTTAACTGTGTCAGATGGAGTAACAGGCTTTTCCCTGAATACGCAGATGACGATAAAGAATTTTCTTAACCATCTGACCGTGCGGGTGGAAAGGCAGTACTAACTTAACTGTGTCAGATGGAGTAACAGGCTTTTCCCTGAATACATTTTTGCGGCTCATTAGTTGGATACGGTTGAAGGCTTTACGAAGGACCTTTTCTGGGTAGTGGCGATGACGGAAAAATTCTAATAACTTGTTGGACTGATCTATAAAGTCCAAATTATCCTGACATATGCGGCGAAGACGGAGGAGTTAGGAATATGGGATGGAGTTCTTACAGGCTTCAGGATTTAAAAAAAAATAGTATTCATGTGAATCTATACTTTATCTCCTCTCTCTATTTCTTCGTCCTGTACGTTTTTGTATGATTAAGGCTCACGCCGAAACGTCACAACTTTGTAATAGTTAAGTAATAAAGCTGCTCCTACTTTTTTCCTATTTTATACATTCTGTTATCACAGCTTTACTGCAGTGCTTCGAGTATAGTTATATACTTATACACTAATTATTATGTTCACATGTATCTAAGCTCTTCACAAGTTCTTCATAGACATCGTGGTTGATATAACACAATCTCGCAGTGAAGACTTAGTTTGTATATCTCGTATTTTTTTTTACACATCTAGTAAGCGTCTGAGTGGCGAAGTGGTTAGTTCACTGGTCTCTCATGGCGAAGGTCGGGGTTCGAATCCGGCCAGTCACCCAGCTGTAGAAATGGGTACTCGACTTCTTCTGGAGTTGAAGAAGGAAAGGCGGCCAGGCGTGATACTGACCATATCACCCTCTAGTGTGCTGACAGGTCAAAGAAAATATGGGCACTAACACCATATCTCTATGTGCCTCTAGGGCATGACAGAGTTACTTTACCTATAGTTCGAGTATTTCTGTACATATTTATGACATGTAAGTATGTACGTATAATACTGTTGACTTATTTTTGTTATCCCTGTATCTGCTGTAAATTCGGCCGTCGTCATCCGACAGCCACCTGTAAGACCACAGTCCGCTTGTACTGTGCTCGTACGGTCTATCCAATCATTGGCTAATTTCTCATAGGCTCTACTTCAACGGTTCTAAAGACTGTTTGAGGCGTGCCGCGCCCCTACCCTTCTAGGCCACAACGTTTTCTACTCAGTTGTTTCTGGCGATCTCTGCGACCTTTTCCCTCACAGCCCCCGTTCAGCTACCCCTTCACAGCCCACCCCCCTCCTCCCTGCATCTTTCCCTGGACACGAGGAAGCTTTGAGAACTTCTGCACTACTCTTTGCTTGCTACCATCAGCACATTCTACACAAAGACGCATTGTGTTCATGAACCCTTCTTTTTATATTTAGGGATTAATTTCCAGTTACACAAGCGTCCTGTTTTTGTATCTGAAGATTATCGCTCCCATCTTCTTTAATCCATCAATAATTGAAGGATATCCTGGGTTGATCCGTCTGGGACGCTGTGATACTGGATGTGATGAGCTACACTTAGCCAAGCCCTGTCCCATTTCGAGCTGCGCTTCCTGATAGCAGACAGTCCTGTTATAGGCTGATGAAAGAATTAAACTGTGGTGGGGGAGCATACTGAAAAGCTGGGGCCGTCGTTTCTTTGTGTATGCATCAGAACATGAGGAAAATCAGTTTTTGTTGGCATCTTTCATGATGAGGACCATCACAGACTACAACAGCACAACCATCACACATCTAACACGTTGACGGAGAAGAATGTAAGTTTATTGATTTTTTCATGATTACTTCCCTTCTTCTTCTTCTGCGTTCGAGGTTGTTGGTCACATCAGATCCTGATCCCTGTCGATTGACAAAGCCCGCAGTCCTCTCCAGATCCTGATAGGAGCCCCCAAAGTTTTTGCCCCAAGTTTGTGTCCTCTGGCCATGTCTCATGCCTCAGGTCTGCATGGTTTGGGCACTCTTGTAGGATATGTTCTGGAGTCTGGACTCCACTGCCATATGGACACTCGTCTGTGTGAGACATTTTAAGTCGATGGAGGTGGCTTAGTAGTCTGCAGTGGCTTGTCCTTAGGCTGAAGAGGATGGTTTGCTGATGTCTTTGTAGTTGGTGTATTGGATGTGGTTCGTTGTTACATTTCAGTTGTTTCTTCCATTCAGATCTGCACTGGTTACGGATTCTAGATTCAACTTCCTTGAATGTCGTCCAGTGTAGCTGTTCCGAAACCTGTGTCCTTTTGTGTGTCTGACATTGTTTGTCTTGCCTGACAATAGAAAGCGAGCTGTGACAAGAAGAAGAAGAAGAAGAAGAAGAAGAAGAAGAAATGAAAGAACAACAGTAGGAACTCAATATTTCGACAATACGCCTTCGACAAGTACAAGAGAAAAAAATACAATAGTAAAACATAAACAAGCACGACAGGTCCTATTAACCAGCCTCGTTTCTCTCATCGTTTCCACCAGCCTCGTTTCTCTCATCGTTTCCACCAGCCTCGTTTGTACTATCATCGTTTCCACCAGCCTCTTTTGTACTATCATCGTTTCCACCAGCCTCGTTTCTCTCATCTTTTCCACCAGCCTCGTTTGTACTATCATCGTTTCCACCAGCCTCGTTTGTACTATCATCGTTTCCACCAGCCTCGTTTCTCTCATATTTTCCACCAGCCTCGTTTGTACTATCATCGTTTCCACCAGCCTCTTTTCTCTCATCGTTTCCACCAGCCTCTTTTCTCTCATCTTTTCCACCAGCCTCGTTTGTACTATCATCTTTTCCACCAGCCTCGTTTCTCTCATCGTTTCCACCAGCCTCGTTTCTCTCATCGTTTCCACCAGCCTCTTTTCTCTCATCGTTTCCACCAGCCTCTTTTCTCTCATCGTTTCCACCAGCCTCTTTTCTCTCATCATTTCCACCAGCCTCTTTTCTCTCATCGTTTCTGCAGCTTCAAGATATCCGAATTGGTGTTCTGCCTGGTTCGGCCGTCCATGAAGTCATTAAGAGCGAGGTCAGCAAGTTGGTCTCTGTGGCAGAGAGGTACCAAGTACCTAAAACAGACGAAGGAATTGACTGGGTTATGTAAGTAGAACAACAGAGAACTGTAATCTGTTATTCGCATATAAACTTTGGTTATGTTATAATTTAGAAATGTGAAATATAATATACGCATACATTATGCTGATTTGTAGGATTGTCGTATAACATATACTTACATACAGGATAAGTGCCAGGATACCTGGCCCTGTGAGGATTATTTTTATACAAATCTGTATAAAACTCTGCACCTTAAAGGTCATTAGTGTTTACCTGTGTGGGCTGCACCCTAGGTCTCATCCTGGCTGACACAATGCTAGCACAAGTTTTGTTTACTCACATTCATTCGTTAATATAAAACAAAGTTGGCCACTGTAACACCCCTTCTAAAACTTTCAGTAGGATTCTCATGTCTGTAAAAACTTTCAGTGGGATGCTCATGTTTGTAAAAACTTTCAGTAGGATTCTCATATCTGTAAAAACTTTCAGTGGGATGCTCATGTTTGTAAAAACTTTCAGTAGGATTTTCATGTTTGTACAAACTTTCAGTGGGATTCTCATGTTTGTAAAAACTTTTAATGGGATTCTCATGTTTGTAAAAACTTTCAATGAGATTCTCATGTTTGTAAAAACTTTCAGTAGGATGCTCATGTTTGTAAAAACTTTCAGTAGGATTCTCATGTTTGTAAAAACTTTCAGTGGGATTCTCATGTTTGTAAAAACTTTCAATGGGATTCTCATGTTTGTAAAAACTTTCAGTAGGATGCTCATGTTTGTAAAAACTTTCAATGGGATTCTCATGTTTGTAAAAACTTTCAATGAGATTCTCATGTTTGTAAAAACTTTCAGTGAGATTCTCATGTTTGTAAAAACTTTCAGTGGGATTCTCATGTTTGTAAAAACTTTCAGAGGGATTCTCACGTTTGTAAAAACTTTCAGTGGGATTCTCATGTTTGTAAAAACTCTCAGTGGAATTCTCATGTTTGTAAAAACTTTCAACGGGATTGTCACTTTTGTAAATACTGGTATTTTCTCCATGTTAAACTATTCTTCTCCCATTTTTATTCTTAACCATTTACCTTCTTCTCGGCACATTGCTGTCTGTCCTCTAGCAATAAGTTAGAAGTTAGAAAAGATCGTCAGTCTTGTACTCTGGTCATATCCAGGTGTGCTCTGAGCTGTGCTTAAATATCGCTATTGAAGATTGAGTCTGACTTTGATCAGGTTCTTGGTATCATCACGAACGAGGCACTCCAAAAATGGTTCCCCCACCTGTGTTAGTGAATATAGCACAGAATGTTCATCGACGGTCACTCGTCTTAGTTCTTGATGATGAGCCACCCAGCGGGCGTGGACGCCATTTTAGAACCACAACAGTACAAATGCGAAACTAGTCAGCGTCGCTTTCGGCACAAACTCCGGATCTAAGGTGCCAAGCCGAAGCCTAACATTCAAAGACCATCATAGTTCACCTTTGGTCGAGTAGACATAACGAAGAATCATCAGTGCTGTCTTTGCGAAGTTCACAACTCACAGTGGTGCCATAGCACTAAGCTCAGTAGCTTGGCACACAGAACCAACCTCCATCTTGAAAGCAGTGACGACACTGCTGCTCATTTGGTATATTCGTACTTTCCTATTCGCACCACACTCAGTCACGCAGCGAAGAGCCACCACAGGGCACAAGCACTTCAACCACCAGCGCAGAAACCCAAGTCCCACATCGAATATCACAACAACTGTAGTGTCGCTTGTGAGAGCGTGAAACGGTCAGTGCGACCTACCAACAGTGTTGAACCGGAAGTTGTACGGTGACTGACATGGCTAAAAATAGCTGTTCAGAAACTTCAGCACGTGATGCACACTTTCAGCGTCAGCTTTTTGCTAATAAGACTCAGCCACTAACATCTTGTCGGCTTCTTCTTAATAATGAGCGTCAGCCATTAACATCTTGTCAGCTTCATCCTAATAATGAGACAGCCACTAACATCTTCTCAGCTTCTTTCTAATAATGAGACTCAGCCACTAACATCTTGTCAACATTTTCTTAATAATGAGACTCAGCCACTAACATCTTGTCAGCTTCTTCCTAATAATGAGACTCACCCATTAACATCGTGTCAACTCATTCATTCAATCATTCATTCATTTGCACGTCCCTTGCGGAACTTTGCCTTCCAAACAGCACTCCTATAGGCCTCTCGGTTGTGAACAAGATGGCCTACATCTGCTGCATCCATTTGCAGATCGTCAACGATGTCTTGCAGCCATCTTCGTTTTGGTCTTCCTCTCTTTCTTTTTCCCATTTCGTGTCAACTTTTTCTAATAATGAGACTCGGCCACTAACACCTTGTCAGCTTCTTCCTAATAATGAGACCCAGACACTGACATCTTGTCAGCTTCTTCCTAATAATGGGACCCAGACACTGACACCTTGTCAGTTTCTTCCTAATAATGGTACTCAGACACTGACATCTTGTCAGCTTCTTTCTAATAATGAGACCCAGACACTGACATCTTGTCAGCTTCTTCCTAATAATGGGACCCAGACACTGACATCTTGTCAGCTTCTTCCTAATAATGGGACCCAGACACTGACACCTTGTCAGTTTCTTCCTAATAATGATACTCAGACACTGACACCTTGTCAGCTTCTTCCTAATAATGGTACCCAGACACTGACACCTTGTCAGCTTCTTCCTAATAATGGTACCCAGACACTGACATCTTGTCAGCTTCTTCCTAATAATGATACTCAGACACTGACACCTTGTCAGTTTCTTCCTAATAATGAGACCCAGACACTGACACCTTGTCAGCTTCTTCCTAATAATGGGACCCAGACACTGACACCTTGTCAGTTTCTTCCTAATAATGGTACCCAGACACTGACATCTTGTCAGCTTCTGCCTAATAATGGGACCCATACACTGACATCTTGTCAGTTTCTTCCTAATAATGGTACCCAGACACTGACACCTTGTCAGCTTCTTCCTAATAATGAGACCCAGACACTGACACCTTGTCAGTTTCTTCCTAATAATGGTACCCAGACACTGACATCTTGTCAGTTTCTTCCTAATAATGGTACCCAGACACTGACATCTTGTCAGCATCTGCCTAATAATGGTACTCAGACACTGACGCTCAATGTGAAAATGGCTTGCACCTGAACTCCTCATTCAAATATTGAAAGTGCTGAATAAAGCACTGAGTAAAGCACCGAGTAAAGCACTGAGTAAAGCACTGAGTAAAGCACTGAGTAAAGTGCTGAAATCTACCTCTGACTCAAGCTTTCAAGAAAGTAGACAAGAAAACACTGACAGCAGCCTTCCTGTGTTGTCTGAGCATTTTTCTGGTGCTGTTAATGAGCTGATGGTCTCAGGTGACTACAAGCTTCACCCGCTGTTTCCTTTACCTCTACAATCTCTTACTGATGTTCCGAGGTAGTTTGTGTCAGAGCATTCCTCTTGTCGCGGATATTGGGCTGCTTATGTTTGATACTGGATCTTCTCCCTTTTGTTGCTCAGGTTTGCTCCAAATCTCTTATTGCTTCTTCGTTTATTTTATCAGGGGTTCTTAGTCTGGGGCACTTGTACTCCTTGTAGGTATCGTATATCTTATACCGTATATTCTTCCCGTGCCGTTAAACGTCACATAGGGCTCTCAGGGTAGTTCGCCAATTTTTACTTTCTTCGGCGAGTCTTTCAGCTTCATCAAGGGGTTTTATGCCTATTAATATGGCCTCTTTTAACAATGTCTTTTTCAGAGTTTCAAGCGGTCTGCCTCTTTTTCTTTGGTCTGTTGTGTTCCATTTTATAGCTTGTTTTGGGATTCTCTGACTGTTTTTCTCATCATGTGACAAACATATGTCCATCTCCTTTTCCTGATCACCCATGAGACTGGTTGTTGTTCAGTCATCTGTCTTATCTCTGTATTGTTCTTGAATTCGTTCCACATGATGCCGAGTATTTTCCTTAGGCATTTGGTTTCAAAAGAGTCTAATTTCTTTCTGTTTCTTTAGTTGTTTTCCAGCTTTCTCATGCATAAATAAGGGTGGATATTATATTTAAATTGAATAGTCTTAACTTGGTTTTTGTGCTGATAGCTTTTGAATTCCATATGTACTCAAGATTCTTGAAGATCGATGCTGCTTTTGCAATTCGAATTCTAACTTCCTTTCTGGTGTCACCATCCTGGTCTATGTAGCTGCCAAGGTATGCAAATTGATTGACTTCTTCAATATCTGTCCCTTCTATGTGTATTTTTCCATTTTGATTGAGAGGAATTTTCATTATTTTTGTTTTGTCCTTGTTAATTTCAAGTCCTATTTTGCTAGCCAGTGAAGACAGACTATCTGTTTTTTCTTGCATGGAATTCACATTATTACTGATAAGAGTTATGTCATCAGCAAAATCAAGATCTTCTAGTTGGGTCCCATGTACCCAGTCAATACCTGTGTTACCTGTGCAGCATTTTTCCATTATGAAGTCTATTGTAATTTTAAAAGCAAAGGAGACAGTATACATTCTTGTTTCACGCCTGCTTCAATCTGGAACCATTCGCTCATCCCTTCTTCTGTTTTGACTGTACAAACATATCCATTGTAGAAGTCCTTAATGATGTTGACAATTTTAGATGTATTCCATATAGACTTAAAATTCTCCACAGTGAATCTCTGTTGTGCTATCAGATGCCTTTTTACTCAAGATTCTTGAAGATCGATGCTGCTTTTGCAATTCGAATTCTAACTTCCTTTCTGGTGTCACCATCCTGGTCTATGTAGCTGCCAAGGTATGCAAATTGATTGACTTCTTCAATATCTGTCCCTTCTATGTGTATTTTTCCATTTTGATTGAGAGGAATTTTCATTATTTTTGTTTTGTCCTTGTTAATTTCAAGTCCTATTTTGCTAGCCAGTGAAGACAGACTATCTGTTTTTTCTTGCATGGAATTCACATTATTACTGATAAGAGTTATGTCATCAGCAAAATCAAGATCTTCTAGTTGGGTCCCATGTACCCAGTCAATACCTGTGTTACCTGTGCAGCATTTTTCCATTATGAAGTCTATTGTAATTTTAAAAGCAAAGGAGACAGTATACATTCTTGTTTCACGCCTGTTTCAATCTGGAACCATTCGCTCATCCCTTCTTCTGTTTTGACTGTACAAACATATCCATTGTAGAAGTCCTTAATGATGTTGACAATTTTAGATGTATTCCATATAGACTTAAAATTCTCCACAGTGAATCTCTGTTGTGCTATCAGATGCCTTTTTAAAGTCTATGAAGTTCAGGATTAATGGTTTCTGCTTTTCAATATGTTCTTCAAGTATCCTTCTTAGATTAAAAATCTGGTCGAGACAGTTTCTCCCTTTTCGAAATCCTGCTTGTTCTTCTCTCATTGCGGTATCCACTATATCTTTAAGTCTATTCAAAATGACCTTGCAAAATACTTTTGACACAACTGATATTAAGGTTACTCCTCTCCGCCTGTTACAGTCACTAAGGTTGCTTTTTTGCGTATTTTAACATATCCTGTACCGGGAGTTGGGCATAAGGCTTAACAGCCTTATCCTGAAACCTATCTAGAGGCGACTCCAGATGAGAAAAAAAAAGATATCGTTACGGAAACTCGCAGAGAAACCAACTGAGCATCAGGGAAGCCAACTCCGAAGAGCTCATTCTTTGGCCCCAAACAAAGATTGGATTCTGGATGACAGAAAACTACTCAGGTCATCAAAGAAATGGAGAGATACCACCTAGCCGTACTGGGCATCAGTGAAATGCGATGGCCAAAAGCAGGTAAAAAATCGGCGGAAAACGGTAAATTAATAATACATTCAGACAGAGAGGATGGGAATGAATATAATCTTTTGAATGAATGATCTTTATTTTTCAAGGGTAAAGAATTGGGCACGCAGGCCCGTCTTACATTCTGCCCTTCATCACTCCATCTTTCATTCTTCCCACATCTTTCATTCTTTCCCTGGGAAACACCAGGAGGGGTTAGGTATTATTATGTCAAATGTAGCAGCAAAAAGCCTTGTAGAATGAGAACCAGTGAACAGTCGTATAATAAGAGCACGATACAACCTAAAACACGGAAGAATGACAATAATACAGTGTTATGCACCCACGAACGATGCAGATGATGAGGTGAGAGACGATTTTTATCACCAATTACAACAAATCATCAACAAAGTCCCTAAACATGACATCCTAATTGCTATGGAGAACTTCAACCCTAAGGTAGGGAAAGATAACACCGACGTTGAAAAAGTAATGGGAAAAGAAGGAATTAACATGGTTAATAAGAATGGAGAGAGATTAAATGAAATATGTCTAACAGAGGGTTTGGTCATTGGAGGCACAATATTTCCACACAATGACATACATAAAACAACGTGGATATCTCCAGATGATAAAACTAGATACCAGAAAGATCATTTTTGTATTAGAAAGCAATACAGAACATCTCTGATGGATGTAAGAGCAAAGAGGGGTGGAGATGTCAACAGTGATCACAATCTGTGTATAGGGAAAATAAAACTAAAACTGAAAACCCAACACAAGAAATCAGTACACAGAAAGATAAACAGCCACAGACTACAAGAAGAGAATACTAACAGTAATTTCAATCAAGAACTTGCCAATCATTCCACAACACCCAGTGTAGTAGAGGAGATAGGTATAGATGAATTATGGAATTCTTACAACACAGCCATAATCACAGCAGCAAAAGCAAGCGCTGGACTGAAAAAACCAAATAGAAAAGCATGGACATCAGGAAACACATGAAAGTATATACATGAAAGACGAGCGGCCAAAGTAGACAAGCTGAATGTTAAGACAGATCTTGGAAAAGATCTGACGAAAGCAACCAAATGATGGAGGTACAGGAATCAATGGGGGTATGGGGATTAAATAAACGGGACTGGGGTTGAAATTATGATGGTAGGCAGATCTCAATGTAGGGACAATGGCTACGATCACAGACTAGTACAGTCACTGCCCGGAAGGAAAGCAATGGTAAACTATCTTCTGGAAATATACCAAGAAACACAAACAGCAGTCATGAAAACATCGTTGACGATCTGCAAATGGATGCCGCAGCAGCAGGCCATCTTGCTCACAACCGAGAGGCCTACAGGAGTGCTGTTTGGGAGACAAAGTTCCGCAAGGGACATGCAAATGAATAAATGAATGAATGGGGTTGAAAAGAAAATAACGGGGTTAAGAGAACCAAATAGTGAAATATAAGAACCAAATAGTGAAATATAGTAACCAAATAGTGAAATATAATAACCAAATAGTGAAGGTATGGGACCAAATTGTGAGTTTACAGGATCAAAATAATGTGACTTTTTGCGATTAATTCAGATGTATATATATAAAGTAAGAGGAGGCCTTGGTGTAGTCACGTGGTTCAGTGTTTGGCACGTTCCATTACAACCGGAAGTAGAAGACAAGACAAGACCTGATAAGATATTTAAGTTATTGGATAATTTTACACATAATTATGAGAAATTCTGATTGTCATAAAACAGAAGTAATGACACAGAGAGAGAGAGAGAGAGAGAGAGAGAGAGAGAGAGAGAGAGGGAGAGAGAATTAATGACTTAATACACAATGTTCTAAAACAAAAGACTACAAGGGTAGTTCGGCTTTCAGTGTAGCTCATCTCAAGCGAAGGTCATCCCTAATGAACCTATGGGTTTATCTGATGGAGCTGTAACTTCCTGTGTAAATATCTCCTGAACAGCCAGCCATGTCTACAATGCGCATAGCAGTCGGTACGTTAAGGGTAAACCGATACTCACGCAAAATATTAGCCTGTATGGTGGTGGATCCAGGGAGGAGACGGCAAGGAATGGGCGAAAAAGAGGAACAAAACACGTAAATAGCAAACAAACCAAGGATGTGAGGATGTGGCAGGAGGATGGAGGGTGATGTTATGAAAATCTTGCAGGAGTGGTTTGGTATAAAACTCTGGGGATGAAACACTGGAGAGAAAACAGATCTATGTAAGATGAAGGACTTGACGATCAGGCACACAGCTCAGTAAGGTCGCACTCACCCGCCCAGAAAATAATTTAATCTAAAAATACAGGAAATCCCGGCCTTAGAACCTGGCATAAAATCGAAAGACGCGGACTAGAGCCTGTGACTCGCTCTCTCGGAAGGCGATGTTTTGTTTGTGTTCTCCAACCACTAGCTGGCTCCCGTCACAACCAGTTTTCTCTTCAACCAACCTGCTCCTATCTCAACCTGTTTTTTTTTTCTCCAACCACCACCCACTTTCTGTCACAACCCGTTTTTTTTCTCCAACTAGCTTCCATCTTCTGTCACAGCTCGTTTTTTGTTTAATCCAATCATCACTCAGATTCTGTCACAATCACTCTTTCTCTAACCATCACTCAGCTTCTGTCACAACCACTAACCATCACCCAGCTTCTGCCACAATCACTCTTTCTCTAATCATCACCCAGCTTCTGTCACAACTACTCTTTCTCTAACCATCACCCAGCTTCTGTCACAACTACTCTTTCTCTAACCATCACCCAGCTTCTGTCACAACCACTCTTTCTCTAACCATCACCCAGCTTCTGTCACAACCACTCTTTCTCTAATCATCACCCAGCTTCTGTCACAACCACTCTTTCTCTAACCATCACCCAGCTTCTGTCACAACTACTCTTTCTCTAACCATCACCCAGCTTCTGTCACAACCACTCTTTCTTTAACCATCACTAGCTTCTGTCACAAGTACTCTTTCTCTAACCATCACCCAGCTTCTGTCACAACTACTCTTTCTCCAACCACCTCCCAGTTTCTGTTAGAACCATTATCTCCATATCTTTTCTAACCGCGGGCGCAAATGAATTATGACATTTCCCAGAGGAAATTATAAGAATTTCGACTTGCCCTAAGCATGGAAACACATGCTCGAAAGGTGATAGATTATTATGTATGCAGAAGAGGACCTGTGAAACTGGTATTACCTCTTCCGTTGTGACTAAGACTGGTTGAGTAAACTCAGACAAGAAAGTCCGACTGGATCGAGAGTGGGGGATATTAGAGCAGCTGATGTAGAGGCTGTCTCCCAACCTTTCGTCCAGCATCTCCTGGAGCTGTGCTTGATTTTCTGACATAAGGCCCTCCACTTTCGTTTGATGTCAACTTTGACAGAGTCCAGAGAGGTTTAGTACATCACGAGCAAGTTATTCTGTCCGCACCAAATCCCCAAGACAAGCACAAAAAGCCCTTATTATAATTGCACTATATATATATATATATGGAATGTCTTTCAATTTCTTCAACTTACAGAAAAGGTAAACTCGACGCTCTTTTGGGAGACTACCCAATTTTAGACTATGCACGAGCCCATTTAGCTCCGTCGTGTGAGCTCAAACTCATTTCTAAGCTCTTTGGCGTGGACAGGTACGGCCTGGGTCTACCTAAAGAGTCTCCGTTAAAGGTGAGAGTGTGTTGGTTCTGAGGAAAACAGTTTAACGCTGACTTCCTTCCTTCCTTCCTTCCTCCTCCTCCTTCCTTCCTTCCTTCCTTCTCCTCCTCCTCCTTCCTTCCTTCCTTCCTTCCTTCCTTCTCCTTCTTCCTTCCTTCCTCCTTCCCTCCTCCTTCTCCTTCCTTCCTTCCTTCCTTCCTTCCTTCTCCTTCTTCCTTCCTTCCTCCTCCTCCTCCTGTTTCCTTCCTTCCTTCCTCCTCCTTCCTCCCTCCCTCCCTCCTCCTCCTTCTTCTTTCTTCCTTCCTTCCTTCTTCTTCTTCTTCTTCTTCTTCCTTCCTTCCTACTTTCTTTCTTTCTTTATTGTAATTACGTAACTTGTAAGAAGTGAAGTTACTATAATTATGTAACCTAGTAAGTAAGGTAAAGTTACTATATTTATGTAACATTATTTGTAAAATGTAAATTTACATCTGTATTCTTGCTTTATTTTGTTTTAACATATTTTATTTTAAATGGTGGCTGGATTTATTAGAAGCATCTCATATATTACCTGATAGCAGAGTATAGTGACAATCAGCTTGGAACAAACAGTCGAAAGACGGATTCAGTGTGTAGTATTTTGTATTAGGTTCTCAGTATCATCGGGAACGAAATACACCCATAATGGCTCCACCGCCTGTGTCAGTGAGTATCGCACAGAATGTTCATCGACTGTCACTCGTATTAGTTCTTGATGATGATCCACCCAGTGAGGACGCCATTCTAGGAACTACAACATTCTATATGCGAAACTAGTCAGCGTCGCTGTCGGTACGAACTTCGTAGCTAAGGCGTCAAGCTTAACCAGGACACACAAAGATCATCATAGTTCACCTTTGGCAGAGTAGACATAACGAAGAATCATCAACGCTTTCTGTGCGGAGTTCACAGCTGACGGTGGTGCCATAGCACTAAGCTAAGTAGCTCAGGACACAGAACTGACCTCCATCTTGGAAGCAATGACCGCGCTGGTGCAGTGTGACATGTACGTGCGTTTCTGTTCGCACCACACTCAGTCAAGCTTCCGAGATCCACCGCAGGTTGTAAGCAACAGGCAGTGCAGATCCACAGAGCTTCAGTTTCATGATAGTCAGAGCGTCGCTTTGTGTAAAACGGTCAAATGCAACATACCGCCATTGTTGAACCGTAAGCCGTTTCGAAAGACGGAAAAAAGTAGAATAATTTTAATGAGACATTGGTGAGAGAACAGCTTTAATATTGGTGAGAGGACAGCTTTGAGATGATGAGAGGACAGCTTTGAGATGATGAGAGGACAGCTTTAATAAAAGTAGAACAGTTTTAATGAGACATTGGCGAGAGGACAGCTTTTACATTGGTGAGAGGACAGCTTTTACATTGGTGAGAGGATAGCTTTGACATTGGTGAGAAGACAGCTTTGACATTGGTGAGAAGACAGCTTTGACATTGGTGAGAGGACAGCTTTGACATTGCATTACTCCGAGGACAGCTTTGGCATGTTAAGAAGACAGCTTTGACATTGCTGAGAGGACAGCTTTGACATGGGCGAGAGGACAGCTTTGACATGGGCGAGAGGACAGCTTTTACATGAGTGAGAAAACAGCTTTGATATTAGTGAGAGGACAGCTTTGACATGGTTACAGGACAGCTTTGATATTAGTGAGAGGACAGCTTTGACATTCCTTAGAGGACAGCCTTGGCATTGGTTAGAAGACAACCATGACATTGGTTAGAGGACAGCTTTGACATGGTGAGAGGACAATTTTAGCATTGGTGAGAACAGCTTTTTCATGGAGAGGGGACAACATTGACATTGATGAGAGGAAATCCATGACACATCTTTGATATGGTGAGTGGACAGCTTTTGTACAGTGAGAGGGCAGCTTTGATATTGGTGAAAAGAGAGCTTTGACATGGTGAGAAAACAGCTTTGATATGGTGAGAAGACAGAATGACATTGATGAGAAGACAGCTTTGATGCAGTGAGAGGACAGCTTTGATGCAGTGAGAGGACAGCTTTGATGCGGTGAGAGGACAGATTTGATGCAGTGAGAGGACAGCTTTGACATGGTGAGAGGACAGCTTTGATGAGGTAAGAGGACAGCTTTGACATGGTGAGAGGACAGCTTTGATATGGTGAGAGGACAGCTTTGATGCGGTGAGAGGACAGCTTTGACATAGTGAGAGGACAGCTTTGATATGGTGAGAGGACAGCTTTGATGCGGTGAGAGGACAGCTTTGACATAGTGAGAGGACAGCTTTGATGCGGTGAGAGGACAGCTTTGATGCGGTGAGAGTACAGCTTTGACATAGTGAGAGGACAGCTTTGACATGGTGAGAGGACAGCTTTGATGCAGTGAGAAGACAGCTTTGATGTGGTGAGAAGACAGGTTTGATGCGGTGAGAGGACAGCTTTGACATGGCGAGATGACAGCTTTGATGCGGTGAGAGGACAGCTTTGATGCGGTGAGAGGACAGCTTTGATGCGGTGAGAGGACAGATTTGAAATGATGAGAAGACAGCTTTGATATGGTGAGAGCACAGCTTTGATATCGTGAGAGGACAGATTTGAAATGATGAGAAGACAGCTTTGATGCAGTGAGAGGACAGCTTTGATGCAGTGAGAGGACAGCTTTGATGCGGTGAGAGGACAGATTTGATGCAGTGAGAGGACAGCTTTGACATGGTGAGAGGACAGCTTTGATGAGGTAAGAGGACAGCTTTGACATGGTGAGAGGACAGCTTTGATATGGTGAGAGGACAGCTTTGATGCGGTGAGAGGACAGCTTTGACATAGTGAGAGGACAGCTTTGATATGGTGAGAGGACAGCTTTGATGCGGTGAGAGGACAGCTTTGACATAGTGAGAGGACAGCTTTGATGCGGTGAGAGGACAGCTTTGATGCGGTGAGAGTACAGCTTTGACATAGTGAGAGGACAGCTTTGACATGGTGAGAGGACAGCTTTGATGCAGTGAGAAGACAGCTTTGATGTGGTGAGAAGACAGGTTTGATGCGGTGAGAGGACAGCTTTGACATGGCGAGATGACAGCTTTGATGCGGTGAGAGGACAGCTTTGATGCGGTGAGAGGATAGCTTTGATGCGGTGAGAGGACAGATTTGAAATGATGAGAAGACAGCTTTGATATGGTGAGAGCACAGCTTTGATATCGTGAGAGGACAGATTTGAAATGATGAGAAGACAGCTTTGATATAGTGGGAGCACAGCTTTGATATGGTGAGAGGACAGATTTGAAATGATGAGAAGACAGCTTTGATATGGTGAGAGCACAGCTTTGGCATGGCGAGACGACAGCTAATATATACTGAAAGGCAGCTGTGATATGGTAAGAGGACAGCTTTGACATGGTGAGGACAGCATTGACATTGCTAGAGGACAGTTTTGACATGGTGAGAAGACAACTTTGATATATAGAGAGGACGGCTTTGGTATGGTGAGAAGACAGGTTTGACATTATGAGAGGACAGCTGTGACATTACTGAGAAGACAGCTTTGTCCAGGCATCGCTGTCTAAGAAGATATCAGAATATTGTGCTCTGTTTTTTTTCCAGGCATCGCTGTCTAAGAAGATATCAGAATATTGTGCTCTGTTTCCTCAGGCAGCTCTGTCTAGGAAGATATCAGAATATCATCGGATTGGCTACATAGATGACCTGATAGATGTCCACTTCGCTGACGCTCACTGTTTTAAGAAGCGGATATCGGAGCAGGACTCCCAGCTGGAGGTTACCCATCATGCAGGTTAGTCTCCCTTGATTGTTGACACTGAGTAGCCACAGTCTGTAGCTCTTCATGACCGGTACAAGAGAAAGAATTGGTGGGGAAAAACTCATTTTTAAAAAGTGAAAGGAGAACTTTTTATAATATCAGAAATCTGTCTTTTTTTTTAATGAGGAAGGCGAGCCTTAAATTTCATATCTTTTTTTTTTAAATCTCGTATCTTCCAGTGAACGTAACCCGATGTGCTATACATACGTCACAGTTATGAGGTCTAGCGAACCGCAGCAGCCTGTAACAGTATGATAATTTTTGGGGTTGTTTTCCTTGGTTCTGGGAAATATGTTACGACTTAATACTGCGGGAGATAATCTCCCATAACTCGCAAAGCGTGTGGAAATTTCTGCTTGTCACGCTAAGGATGAGCGAAGCTCTTCAACATCTTCACTGCATCGGCTGCACAGAACATCCCGCTTGCAGTTTCACGGAGATAGAACAAGGACATGATTAAACAAATGTTTTCATGTGACATTTTTAGTCGCAGTTTTCTTTTTTTTTTTTTCTAAATCTCACTTTGACACATTAGTATAGCAGGCTTTACTGATTTCATGTGTTAATATCGAATATTACTTTTAATGATTTCTAATTTATGATGTTTGATGAAAGCATAAACCAAAATATCACTTTATTGTCTTGTTATTAAGTAAAACTTGGATCAGATTTCTGTGACTTTATCTTTCCCCCCCCCCCCTCGGATGGATGGTGATGCTGTAAAAGAAACTTGTTGTGTGGGGAAAAAAAATTGTACTTTCTGTATCCTAACATTCTAGTTGAAGGCTGTGCAGCAGCTTATCTGAGAAATGTTGCTGAGAAAGTTTTGTATATGTCACTCCGCCATACTCGGATTAGGCTTTGCTTCATCGTAATAATCTTTTTGAACTAAAATAATCCTATTTACATACAGTGTCGATTTTTTTTTGGTATACGAACAAATATATCTATACTGCAAGAGCTTAATATTGAAGAAGGCTGGCTAGTATAGAGGATTAAAGAGAGAAAACTTAAATATTTTGGCCACATTAAACGTCATGATAATTTGGAGAAGACCATATTGGAAGGATACATAATGGGAAAAAGAAAGAGAGGAAGACCGAAACGAAGATGGCTGCAAGACATCGTTGATGATCTGGAAATGGATGCAGCAGAAGCAGGCCATCTTGCTCACAACCGAGAGGCCTACAGGAGTGCTGTTTGGGAGGCAAAGTTCCGCAAGGGACATGCAAAGGAATGAATGAATGAATGAATGAATACGATTCTTCTACTTTATAAATGAGATCTTTCATTTCATTTTCCGTTGCAAGGATAAGATCGATACCGTCCGCATAATGAGAAATGTAGCGTTCGGCTAATGGGTTGGTTTTTTTTTTAATCGGTGTATATTCTAATTGCAAGCTTTGTCATCCAGATTTGAGAGGAAGTGACAAAACGGTATTCCTTACCGCCTTTATTGCCTTAGCCTCAGTGTTATGTTCATCGGCGCCATCTTTACATACATAGGGCAAACCAAGCACCGTAGTTTTTTTTTCTCGTGTATTGATTGACGTGATGGAAGTGTTTTAGTGGTGATGGCCTGATGCATATAGTTGATCTTCATGATATGGGACCAAGAGGTTGTACTTCTCCAACATGATGATGATGATGATGATGATGATGGTAGTTCGCTGTCTGGTTTTCTTATGTCTTGAAGCGTTGTACAAGAAGATGGCACCGTTCTATCCAACATGGTGTTCGTTCAACAGTTTACCAACAAGATCTTTATTCAACAGTTTGCCAATATGGTGTTTGTTCAACAGTTTATCAGCGTAGTCTTTCTTAAACAGTTCACCAAAAAGGTGTTTGCTCAACAGTTTACCAACATGGTATTTGTTCAACAATTTATCAACATTGTGTTTGTTCAGTAATTCATCAGCATGGTGTTTCTTAAACAGTTCACTCAAAAGGTGTTTGTTCAACAGTTTACCAACACGGTATTTGTTCAACAATTTATCAACATGGTGTTTGTTCAATAATTCATTACCATGGTGTTTCTTCAACAGTTAACCAATATGGTGTTTCTTCAACAGTTAACCAACATGGTGTTTATTCAACAGTTAACCAACATGGTGTTTATTCAACAGTTAACCAACATGGTGTTTATTCAACAGTTAACCAACATGGTGTTTATTCAACAGTTAACCAACATGGTGTTTATTCAACAGTTAACCAACATGGTGTTTATTCAACAGTTAACCAACATGGTGTTTGTTCAACAGTTAACCAACATGGTGTTTGTTCAATAATTCACCAAAATAGCGTCAGCTCATTGGGGATAAGGGTAGACTTTTACTCTAAAATTACTTTTTACATATCCCTCCTTGCTAAGAAAGTAAAATTCGTCCCTCTTCTTTTTCGGCTCCACCAACATCTTGTTATCATTAAACAATACATTTTTCAAACAACAGAAATAAAGTGGTTTAAAGACAGGTAAAATAATAAAAAATAGGAAGGAATCTAACGTAAAGGATTGTCACGTATAGAAAACATGAAGAGAGTAGAGAATCATGCAGACAAACTACAAAGAGATTAGAAAATCTGTCTATCTATCTATCTATCTATCTATCTATCTATCTATCTATCTATCTATCTATCTATCTATCTATCTATCTATCTATCTATCTATCTATCTATCTATCTATCTATCTATCTATCTATCTATCTATCTATCTATCTATCTATCTATCTATCTATCTATCTATCTATCTATCTATCTATCTATCTATCTATCTATCTATCTATCTATCTATCTACTATCTATCTATCTATCTATCTATCTATCTATCTATCTATCTATCTATCTATCTATCTATCTATCTATCTATCTATCTATCTATCTATCTATCTATCTATCTATCTATCTATCTATCTATCTATCTATCTATCTATCTATCTATCTATCTATCTATCTATGCCTCTGGCCCCTTGTGGAGCATAGGCCGCCAACAAGAGCTCGCCAGGCAGTTCGGTCCTGGGCCACTCTTTCCAACTGTCAGGAAATATGTGATGCACACAAAAACGCACACACACAAAAAAAAAAGAAAAATAGAGAATCTTGCACACAAAACGCACAGATATTAGAGAATCATGCAGACAAAACACAAAAATATTAGAGAGTCATGCAGACAAAACAAGAAAATAGAGAATCGTGCAGACAAAACATAAAACAATTAGGGAAATTGAAGCCAAAGGAAAACAAAATTCATGACCGAAAGCACGGCATGCACCTCGCGCACAAATTAATTATACAGTGACATATCTTAACCACTTGCCACTAGCACAAATTAATTATACAGTGACATATCTTAACCACTTGCCACTAGCACAAATTAATTCTACAGCGACATATCTTAACCACTTGCCACTAGCACAAATTAATTCTACAGCGACATATCTTAACCACTTGCCACTGGCACAAATTAATTCTACAGCGACATATCTTAACCACTTGCCACTAGCACAAATTAATTCTACAGCAACATATCTTAACCACTTGCCACTAGCACAAATTAATTCTACAGCAACATATCTTAACCACTTGCCAATAGCACAAATGTCACTCTTTCCATATGACTTTTACACCGTTTTTTATTT
The DNA here is from genome assembly GCA_009760885.1 of Achatina immaculata. Taxonomy (NCBI): domain Eukaryota; kingdom Metazoa; phylum Mollusca; class Gastropoda; order Stylommatophora; family Achatinidae; genus Lissachatina; species Lissachatina immaculata. The sequence continues at coordinate 18,576,498 of CM019705.1, forward strand.
CACATTTTCGCCACAAAATTAAAACTTGTGTAGGAGGAGGTGGGAGGAGAGAGTAATGATTGAAAGAATCATGATTAAAAGAATCACGATTAAAAGAATCATGATTAAACTCTTGCCCCAGTTATTTACATCCCAGAAGTCTTGATTCAATTTCTCTTCAGAGCTTCTGGAAGACGCTAAGTTGGTTATCTGAGGCGACGTCACGTCAGTGGTGAGAACGTACAAGAGCACTTTATTATGCTGCTCAGCGCAGTCGTATCAGGCGATGATTAGAAAAGATACAGCTAGCCTAAAATAACACTGAAGTAATACTGCTTTTAAGTATGTGAATGTATATCAGCAGCTTCTATAACCAGCTATAAAAGAATTGTTGAAATAGTAAACACATCTAATGGGAAAATTAAAAGAATTGTTGAAATAGTAAACACATCTAATGGGAAAATTAAAAGAATTGTTGAAATAGTAAACACATCTAATGGGAAAATTAAAAGAATTGTTGAAATACTAAACACATCTAATGGGAAAATTAAAAGAATTGTTGAAATACTAAACACATCTAATGGGAAAATTAACGCCACTTTAGAATCGAAAAAGTGAACTTAACGTTTGGGTTACTTTCCCTTTCCCTTACCTTCTTCATCGAGGTCACATTGACACACAAAAAACTATGATTTTATTCCGTATTTGGAACCTGAAATGAGTTTATCATATACCAGAATGTAGTTTACCATATGTCATGATTTAGTTTATCATATGCTAGACTTTTGTCTATCATATGTCAGAATTTGACATAATTTAGTATATCATACACCAGAGCACTTCCTCTCACCAGAATATGGTCTGTGGATTCTCTGGACGGAGAAGGCTAGGTCTACATGAAAGTTTATGTGACTAAGGAGGAGAGGTCAGGCAGGGTGATATCGATCCATCAATCTCTTGTATGCAGCGGTCATAGGAAGATGTGGGCACACAAAACATACGTGACATTACAGGGGCTATGCTGACATACATTTACCTCTATGATACTACAATCCAGTAGACCAGAGATCCCTTGAATACACGCCAGAATTATGTTTATCGTTTGCCAGAATTCAATTATTTGTGTATTATTATCTTTATTTTTTATCACCATTCACTTTTATTCTACCCATAATTCAGTTTGCATCGGGCAGTGCAGTATCCACGTATAGTCTGTGGTAGTTTGGTGACAGTGCAGTATCCACGTATAGTCTGCGGTAGTTTGCTGATAGTGCAGTATCCACGTATAGTCTGCGGTAGTTTGGTAACAGTGCAGTATCCACGTATAGTCTGCAGTAGTTTGGTAACAGTGCAGTATCCACGTATAGTCTGCAGTAGTTTGGTAACAGTGCAGTATCTACGTATAGTCTGCGGTAGTTTGGTAACAGTGCAGTATCCACGTATAGTCTGCGGTAGTCTGGTTACAGCGCAAATTAATGTCCAAGTTGCCGTGATGTGGTCGCGAGGACTATTTATGACCAAAATATGTGAGAGGGAGAGAGAGAGAGAGGGAGAGAGAGAGAAACAAACACACACATTATCACGTGATTGATGTAAGAGCCATTCTGTCCGTCTCCAGGTCTGTTTGTCATGCTGTGCGTCGGGTTCGGTGTCGGGGTCCTGGTCTTGCTGTTGGAGCACGTGGCCTTCAAGTTTCTGGTGCCCTACATCCGCCAGTGCCCAGAACACAGCACCTGGAGGAGCGTGCACCTCATGTTCCTTAGCCAGGTAACAACTAGCACTTACATTGTGTTTTTGTTGTAGTAATTAACTCTCTAATAGGTGCCTAAGTGGCATATCGGTTAGGGGGCATGTAGGTGTTCAAGTCAGGCTGAAGGCGCCCCAGTGACCCACCTGGGTGGGTACTCGACTCCTGTCCTGGCGTGGATACAAGTGGGGAATGTCTAACTCTTTTGCTTCTGAATTGTGTTCCGCCTTATGCCAGAATAAACCATGCTGAGATGTTCTGGCTGACAGAAACTGGAAGGAAGTTGCTCTATAGTTTTTAAAAAAATGGTTTGGATTAGAATTGTGCCACTTTAACATGGCTTGGATTAGAACTGTGCTACTTTGCATTTTACTTAGACCCTGTTTACTTATGTCTAAGTTCTGGACCAGCGTTAGACGTGGATGATTTAGCCACTATTCTGCCAGGGTTGGAGTGAAAGAGTTAAGTAAATCATTCATTCATTGGACTGATTAAACACTAGAAAAGATGTGAAGAAGAGGAAGACTGAGAGAGAATATAATGAAGACTGTAACACAATGACACGATCTATAACATCAAGTGATAGAGACATTCAGGGAGTTACGTGATCAGACATGACATCCAGTACGGCATGATGATGATGAAGATGATGATGATGATGATGACAGCATATTCAGACAGTTTCTCCTTTTCTTATATCCTCTCTTAATGTCCAGAAATGCGAGCGAACTTTTCAGATCTTTGCCGAAACAAAAAATCTTAACATAAAAGATGGCCCTTCAGTATTGAGAGATAACATCCTGGGATCTTTTCATTTATAAAAAAAAAAAAATGACGGGTAAAGCGTGCCCGTCCCGTACGGACCAGGAAAGAAATTCTTCAAAGCCGACATTATCACGCACAAAAAAACGGAATGATAACCTCTGTGTTCTCGCAGATATTTGAGGGCGACGCTCACACAAGACTTGGCCCAAATCAATTTTCCCTGCGCCACCCATGAAATCAAAACCCAAAAAGGAACCCATATTTCATGGTCCTTTCATGCGTGTGAAACTGGGAACATTTTGTTGCACGCATTAATGACTTGAATTAGATGGGGTACATTAAGCCGGGGGGGGGGGGAAGTTGAAGAGATCCGGGATTTTGTACGAAATCATCATCATCATTCCATGCCCTCTCCCCATGGCAGGTTGGCTGCGTTGCTCTTTGTTGCCCATCAGTCTATATCTTTATCGATCCCTTCATCTTTTTCCGTCCTGTAGTTTAGTTTTTCCCTACTGCATTATGTCTATTAATATCACTGGAATATTCGAACTGTCTGCCCCACGTTTTTCGTTATTTCTTGTTCAAATTTCAGTCTGTTTAGTATTTGTTTATTTCTTTTCTTTTCTGTCCATCAAATCCATCCCTCGATTCTATTTTACTACATTTCAAGCGGCGCCTCGACGTGCTACTTTAGTTCTTTGCTTCCTCATCACAGAGTAGTGCCAAGAGTACGCAGAAACTGATGCGACAGGAATTTCCATCGCCTTACGGAAAGTGCGCTTGAACTGAACTCTGGGACGAACAAGTGGCCCTAAAGACCTTCCTGCTTCAGTGATCACCTTCTGATCACTGTCTTCATGTACTGTGGCCAGTTACAGTTCTCTGTTCTGTCCAATTTTTTTTCTGTATTTTTTATTAAAATTTATTTCAATGTTTCAAAGGGGTGAAGACGCCCAATAAGCTGGTTCTAAGGACTGTTATTGCCGGGGGTTGGGTGGAGGATACGCTCTCCACTCCAATGGGGTGCGTCTCAAATAGCCTCTGACAGTCAAGTCCAGCTCCTGGCCTTCTCGTGGCAGAACTGTTTAAACTGACAGGAGAAGGGGCGAAGGCGAATATCTGGAGCCTGAAAACCAGACGCTTCGGGTAGATGAGAGTCTTGTTTGGTAGCTCATCTACCGCTGCTGGCGAGATTCTTCAGCTGTCGTGCGTGGAGTGTGGCTTCTCCCGGCTAGTGAAGAAAGGTGCGAATGAGGTTGCCGCACGGCGCCACTGTGAAAAAGGTGAAAGAAAGTATTAAGCAAAGTAAACAGTAGTCAAATCACGGAACCTCTGGTCTGGAGGTCGGCCACGTCCTAAGTGCACTCATATTGGGCGAATTGCCTGAACCGGCTTAACCCAGAGACACTGCTGACGAGATTCTTCGGATGCCGCGAGTGGAGTGAAATTCCTCCCGGCCAAGGAAGAAAATACGGAAAAGCATTTAGGGTTGCTGTGTGGCGCCGATGTGACAAGGTGATGGAAAGGATAAAGTGAAGCTTAATCAGTATGTCCAATAGTATCGCGGCGAGAGCTACTCATACCACGGCACCTCTGCTCTAGAGGACGGCCACGTCAGATATACACCCATACTGGTGAAATATGCCTAAACCAGCATACACCAGGGGTGAAACTTGATGACTACGCACGTCATGGTACCTCCGCTCTAGAGGTCGGTCACGTCTTAAAAACGCCCATACTGGGATAATATGCCTAAACCGGCTCAAATCAGGGGTGGAGGTCACTAGTGGCGATGATTCGTCCTCCTGGACAAAAGCTCCGTCCTGGTCACAACTAGGAAGGGTAGCGGCCACGACCACAAAACGCTGAAGTCTGAGACACTGGACCAGGGCAGTCTAGACAGGCAACAACCTCTCACCCGGCTGGGATGTATGCGTATCCTAACCACGCTGAGGTTTTCCGGTGAGAAAGTCCAACGCTGGACTGGATGGGCAACCACCTCTCACCCGGCGGTGATATACTCATATCCAAAACACGCCGAGGTTTACCGGTGAGAAAGTCCAACCCTAGACTAAACTGGTGCAACGAAAACCACGATGTCACGCAATCCCGCTTCTGAGACCCACCAAGAATACAGGCTCGAGCCCTGCGATGCTCTGAACCTCTTGTGATCCTCTCCGGGATCTCGTGTGGTTCTTTCGGGGACCACACATGGGACCACGGGACCAATCGAGGACCACAGGCATAAATTCAGTAGGATCACAGGGCGGTCTTGGTGGTAGAAGATAACGAAGACGAAGCCCGATAAGGTAATCAGCGACCCATAGCTGATCTGCCAACTTCAGGGTTAGCGACCCATAGCTGACCAAGACCCTGTCCCTTCTCTCCGTGGTACCCCCAGTAACAGGCATAGCCTAGCTAATGGAGCAAGGATCGCCATAGGCTCAATGGTGGTGGAGTCTGCTAAAGAACATTGTACACCCTCTGCTTTTTAGCTGTACTCCGGGAGTGAAAAAGTAGCTGCCATAACCCGCTCCCACGCCGATACAATGCTGTGCCTCAACACCTCTACAGCATCGGCTGCAAAGAACAACAGCTCGCAGTTACAGTGAGTTCGTACAAGTACAAGTTCAATATTTTCTCTTTCTATTCATCATTATCATCATCATCGTCATCATCATTATGTGCAGCAGTTGGTGGTGATGCTCTCCGAGGATCTCAATCCTTGACCTTTGTCATCACCTCAGCTGATACTCGTAATTTTTATTTAGGTTTTTGTTATACCATCTTGTTAGTCCGTGATCTTCTCTCTTAACCTTCCTCTACCTCTCTTCCTGTTTATCCTTTTTTCTTATTATGTTTTGAAACCCTTCCCCTCTCATTTCATGTCCAATGAATGATGAGTGTTCTTTTCTTGTGGGTGTTTCTTGTTTGCTCAGACTTTTGTTACGTATTTTAGCTTCTCGTGGTACTCATAATCGTGATGCCTGTTGTCGCTACCGATCTTTGTATTGGTCTAGAAATTGTCCTTGATTCATTTCCATAGAATTAATGCCAACAAAATCATGTCTTTACTGGATATTTCCTTCGCTGGCCAAAGCGTCACAGAACAGGCCTGAGCCATGTTAAGGCCAAATTCCAACCAGTCCTCGAGTTCCTGGCGTGTCAGAAGGGTCTCGAGTAACTGACTGGAGACACATCCCCTAGAACAAGTTAGATAGAAGTCCATAGAACAAATTAGATAGACGTCCCGTGGAATAAGTTAGATAGACATTCCATAGAAAAAGCTAGACGTCCCACAGAACAAGTTAGATAGACGACACAAAGAACAAGTTAGATAGACATCCCATAGAACAAGTGAGATAGACGTCCCATAGAACAAGTGAGATAGACGTCCCATAGAACATTTAGATAGACGTCCCATGGATAAGTTAGACAGACATCCCACAGAACAAGTTAGGCGTCCCATAGAACGAGTTAAGTAGACGACACATAAAATAAGTTAGATAGACATCCCATAGAACAAGTTAGATAGACGCAGTTCTTGTGTTTGAACTCAGTCCTGACACTTGTACTTCTAATGGTCACACCAGACATGAACTAACCCTTGAGCAAGTCTTTAATGTTTAAATATTGACTGGACAATTGGCTTTTTTAAAGTGAATTTCAACACTGGAGTAAATTCGTCAACGGTTTTTCTCACACAAAAAACATGATCAGTAATTCTTTCTTTTCTTAAGAAAAATCTAACGATGAGCAACCATTTTTCTGAAAATCGTGCTTGCTTGATTTAATTCTGACATTTCATTAAACATGAAATATTTCTTCCCGAAACTATTTCTCATCAGTATATTTTATGGAATATTTTATTTGTCACAACCGATATACGTATATTTTAAAACAACTAAGAGCTATTTTTGTTTGATATAAAATAGAAAACAGCCTTCGTCTGCAGACATTCTGTGACAAGCAAGTACTTCTGGAGGGCACGTACAATCGAATGAGCCCGCTCTCTCATTGGCTGTTAATGAACTCCCAGGGCATGTTAGCCCTCGACGATTCATAGCTGAAAAACTTAATTTAGCTCAACTTCCACGGTTTATTTGACAGAAAGTGATTGAGTTATTACAGTCAGGCCAACAGAGACGTGACATTCCGGGGCTTTTAGCTACTTATTGGCTGCTTAATGTCCGGGTTTGTGTCCGGGTTTGTGTCCGGGTTTGTGGTTAGTCCTAGCTTTACCCTGGCTGTGTTTGTTGTCCGGATTTACGAGACCTTTTCGCGTTCTGAACTGATTTGGTGCTGGTGGAGCTTCGAGTCGCGGCCACAGGAACTTTAGCTTGAAGATCTAAAATGTCAGCTTCACGGTTAATACATACAATCCCTGCCGTGCTGGATGACGTTGAGGAGCATGCCTCTCAGTCGTGTGCGATCCTTGGTGTTTCTGATGAATTCAAATGCTGTTTCTTTTCCCAAGCCACTTGGTCAGTCCAATGACGTTTTTTTTTTCTTATGGTTCCTCTCGTTTCCCCCCTCCCCTCTTTAATGTTTCAGTCATTACTCAGCTCTCTAACTTCTGTCTTCTCTGACATGTCCAAGGTCTCTCTAACTTCTGTCTTCTCGCGAAATGTCCAAGTTCTTTCTAACTTCTGTCTCCTCGTGACATGTCCAAGTTCTCTCTAACTTCTGTCTTCTCGTGACATGTCCAAGTTCTCTAACTTCTGTCTTCTCGTGACATGTCCAAGTTCTCTAACTTCTGTCTTCTCGTGACATGTCCAAGTTCTCTCTAACTTCTGTCTTCTCGTGACATGTCCAAGTTCTCTCTAACTTCTGTCTTCTCGTGACATGTCCAAGTTCTCTCTAACTTCTGTCTTCTCGTGACATGTCCAAGTTCTCTAACTTCTGTCTTCTCGTGACGTGTCCAAGGTCTCTCTAACTTCTGTCTTCTCGTGACATGTCCATGTTCTATCTAACTTCTGTCTTCTCGTGACATGTCCAAGTTCTCTCTAACTTCTGTCTTCTCGTGACATGTCCAAGTTCTCTAACTTCTGTCTTCTCGTGACATGTCCAAGGTCTCTCTAACTTCTGTCTTCTCGTGACATGTCCAAGTTCTCTCTGTCTTCTCGTGACATGTCCAAGTTCTCTCTAACTTCTGTCTTCTCGTGACATGTCCAAGTTCTCTCTAACTTCTGTCTTCTCGTGACATGTCCAAGTTCTCTCTAACTTCTGTCTTCTCGTGAAATGTCCAAGTTCTGTCTTCTCGTGACTTGTCCAAGAAAGTTTGAATGTCGTATTCTTCCAAAAATGAGGCCGGTAAATAAAACTGATCTTTCTTTTCAAAGATAAATCTGGTTATATGAAAACTAACAACGGCCATATAAAAATGACGATCAAAATTGTTTGAAAATGTTACAATGTGGAAGCACTGGAAAATTACTGGAAAATTCAAGGAAAAAAAAGTAATGCAAACCGTGAGTAAAGTTTCAGAACAAACTGACTAAGTGGCACAGTTAATGGAAAGGAACAGATCTGATTACAAGCATCAAAGACAGCACAAAATGAAGAATTATAATCGCCAGCTCATATCGACACGGCACTTGATGATGATGATGATGATGATTATGATGATGATGGTGGTGGTAGTGGTTGTGGTGGCGGTGTGGTGGTGGTGGTGGCTACAAATTCAAATCCCCTTTTACCAAACAATTTCAGTAAAACGAAGGTTTTATGAAAACGAATTATAAATGTGGTAATTGGCTTTTGTATTGTTTACCGTTGTGTGTTGTTCTTTGACCACAATCATGTTCTGTCCACAGCGTCTGCAGAGGGTAATAAGCAGCGTGGAACTTATCTCCCCTCGTCACTCAGCCAATGAAATGTTGGGCATCTTTAAAAAAAGGGAGTTCGCTCGTTTGTTTCAGAAAAGTACAATACGAGTAAGTTATCTATCTATCTATCTATCTATCTATCTATCTATCTATCTATCTATCTATCTATCTATCTATCTATCTATCTATCGGTGTCTGACTAACCTTCTGTCTATCTCTCCTCCTGTATGCCCGTCATATTCTGTTAAAATCAGACATACAGCCTAAGCATTTCTCTTTTGAACTTTGAATCTGTCAGTCTAACCCGTATATCTCACTCTCTTTTTGTCTTCATCGATGCATAGCAAATTCTAGGCTTTGTGTCTTTTTACAACTACTATACAAACTCACGTTCTGTTCTGGCTCCACTCCCCAGAGAAGTCGACTTGCTGATATCGCTAAAGCGAAGAGGATCAACCGGAACTTTTATGACATCGTGGAGAAGGCGAAATGGTACGTGTGTCAGGTGGTACTTCTTGCACAACACTGCCTTCGCTCACTCTCCTCTCTGACCTCCATGCCACTTTATTTCTTACGATTATTTATCCAAGGGTAAAGATTATTTCATCCTCTGCTTATAACAACCAAACATTAAACATTATTTAACCCTCTGCTTATAACAACCAAAGATTAAATATTATTTAACTCTCCTCTTATAACAACCAAAGATTAAACATTATTTAACCCTCTGCTTATAACAACCAAAGATTAAACATTATTTAACTCTCCTCTTATAACAACTAAAGAACAAACATTATTTAACTCTCCTCTTATAACAACTAAAGATTAAACATTATTTAACCCTCTGCTTATAACAACTAAAGAACAAACATTATTTAAATCTCCTCTTATAACAACTAAAGAACAAATATTATTTAACTCTCCTCTTATAACAACTAAAGAACAAACATTATTTAACTCTCCTCTTATAACAACTAAAGAACAAATATTATTTAACTCTCCTCTTATAACAACTAAAGAACAAACATTATTTAACTCTCCTCTTATAACAACTAAAGAACAAACATTATTTAACTCTCCTCTTATAACAACTAAAGAACAAACATTATTTCACTCTCCTCTTATAACAGCTAAAGAACAAACATTATTTAACTCTCCTCTTATAACAACTAAAGAACAAACATTATTTAACTCTCCTCTTATAACAACTAAAGAACAAACATTATTTAACTCTCCTCTTATAACAACTAAAGAACAAACATTATTTAACTCTCCTCTTATAACAACTAAAGAACAAACATTATTTAACTCTCCTCTTATAACAACTAAAGAACAAACATTATTTAACTCTCCTCTTATAACAACCAAAGATTACACATTATTTAGCTCTCCTCTTATAACAACCAAAGATTACACATTATTTAGCTCTCCTCTTATAACAACCAAAGATTACACATTATTTAGCTCTCAGCTTAAGTCAACCATTATGAAAAACAGTAATCTGAGGTGGCTCGGACGTTTCGAGAGAATAAAAGAGGATAGACAAACAAAGATGGCCTATACGGAAGTGATGAAAGGGAGTAGACCAAGAGGTATACCTAGATAACAACGGCGGGACAAGCTAGAAGAAGATGTACGTACTCAAGGAATGGACAAATGACAAGAAAAGATCAAGAACAGAGAGGAGTGGTGGAGTGTCTTGTCTGCAAGAAAGACTTTCAGTGGCACGAGAAGCTCTTGAAATCAGCAGCTGCTCAGAGAAGAAGAAGAAGAATTACGTTGACAAAATTAGATATTACTGGCATAAGGGTAAAGATTTCTGTGAATGAAGGTAAAGATTCTTTAAATAAGAATAATAACTGGTTGGATAATGGGGAAATTTGTTTGAATGCAGATTAACTATTACCTGGACAAAAATTAAGTCTTCGTGGATGGTAAGTGGATAACGTGGATTTATGTTGGACTGAGATGCGCCCTGAAGCAAAGATAGCCCTACTACAGTATTCAGGACCTGTCATCCAGGACTTATATATATATATATATATATATATATATATATATATATATATATATATATATATATGTACCCTGGGTGTTAATCGTAACAGTCTGTGGAGGTCTTTATAGAAGTTTCGTCAATGTAAATGGTTCAGCGTGTTTCCCTGTAGTTAGTAGGTCCACAGAGAAGGCTCTATGGTGAGTGCGCAAGGGAATTCAGAAAAGCTTATGCATTCCATATCCGACTTCATTCTGGTGCTAGTCAACACCCACCAGAAAATCCAGTGCAAACTCCAAGAACAAAATTAAGAAAAATATTGATAGTAAAGAGGATTAAAGAGAGAAAACTTAAATATTCTGGACACATTAAACGTCATGATAATCTAGAGAAGACCGTCTTGGAAGGGTACATAATGGGGAAAAGAGAGAGAGGAAGACCAAAAGGAAAATGGCTGCAAGACATCGTTGATGATCTGCATATGGATGCAGCAGCGGCAGGCCATCTTGCTCACAACCGATAGGCCTACAGGAGTGCTGTTTGGGAGGCAAAGTTCCGCAAGGGACATGCAAACGAATGAATGAATGAATGAATGTTGATGTTTTGTTGGTAGATGAAATCATCGTTTTATTTGTTGAAGACTCAACAAGCACTGAAAGTGTGTCTTGTGTTTCTTCTTTATTTATTCATTTATTTATTTACAACTATTATTAAACTATTCCTTCACATTTTCTTCATGTTGAGAATTCCTTATATATTTCTAGACCACATCAATGAAGAACCCTATATATATTTCTAGACTACAATCAAAGAAGAATTCCTTGTATATTTCTAGACAGAAATCAAAGAAGAACTCCATGTATATTTCTAGACTACAATCAAAGAAGATCTCCTTTTATTTTTCTAGACTACAATCAGTGAAGATTCCTTGTATATTTCTAAACTACAATCAATTAAGAATTCCTTGTATAATTCTAGACTACAATCAATGAAGAATTCCTTGTATATTTCTAGACTACAATCAGTGAAGAGCTCCTTGTATATTTCTAAACTGCAATCAATGAAGGCTTTTTGTATATTTCTAGAGTACAATCAATAAAGAATTCCTTATATATTTCCAGACTACAATCGATGAAGAATTCCTTATATATTTTTAGACTACAATAAATAAAGAATTCCTTGTATATTTCTAGACTACAATCAATGAAGAGCTCCTTGAATATTTCTAGACTACAATCAATTAAGAATTCCTTGTATATTTCTAGACTACAATAAATAAAGAATTCCTTATATATTTCTAGACTACAGTCAATGAAGAGCTTCCTGTATATTTCTAGAGTACAATCAATAAAGAATTCCTTGTATATTTCTACAGTACAATCAATAAAGAATTCCTTGTATATTTCTAGACTACAAAAATGAAGAACTCCTTGAATATTTCTGGAGTACAATCAGTAAAGAATTCCTTGTATATTTCTAGACTACAATAAATAAAGAATTCCTTGTACATTTCTAGGCTACATTCAAAGAAGAATTCCTTGTATATTTCTAGACTACAATCAAAGAAGACCTCCTTTTATTTTTCTAGACTACAATCAGTGAAGAATTCCTTGTATATTTCTAGACCACAATCAATGAAGAACCCCATATATATTTCTAGACTACAATCAAAGAAGAATTCGTTGTATATTTCTAGACTACAATCAATGAAGAGCTCCTTGTATATTTCTAGACCAGAATCAATAAAGAACTCCTTGTACATTTCTAGACTACAGTCAAAGAAGAATTCCTTGTATATTTCTAGACAGAAATCAAAGAAGAACTCCATGTATATTTCTAGACTGCAATCAAAGAAGATCTCCTTTTATTTTTCTAGACTACAATCAGTGAAGATTCCTTGTATATTTCTAAACTACAATCAATTAAGAATTCCTTGTATAATTCTAGACTACAATCAATGAAGAATTCCTTGTATATTTCTAGACTACAATCAGTGAAGAGCTCCTGGCATATTTCTAAACTGCAATCAATGAAGGGCTCTTTGTATATTTCTAGAGTACAATCAATAAAGAATTCCTTGTATATTTTTAGACTACAATAAATAAAGAATTCCTTGTATATTTTTAGACTACAATAAATAAAGAATTCCTTGTATATTTTTAGACTACAATCAATAAAGAATTCCTTGTATATTTTAGACTACAATCAATAAAGAATTCCTTGTATATTTTTAGACTACAATCAATAAAGACTTCCTTGTATATTTCTGGACTACATTCAATGAAGAACTCCTCTCTGTTTTCATGTTACCAGAGATTACGATCTACTTCTTCTCCCTGAAACCGGGAGCTGGTGTTCTATGCAGCAATGCTGTGAAAATGTTGAGGGACAGCATTATTGTGAAAATGTTGAGGGACAGCATTGTTGTGAAGATGTTGAGGAACGGTATTGCTGTGAATATGTTGAGCGAGAGCAGTGCGGTGAAGATGTTGAAGGACAGCATTGGTATGAAGATGTTGAGGGACAGCATTGCTATGAAGATGTTGAGGGACAGCCTCGTGTCATGTTGGAAGGGGGTTATGGTGGCTATTTTTTTCAATCGTTGAGTAGAGCAAAAGTGCAAGGGTATTCACTGCCTTTTTTATCAGACTCCACCACCATGGGGACTGTAGGTCAGACTCCACCACCTTGGAGAATGTAGATCGGACTCCACCACCATGGGAACTGTAGGTCAGACTCCACCACCATGGGGACTGTAGGTCAGACTCCACCACCTTGGAGAATGTAGATCGGACTCCACCACCATGGGGACTGTACCGATTCCTGCCCTGTTACCCAGGCTTTGGTCTGCTACTGTGAGGTACCAACGGTGAGGTTGGACAGGGTCTTGATCAGCGTCAACCGTGATGCTAGCACGTCAGCTATGGGTCTGCGATACTTTTAGATTAGGAAATAAGACTCTTTTTTTTTTAATTTATAAGAGATGAAGAATAATAATTCTTTCCCTGTTTTTAAGTTCAAAACTTGAGGAAATATTTGTCCATTTCTGGATTAGACAAGATGAAGAATTTATGTTTTAAATTTTAGGTTGCAGAAAATAAATAGTTTCTGTTCTACCCTAAGGCTGCAAGAAATGAAGAACTCTGGACTGATGGATGATGATGCCATTTCAACCCCATCCATCATTGAGATCCCATTAAAACAACTTACAGTGGATGTGGAGCTAGGATCATCCAGCTATAAGGCGGATTACTCTCTCTTGCAAACTTCCTCCAAACCAAACTGTAAGGAGAACGATGCCGGGGGGAGGCGGACTCCAGGCGGCGTCAGCAGTGACTCCTCCTCGCCCGAGTCTGATGATAGTCTACTTGGCGGGAGTCGACTGATATCTGAGAAGAGTCCCTCAAACACTCAGAAAAACGGTGCAGCTTTTACCATACAAACACTCAAGTCCTCGCCATCTCTTTCAGCACGACGGTTGCGCAAACTCTCCCGTGATCATGTCCATCGCCGCCATCGTTTTCAGAAAATAGATACAGCTTCTTCTCCAGAACTAGATCTCACTCCAGACAACATTTTGATGGCGACGGAGGTTCCAGACACCTGCGGCCGCAGGCACAGGAACGCCTCGGTCTACCACTCCAACAGCTCCCCCGTCTTGACCCTGGACTTCCCTCCCAACAACATCAGGGGCATGCTGTCCTCCAGCTCAACTCTTCCCTCAGCTTCCGTTGTAAATGAACTTTCACCTCGTTGTCAGTCAAGGCAGCAGATTCCTCTGACAGTCGCGAATTCAACAGTGGGCCGAATGAGGACCTCCGACTGTCGTCCTAATGGAAACCTGGTACAGCATATGGCATACTTTGGCGAAGAGCACGAAAGTGATGATGATGATGATGATGATGTTGACAGTGAGGTGGATGATGCTGAGAATGTTGTTTGTGGCGAACAAGCGCCAACTGTCTTGGGCGACCACTCGCATTTACTAAAATCTCAGTCAAACGAAAGCCATAATCTTGCAGATTCTGGAGCTTCGGCTTCCAACTACTGCAAGAAAGTCCTGCTGCCAAAAGCCAACAACATCAGCCTCGCGAGGTCACTACTTAGCAAAACAAGGTCATTCCAGGAAGGACTCTGTTCTGATGCAGACTCCGCCCAAGCCGAGGGCATGTCAGAACCGTTCTGCCTAGACTCTGTCACTAAAGAAGAGCTGCTCGTTTTGTGGAAGACTTCAGAAATTGAGCTGAACAAGCGACTCGAGGCGGCGCTGAGGGACAAGTCCCGTCTAGAGAGGAAACTAGCTTTGCTGCAGATGCAGTCTCCTGTTTGATCAGGCGAGAGTGTTGACTTGTGTTTTCATTTCCACATCTAATCCAGGTTATAAATCATGACCAGAGAGAGTTTTCATCCCCCCTCCCCTCCCCGTGGGAACACTTTTATCCAAGACAGAGCTGTCAAGGTTCCAGCAGAAGTCCTCCCTGCCGGTGAAATATCACATAAATTACCTCATTGATGACACTTCTGGAGAGAATGAAGTGTGAAAAAACAAACCAAATCATGTGATTTTTGTAAAAATGAATTCTTAGTTATCAGTAACTCTTGCATCGTCGGTGACGCACAATTCCTTTTCTTTAATCGTTCATATTTACAATCATGACTGATGTTTACTTTGTAATCTTTACAATCATGACTGATGTTTACTTTGTAATCTTTGCAATCATGACTGATGTTTACATTGTAATCTTTGCAATCATGACTGATGTTTACTTTGTAATCTTTACAATCATGACTGGTGTTTACATTGTAATCTTTGCAATCATGACTAATGTTTAGTTTGTAACATCCATCTATATATAACAGTTATAAAAGTTATCTAAATATCTAAATATTATCAACTGAGCATATATTCGGAACTCATTTTTAACTGTTCACTGTCATTTTTTTCTGAAATTCATTTCATTTACGCAGTCGAAGGGGAGGGGGGGGGGGAGACTAATAAATGGATGTTTTCCTGTTTCAAATGTTATATTCTAGTCGAGAAAGCAAAACTAGCCATGCAGAAGAGAGGTGTGATAGATCGAAAGGAACGGTCACAGCGGCCTAGCTGTAGTCAGTGACACAACGGAGCCCTCCCCCACTCTCAGGCCGAAGGAAAAAAAAAAAGAAAAAAGTAAAGAAGGGAAAAGAAAATACAAGAGTGAGAAGTTCAGATTGTAGAGCGTATTTATTTATAATAGTGATTCTTTTCGTGTAGGAAGAGAGGCCCTGTAGCTGGTTGATGTCGGCTTTTTGAGGAAGTTATCGTACGTTCTTCTACGGAGTGACATCTGCCGTGGTTGATTTGATTTTTACTAGGATTTGATCTATTCTGCAAATATTTGATTTATTCTAGCAATATTTGATTTATTTACCAGTGTATGGACTATTCTACAGATGCTGACTTGCGCTTTCAGTATTTATTTTATTTCAACAATATTTGATTTTTGTTACTGGATCAACCATTTATATATATCCATTATTTATTTGCATGATGCGGTTTGGATTTTAAAAAAATAGATACAAAGCAAAACCAAAAGTCTGTGATCTTAATCTATTATGTGTTATTATGACATCTTGTTACTTAAATGCAAAGTAATATTTTATCCATGCAATTATTAAATTCAGGCCACGCAAAGTCAGGGCGCATGTACTTTTTTTTTCGAAGTTCTGCCTGTTAAATCGTGAGTAGGCCAGGTATAAATATGGCAGTCTTGTGAGTTATTATTCCTTGTATATTAGTATAAACTTCTGATGATTTGAAGCATCTGGTTGCAAGACAATGTTTAATCTTTTTTATTGACTATTGCAAGAATTTGTTTCTGAATCAGCTAAGCTTTAATTAACTCTTTCACTACCACGGTCAAAGTTTTCTTGTGCGAACGAGCTTTTTTTTTTGAAAATATCACGTGATTAATTTCATGTTTGAAAGAAACACATGTCTCATGTGATCAATTCAATATAAACTTATCTTCTATAAATGAGCACGTTTGCTGACAGACTGGCAGAGACTGGAGCCAACATGCTACAGCCTCGTATCCCAGCTAACATGAGAAGAGTTGAACAAAATATAAATAAAACCTGCAAGCAGCAGAGAATGGACAGCTGGATCAGCAACCCACCTGGAATGTCCCTGTTTACGTACAAGAGAAAGACACTGTGAAATACCACCCGTTGGACTACAGTGTGTTGAAAGATCTTAAGAAGAACCTGGTACCAAACTCCTCTATAACCGACAGTCTGAAGGGAGATAAATAGTACCTGACAAAGAAGGGAGATAAAGAGCACCTGACAAAGAAGGGAGATAAATAGTATCTGACAAAGAAGGGAGATAAATAGTACATGACAAAGAAGCGAGATAAAGAGAACCTGACAAAGAATGGAGATAAATAGTACCTGACAAAGAATGGAGATAAAGAGCACCTGACAAAGAATGGAGATAAAGAGCACTTGACAAAGAATGGAGATAAAGAGCACCTGACAAAGAATGGAGCTAAAGAGCACCTGACAAAGAATGGAGATAAAGAGCACCTGACAAAGACATCTTGTTGGCAGAAATGCGAATGAAGCCACTGACAACAATTATTGAGTAAAGACCCTGGCGATGGTTGGGACATGTGTTTCGGATGATTGACAACTCACTACCAAAAATAGCACTAAGATGGCCACCACAGGGGAACAGAAGTAAGGGTAGACCAAAAGAGACATGGAGAAGAACAACAGAAAGGATGTTGAGCAATAGAGGGCTCACCTGGGCAAGAGCGGAAAAAAGGTAAAGGACAGGCATTTGTGGAAAACCCTTGCGGAAGCCCCATGTGCCCTGGGCACTTAAGATTCAGAGAGAGAGAGACTTGTACATTTCAGTAGAGAGAGAGAGAGAGACTTGTACATTTCAGTAGAGAGAGAGAGAGAGAGGAGAGAGAGAGAGAGAGAGAAACTTATACATGTCAGTATCTGGCACAAGAGTGAAAGAGTTAAAGTCATAACCCCCCAGCGATCAGAAAAGTCAAGAATCTGATCAAAAGTACGAAGTTCAACACCCTTATAGAAGTCACAGCAGATTGAATTATAAATTGTCATCGTTAGAAACACATGATGTCCATGCCAGAGAAGGTAAACAAAATTAGACAACAACACAGTCAAGGGAAAACTCAAAGGACAATGAAAAAGAGTGAAACTGAGAGACAAAGACAAATAGTTGGGCGAGACTGCAGAGTGACGCAAAGCAAAAACAAACAAAAAAATCACAGGAACGTAATAAACACCATGAAGATATTTTTAGCGGCACGGCACATAATGATTGTTAAATAGTTAATAATAATAATAATAATAATAACTATTTATAAAAATTGATTCTAAATCAATTACTGGATTTTGTGGATAGGCACGGAATAAAGGTTCATTAATGTAATTATTTCAGTTATCTCCCGTGATATCTACAGCTATCTGGTTATCGTTCTTGAGCTCCTTTCGCTGAGAACAAGTTTCGATTTTTCAGTGGTTTTCAAAGTGGACAGACCACTCCTCTCATCTTCAACTGGGGGAGGGGAGGGGAGTTAAGACGATATAGGAACTGGAAAGGAGAAGGAGGGAGATGTGTGGGTATATGAGAAAAGTGAGTGACAGGGTTCATCAGAACCGAGCTTCAGGAAAACATTTTTAGGGACGCTAGGGATATTTCGTGGCAGGCAAGGAAGGACAGCCCGGAAAATCTTGGCAACCCCTGGGTTTATCATATTAGTGCTACTTTTATGACCGGATGTAGATTTCTGGGAACAATAGCTGACCACAATCTGAAACTAAAGCCTAGATAATTCTTAATCTGAGTACATCAGTTAGCTATTTGTGTCTTACTTGGCCAGTACTTCCACAGGTTGAGATATTCGTTTATTAATATATTTATCATCATCATCATGTGTGGTTTCTACAGTGGAAACTGCTCCAATGGATTTTACAGCTGTCTCTCTCTCCTTCTTTCTTCTCTCTTAGTCTATCTCTTTCTCTCTCTTTTTTCTCTCTCCTTTCTCTCTCTCTCTCTTTCCCTCTCCTCTCTCTCTCCCCTCTGTCTCTTTCGTCACCTCTCTCTCTCTCTGATAAATCTAGAAAATCTCTTCCCTGACCACTTCTTTATATTTCTATATCTTTCTGTACTATCAAACATCTCCAACATCTTTCTAAAACGTATCACATGATATAAGTATCACTATTAACTTGCTTATAAACTTTATTCTATGTGATACTATCTTTTAATAGCGGGAAATAATGTACAGTTAGTCTCCTCCTTTACTTTGTACTTCTGATGTTTAAAAATAAAACGCGATGCTCATCAAATTCTGAGCGTGGTTTACGAAACAAATATGTTTAGTGTTTTCACATGTTTTTTGTTTCTTTGTTTGTTTGTTTGTTTGTTTGTTCCGATGAGTGCCTTTGCAATGGCCAGAAGGTATGAAAGTAACGAAACGACACATTTGTTGTGGGCACGTTTATTTCTGCAATCTTTGAAAGTGTAGTTTGTTTCCTTGTTCATTCTTGTATGACGTCACTGGAAGAAACGGTTTTTTTTTCTATGTTGAAAAAAGAAATAAAAAATAAAAGAATCCTTTACCTCCAGAGAAGTTACAGGAAATGATAACTTTTTAGTTTTTTTCTTTTTTTCCATTACTCGTTTTCAGCTGGAGTCTAGATCCGAATGTAAGGAGTGAGTTATGTATGATCCGATTTTCCTGCCAGACAGTTTTCTGATTTCAGAAGCAGTTCTGTTTTTCATAACACAGTGTGTGAGGTACCCATTTTTGCATCTTAGTAGACTGGAACATGAATGAAGGGACTCACTTTCGCTTTGAGAAGAAAATACACAAGGGAGTCAGTTACTTGTATAATAAATATATTAGGGTAAACAGTAGTAGTAGTAGTAGTAGTAGTAGTAGTAGTAGTAGTAGTAGTAGCAGCAGTATTAGTAGCAGTAATAGTAGAAGTAGTAGTAATAGTAATCATACTAGTAGTAGTAGTAGTAGTAGTAGTAGTAGTAGTAGTAGTAGTAGTAGTAGTAGTAGTAATAGTAGTAGTAGTAGTAATAGTAGTAATTCACGCATTCCATCTGTCAATTCTATCTTAATGATCACAGGTTAGGGTGGGCTACATCGAAATCTGTGCAGGTGTAGAGATTAGACATTAATCCTTCAGTGTCTCTCGCAGGATTTCTGCTCGCACATAAGAGTTAAAACGAGGCTCTTTACGTGTTGTGTCCTGAAAAGTGTTAGTATTTTATTACAGACAACAACAAATCCAAGTGGAAATAACTTCCTTCCTCATCTGATTGTTTATTCAAGAAACAAGTCCAAAAGTCATTACTTCGGCAGTGATGGAATATTTGGAGTTATCTTTCTTTGTCAAAAACTAACAGAAATCAAGAAAAAAAAATTCGCTTTCAGAGTTCAAATGGAACATTATTTTTCATAATCGCATTTTAATACGACTGTTTCAGCCAGCAACAATTTACAAAATAAATATACAATTAAAACTTGAGCTACTTACACTTCAGAATAACTTTAACGGATTTATTTATTTATTTATTTACATTTTGTGTGTGTGTGTGTCATATTTCGAGGTTTCTTCTTTGAAAACTTTTGGTGATTAAGTTATATGAAGAATTATCATTTTCTTGTACTCGTACTAGTGCAGGACACAAACTAGAAATATGATTATCCGATATCAATGTATAAATTAGAAATATGATTACCTGATATCACTATACAAAATAGAAATATGATTATCTGCCATCAGTGTACAAGTTAGAAATATGATTGCCTGATATCAATACACAAACTAGAAATATGATTATCTCATATCGATGTACAAACTAGAAATATGATTACCTGATATCAATACACAAACCAGAAATATGATTATCTCATATCGATGTACAAACTAGAAATATGATTACCTGATTTCAATACACGAACTGGAAATATGATTACCTGATATCAATAAACAAGTTAGAAATATGATTACCTGATATCAATGTACAAGTTAGAAATATGATTGCCTGATATCAATACACAAACTAGAAATATATTATTATCTGATATCGATGTACAAACTAGAAATGTGATTACCTGATATCAATACACAAACTAGAAATATGATTATCTGATATCAATACACAAACTAGAACATATGATTACCTGATATCAATACAGAAGACAGAAATATGATTACCTGACATTTAACACAAACTAGAACATATGATTATCTGACATCAACACACAAGTTAGAAATATGATTACCTGACATCAATA
Organism: Achatina immaculata; assembly: GCA_009760885.1. Taxonomy (NCBI): domain Eukaryota; kingdom Metazoa; phylum Mollusca; class Gastropoda; order Stylommatophora; family Achatinidae; genus Lissachatina; species Lissachatina immaculata. The sequence goes on from CM019705.1 coordinate 18,597,147, forward strand.
CACAGGTTAGAAATATGATTATCTGACATCAATATACAAGTCAGAAATATGATTATCTGACATGAGAAAACAATGGGAAAATAAGGGAAATTATTTTAAGAGAAATAATAAAGATAGTTTATCCCTTAAATGCTATTTGTGCTCATTTTATGACAGTTTTTCCTAACATAAACGTGCCACGATCCAGTTTTTACACATACGGAGACTATAGAAGGACCTCCAGATCTACATAGACTTAGCATATAAACTAGTTCACTATTAACTTCATTACTCCCGCGCTCGGACAGCGAAATAAGTTATGAACTGCCTTTCTGTCTGTATGACTTACTTTTGACGTGAAAAAGCCGAAGTCAGATTAAAAAACGTTGAATCTGGACCGACCAATCAGATAGATGCCACACACTGCAAAACGTGATCCAAACATCAACGGTCAACAGATAAAGTTACTGATGTGATTGTCATTTTCGGGTTCCAACATTCTTGTAATCTAATCACACATCATCGGGCCAGGTATGATTTCTGCAATAGTACCTGAACGATGCAGCCATTAAGATCAGAATTAGACTGGAGTTATGGCACAGTTTTACGAAAACAAAGTCATTAAGATCAGAATCATGAAAAGATTACATGGTGAAATGGGTGGAACGTTTCTGCCCCATTTTTATTTTGAACCGCCTTTTGCCAGATGTAAATCTTATTGGTGACCAATAAGAAGCGAGGCCTCTATTTTGGTGTTATTTTTACTGGATCTCTCCGGAATTTGAAAACCGTCGTCTTTTCCTTTAGCTTCTGATTGGCTGTTATGACGAATTTCGCCCGCAGGTGCACTTATAGACACCAATGAAAATGCGTCTTTGTCGTGATGCGAGGCTTCATCCAACGATGCTTTTATATACACCTTCTCTATGAAGGGGCGGAGGAAAAAGTAGCTAAGCCCCGCCCCTAATAACACTGCAACTAATAACCATGCGTTGTATGTCATGACGCTGAGCATTAAAGTGTATGCGAGGGCTGTGCTGAGCATGTGCATACAGGTTTGACGAAAATGTCTTGACAAACGTCCACAAATTACCTGCCTGAAATAGAGAAGTAATCAATTCATTAAACAGAGAACACCGTCAAGGGCTTAAATAGAGAACACCGTCAAGGTCTTAAACAGAGAACACATCAAGGGCTTAGACAGAGAACACATCAAGGGCTTAGACAGAGAACACATCAAGGGCTTAAACAAAGAACACCGTCAAGGGCTTAGACAGAGAACACATCAAGGGCTTAGACAGAGAACAACATCAAGGGCTTAGACAGAGAACAGCATCAAGGGCTTAGACAGAGAACAGCATCAAGAGCTTAGACAGAGAACAGTATCAAGGGCTTAAACAGAGAACATCGTCAAAGGGTTAGACAGAGAACAGCATGAAGAGCTTAGAAAGAGAACACGAAGAGCTTAGACAGAGAACACCATTAAGGCCTTAGACAGAGAACAGCATCAAGAGCTTAGTCAGAGAACAGTATCAAGGGCTTAAACAGAGAACACATCAAGAGCTTAGACAGAACAGCATCAAGAGCTTAGACAGAGAACACCATTAAGGCCTTAGACAGAGAACAGCATCAAGAGCTTAGTCAGAGAACAGTATCAAGGGCTTAAACAGAGAACACATCAAGAGCTTGGACAGAACAGCATCAAGACCTTAAACAGGGAACAGCATCAAAGGGTTAGATAGAGAACAGTATGAAGAGCTTAGACAGAGAACATGAAGAGCTTAGACAGAGAACAGCACCAAGAGCTTAGACAGAGAACACCATAAAGGCCTTAGACAGAGAACAGCATCAAGAGCTTAGACAGAAAACACCATCAAGTGGTTTGAGAGGCAAGAAGCCAGCGGCCTGAAAAAACATTTGGAACTTCTGGTGTAGACTACACTGTATGCATTTATCTGCCCAAGTCTGTGAACACCAGCCTCGGCTTATCTGTTTATCTGCCGGGTTCTATGTGACAGAAACACACGGAGCTGTTACTTTCTTGCGTCACCTGCCGCTATGACTCAGTGAAGTCTAAGAGTTTCTCACATTTCTCTCTCGTTTTTTTTTTTTTTTTCGCTTTTTTTTTTTGTCGTTTTTTTATCTGTGGCTTCGTGGCCTCTTTTATTCCGGCGCAGGCCCAAAGACTCAGCACTCGAGCCAGACGAGATAGTGGTCAGAAACACTTACCTGACTGTGTGATAGTGGTCAGAAACACTTACCTGACTGTGTGATAGTGGTCAGAAACACTTACCTGACTGTGTGATAGTGGTCAGAAACACTTACCTGACCATGTTAGGACCAGCGGACAATAACTGACCAACAGCCTATTCTAAATCCACGTGACAGATAAAAGATAAAAGATAAAACATCCACGTGGTGCTTCTAGCAACAGGAAAGTCAGGCCAAGTAAACAGAGACCGAATTTGGGGGTGGTAAAACCAGTCTTAGAAGAAAAAAAAAAGCCATATCGAAGCTGGATGTGTCAGACTGAAGGTAGTAAATACCGCAGCCTAGCTGAAGACTATGACACGACACAAGAAACGTCCTTTTTAGGGTGAATGCAGACGAAATGTTATCATTCTGATGAATATGAAGATATTTTTTAGTCGAAAAATGTGTTGATTTTGTGCTTTACTTCCCCATTTTTTTTTCTTAGAATAATAATGTCAGCAAGATGATGATGATGATGATGATGATGATGATGATGATGATATACAGGGGCAATTCCATTCAAATAGTTACCATTCCATTTATGAAATCATGTATACATTTATCAGAAAAGTGCGAGGGAAAACGTTGTAACACACATTTAACACTGTGGGCGAGCGTTTGCTTGGTTGGTAGCCCATCCAGTAACTTCTCCCTCTGTCTTCCTCTGTCTCTTCTTCCTTCAATTTTTCCAGTTGCCAGAATTCAGCCGCTGAACCAGGAAGAATTGATGTAATGTACTTTTACTATGAGGCTCCTGGGCAACATGTAATATGCTTGCAGGGGGGAGAACCATGTAAGATGTTAATGATACTATTTTGAATCTTACGTTTCCATGTATCCTGATGTAACTATATTCTTATATGACATGTTAAGATTTAGTCGTGGATTGCCATGACAGGCAACTCTTACGATGATCAATGAGACATACATAACTATATATCACAGAATATCTAACATGCCTGTACATGGCCTAAGTCTGTACAGTTACTGAGTTGATCTATAATCCCATTTCGTATTAAATAGTTTGTGTTGGAATTTATATACATGTTGTTGGATTTATGATTTGTCTGTTAGAGATGAATGACGGGATGGTATTTAAATAAGGTCATTGTCAAGACACTATACGATCACAGAGTAGTGGACCCCGGGCAAGAGGAGCTCCCGTGAAGGAAAGGAACCTGTATGGAGAGATAGTTGGGGGGGGGGGGGGGCTAGCAGTGGGGAAGTGGGATTCCACTCACGCTGTAGGCTAAAGATTAGCCGTGCTCCCGACATAAGAGTAATAAAGGGTTGAAGGGCTGGGCTGTGAATAAAAATGGAAAGATAGAGATTTTCGCCCGGCCACAGAGTGGTTGTCACATACCCATATCCATAATAAACTTGTAAGACCCCTGGGACAGTGGTCCATTTTAATAAAGGTTAAAGTTGCGGGGAAACTATAAAATATATACATACAGATAAAGCCCTGAGAAATTACAAAAATAAATATCAACAAATATAAACAGATACATTAAGATCTTTTATATTTTTCAACACACAACAGATAAGTAACACTGTAAGACAAAGTTAACACAGAACAGATAAGTAACGCTTTAACATACAGCTTAACATAAAACAAATGAGGAACGTTGTAACACATAAGTTAACACAAAATAGATATGTAACGCTATAACACATTTAACACAAAACAGATAATTATCGCTGTAACACACATTTAACACAAAACAGACAAGTAACACAGCACGCAATTGACCACAAAACAGATAACTAAATATATTTGACAGGTAGTTATATTTTTTAACGGATTAAAAAAAATGGTTAAATCCAGCTGGAAAACTTTTCATATTTCCATCCTGTAAGATTTTGAAGATAATGAGCGGACGGTGAGAGCAGCCGAACCAACAGAGACAGTGATTCTAGGATTTCAGGCGTATGAGCAAGTCCCGCACCTTTGTTCGAATTCGTCAAAGTTTTTGTTGGGACTACGGAGTACGTGCACCTTTCTGGGGTCATTCTTTAAAGGAGTTTTTAGGGGCTGCAATAGACTTATCTTTTTGAGGAATAATTATGGCGCTTTGATATTTCTTCTGTGTTAAAGACAATGAGTATCTAAGTTTGTTTCTATTCTGAAAAGGAGCAACCTTACCTGCGTCTTTTTAACAAATGCTCTTCTGTGTACAGAGAATAGGCCAAAGCGTCGCGAAGAACTGACAGGACCGTCGAAACCACAAGGGCGGCAACTAAACCTGCGAAAGTTAACATTTGCAATTACGAGGCCAGTTTCTGTTGTTCCTAAACAAGGCTTTGTCCTAAAATATTACTTGTGGGTTTTTCCTCTCCCATTCGGATTGCAATTTTTCTTTTTTTTTCCCTTATCATTTTACCAAGCTATAAAAATGGGTACATTTATACGAAAGTAGTATAGATATAGTACTTTTGCCTTGTTTATAAGAAAGTCGTACAATCGTAACAGTAACAGAAATCCAGCTAGACCACTGGAACAGCATTTCAGATAGATCTGACAACAGAAGCAGACAAGGACAAAAGATGCATTTGAACTGTACACATCACTAGTTGTTTTCTGAACAAATATATCCATACTACAAGAACTTAATATTGAAGCAGGCTGGCTAGTAAAGGGGATTAAAGAGAGAAAACTTAAATAATTTGGACGCGTTAAACGTCATGATAATTTAAAGAAGACCGTCTTTGGAGGGTACATAATGGGAAAAAGAGAGGAAGACCAAGGCGAAGATGGCTGCAAGATATCATTGATGATCTAGAAATGGATGCATCAGCAGCAGGGTATCTTGATTATAACCGAGAGGCCTACAGGAGTGCTGTTAGGGAGGCAAAGTTCCGCAAGGGACATCACTAATTTGACTGTCATGATACATCATTAATTTGACTATCGCCACATATAACTAATCTGACCTTCTTCTTCTTCTTCGTCTTCTTCTTCTTGTTTTTCAGCTTTCCGAGCCATAAAGGCTCACTGCTGCAGATAAAGCTCACCTCCAATCCTCTCTATTCCTAATATTCACCCTCCAATTGGTGACACCAATTTCTTTTATATCCTCTTCTATGTTGTCTGTCCATCTCTGTCTTGGTCTACCCCTTGGTCTTGTTTCCCTCATCTCTTGTCTATACATCATTTTCTTTTATCTGTTCTCTTCCATTCTTTATGCATGCCCCAGCCAGCGTAGTCTGTTCAGTTTCAAGACATTTATAATTCATTGGGATTTAAATAAGCTGTTCAGTTCAGTGTTCTTTCTATCTCTCCATTCTCCACTGTTGGTATCCTTTGTGGGCCTAAAGATTCTTCTTATGATATTGTTCTCAAAGATCTGCAATTGTTGTTCATCTTTCTTTGTTGTAATCTGACCATCACAGATCACTAATTTGATTATCACATATCACTAATTTAATTATCACATATCACTAACATTATCTCAGGTATCAAACTGCCCTGAAGTGTGATATAATTTGAAAATAAAGCTCCTTTCTTCAAAGAGACGTCACACAGTCACGCTGTCACGCCCGACACGGCACACATTCACGCCCGTCACGTCACACAGTCACGCCACACATATTTAATGTTTATTGGTTAAAACGGTAAAAGACCATAACTTACTTGCTCTTCCTCCCCATCTCCACCCCTCCCCAGGCCCACACGTGCATAACCAAATCATATAAACAGTAACTTATCCATGTCATGGGGCTTCCCAAAAACAGGTCATCTGTAACAGTAGCTGGGTCACTGGGTGTGCCATGGCTGTTCAGGGCCGAGCTACAGAACGCATTCAAGCACGTGACGATGTGGACGCTGGTCACATGACCAAGCTGTTCTTGAACTTTGTCACAAGAGAGCGGTTCACGCGGGACTTGTGGAGAGAGAGAGAGGGGGGGGGGAGCTGTGTGGAAGCTAGAGAATGGGCTTATGTGTGTGTGTGTGTGGGGGGGGGCTCTTTATCTGTGTACATGAATGCAGAGATAGCGGTTAAACATGGAGTATGTGTGTGAGAACTTGGTGTTGGACTTATGCTTGAACCTGAAAGGGTTTGGGGGGACGGGGGGGACACATCGATCCACACGTCTTTCGTTATGGCATAAGAGCCTGCTTTCAGGTGGCCCCTAGAGGAATCGAAGTAAGAACTTTGCTTGAATGTGACGGGTCAACCCCAGCATTAGAAAAGACATCTTTGTTCCTGATGGCTGAGATGCATTCTTATCTTCATCTTACATGGCTGAGATGAATTCTTATCTTCATCTTACATGGCTGAGACACATTCTTATCTTCATCTTACATGGCTGAGACACATTCTTATCTTCATCTTACACGGCTGAGACACATTCTTATCTTCATCTTACATGGCTGAGACACATTCTTATCTTCATCTTACGTGGCTGAGACACATTCTTATCTTCATCTTACATGGTTGAGACACATTCTTATCCTCATCTTACATGGTTGAGACACATTCTTATTTTCATCTTACATGGGTGAAACACAATCTTATCTTCATCTTACAAGACAAAACTATACTTAGATTATGTGATCAGTTCTTACTTAGATTCGGTAATCAATTCTTACTTAGATTATGTAATCAATTCTTACTTAGATTATGTAATCAATACTTACTTAGATTATGTAATCAATACTTACTTAGATTATGTAATGAATTCTTATTTGGATTATATACTCAATTCTTACTTAGATTATGTAATCAATTCTTACCTTCAACAGTCTGAAGACTCCAACCATCCAAGAGAAACGGAAATGTTGTCGAGGCTTTCAAGACCATCTTGGAGTAGAGAGATTAATTGGGTGTCATTGTCTGGTTTCAAGTTCGTGAAATCTGATGGCTACAGAAACTTACGGGACATTCGTTTATGTTAGGGAAAGTTTTAGCCTGAATCAAGACCCACTGATTACTTTGGTAACATATTTATTATGTACAGTAGGGAGATAATGAAAAAGTGTATTGTAGAATTGTTATGTACAGTAGAGAGAGAGAGAGAGAGAGAGAGAGAGAGAGAGAGAGAAGTGTATTGTAGACTTGTCAAGTAGTGATAGAGAGAGAGAGAAAAGTGTACTGTAGACTTGTCAAGTAGTGATAGAGAGAGAGAGAGAGAGAGAGAGAGAGAGAGAGAGAGAAGTGTATTGTAGACTTGTCAAGTAAAGTAGTGAGAGAGAGAAAAGTGTATTGTAGGCTTGTCAAGTACAGTAGTGAGAGAGAGAAAAGTGTATTGTAGACTTGTCAAGTACAGTAGTGAGAGAGAGAGAGAGAGAGAGAGAGAGAAGTGTATTGTAGACTTGTCAAGTACAGTAGTGAGAGAGAGAAAAGTGTATTGTAGACTTGTCAAGTACAGTAGTGAGAGAGAGAGAGAGAGAGAAGTGTATTGTTGACTTGTCAAGTACAGTAGTGAGAGAGAGAAAAGTGTATTGTAGACTTGTCAAGTACAGTAGTGAGAGAGAGAGAAGTGTATTGTAGACTTGTCAAGTACAGTAGTGAGAGAGAGAGAAGTGTATTGTAGACTTGTCAAGTACAGTAGTGAGAGAGAGAAAAGTGTATTGTAGACTTGTCATTTACATAATATTTTGTTTTTATCTGGAGAAAAATGTTTATTATTCAACACACAGACGCGTTAATGTTATAACAAGGCAGACAGAAGTGGACGGATGGATGGATGGATGGATGGATGGATGGATGGATGGATGGATTACATGGACAGATGGTTTGCATGCATGGATGGTTTACAAGGATGAATGGTTGGATGGATGGATTGATGATGCTTTACACTGATGGATGAGTACATGAAACAAAAACTGAAAACTTATATATCGATCATACAATCAATGACCATACAGGAAGGCAATTTACTTTCCTTACCTTCTGGTGTTCTAGGCCGCTGGCATGTTCCTCCTCATGTTTGCCTAGATGTTCAGTATCAGACGATGTTTGTCGATGATGCTGATGATGATTGTGGTTGTTATGGTCAGCTGAGAAGTGAACCGCGGGTTGGTGTGTGCTGTGACCTGTTGTCATGGTGAAACCAAACAGTGTCAGCTGTTCGTGTTATCTTTGATGCTTTCCCCTATTCTGCCAGAAAGTTCATAATTTATTTTTTTTTATATAATTCACTTCATATTCTATTTCATCTTCTACATTATTCTCGAATAATCATTTGTAGATGTCTGTAATATCGAAATCTTCAGAAGATGTAAAAATGTCTTTGTGAAAATATATAAATCATTTGAAAGTAGTTGCAATTGTTTGAAGATAATTTTATAAATTGCAGCAAATTCAGAATGTTGATAAAAATTCCTGGATTAAATTGTTAAGAAATTATCCACGTGGATTTTTGAACATTCAGTGTTCATCAAACGTATTGTGTTTTATCTTGGTTTAGGGATAATATCGAACATTCTGTTTTAGTTCATGTTCTATGCATATCGTTCCGAGCTGGAGAACTTTGGGATGATAAGTGAACGTACACGCGGACCACCCACACGGTGAGACATATTGAAGGCTCTATCCTTCTTCCTCATAGTGCTCTACGGTACTGACCGATGCGTACAGCTCAAAATCTTTGGATAGCTGTAGTTGATATACAGGCAGACGAAAACAATCTCCTTGTTCTCTATCAGTCTCTCCTGAGACGCCTCACCACCGCCTTTACTTCGATGATGTTTAGGCAACAGTAGAAATGTGTGGTCCAAAGAACACAATGATCAATGAAGAGATCAACTAGAACATCTTAAACGAGTAATGAAAATAAAAGACTATCTCCAACAGTTCTGAAGGCTGGCTACACACACTGTGACGTCTTTGTTTTCTGCGTCGCAAACATGTCTGTGAGATAGCAAGAGCCACTTGTGTCATGGACCATAAATCTTGGGCAGAGATAAGCATTTTAAAAACAACAAGTAATAAGGTTGTAATCTACGTGTTTTTGTTTACATTGTTAAGAAATAGAAGATCAAGTTTGTAACTGTATCACAGGCAACAAGTGGCCTATCGCATGGTTTGAAAAATACTCTCAAATACATCGCTCTACTGGAAGCAGTTCTAGTCAGCCGTCATCAAATTATTATAGCATTTCTTACATACCACATACATGCACCACAATACCAGCAGAATAAAACAAATTTTATGTGTAATCTTTCTTCTTCTTCTTCTTCTGCTTTCCGAGCCATTAAGACTCGTTGATGAACATAAAACTCGCCTCCATTCCTCTCTATTCCTAATATTCACTCTCCAGTTGGTGACACCAATTTCTTTTATATCCTCTTCTATGTTATCTTTCCATCTCTGTCTTGGTCTTTGGTCTACCCCTTGATCTTGTTTCCCTCATCTCTTGTCTATACATCATTTTCTTTTATCTGTTCTCTTCCATTCTTTATGCATGCCCCAGCCAGCGTAGTCTGTTCAGTTTCAAGACATTTCTAACTCGTTGGGATTTAAATAAACTGTTCAGTTCAGTGTTCTATTTCTCAATTCTCCACTGTTGGTATCCCTTATCGGCCCAAAGATTCTTCTTCGGATCTTGTTCTCAAAGATCTGCAATTGTTGCTCGTCTTTCTTTGTTGTACTCCACGTTTCTGATCCATACTTGACAGATGGTCTTATTAAAGTTTTGTAGATTGTTATTTTGGTGTTTTGGTGCAGAATTTTGGATTTCAACAGGTGTTGCAAGGCGAAGTACATTTTACTCTTTATCTGTACATTAATTTTTAACACTTTTTTTTACAATGTTAAAACCATTGTGATTTAAAAGTGTTCTTTTCATTTATTACACGTTGTATATGCAGATGTTGGTGATCATGTGCCAGGATAAATATTGTAGAGAAAATCTGATAGAAAGAGAAGAGAAAGTAAGTTACTCTGTGAAAACATGGACTGGATTAGAAGTGGGTTTTTTCCACTTACTTATTTACTGTACCGTGAAGTATTGAGGGGAGATGCAATTGGCGTTTTTTTTTGGGGTCAAGGACGGTCAAAACATAATTAACGAGTGTCTCTCTGATACCATCTATCCATCTCTTTCTGGGTCTTCCTCTTGATCTGTGTCCTGTAGTCCTTTGGTTGAAGACTCTCGTGGCTGGCGTGAGTGTGGCCGAACCGCTAGATTCTTTGTTTCTGTGTGTGTTGCAGACAATGATGTGGTTCCTACCAGCTGTCTCAATTGTGTCACTTCTTAGCTTATCAGACCTGGTGACACTTGCTGCTTTCCTAAGACGTATCATGTCACACGTGGTTATTTTTTTCTGTCGTTTCTTAGTAAGTGTGGCAATGGTAGCCGAACTATCTATCTATCTATCTATCTATCTATCTATCTATCTATCTATCTATCTATCTATCTATCTATCTATCTATCTATCTATCTATCTATCTGTCTGTCTGTCTGTCTGTCTGTCTGTCTGTCTGTCTATCCGTATGCCTGTCTGTCTATTCCTTTCTTTTTAATTCTCACTCTCTCTTTCTTTCTTCTTTTCTTTTATTCTTTCTCTCTCTCTCTCTCTTTATTTGTCTTTCTCTCTCTTTCTATCTCTGTTTCTCCGCTTCTCTCTTCCCCCACCCCCTTCCTTTCTCTTATTCTCTTTCTTTCTCTACTTCTCTTTCTTTAACACCCCCCCCTCTCTCTCTCTCTCTCTTCCCTTGCCTTTTTTGCCACGAGTTTTATAACTTGGAATAACTTTTAATTTTTGTTTCATTATGCAGAACGCATTCCTAATTGTTGCTATTACACAAGTTCTTTAGTTCTTTGCGAACTTTCTGGCCGTCTGCTGGGTCTGTCTTCCTCTGTGCAAAAAATGACTTAACTAAGAAATCTAGAAAGATCTGAAAATTTAAGACAAAAGTAGGCAAAGGTGTATAGTTCAGTTTTATGAAGAAAAAAAAAGATATAAGGAACGAAGACACAGGGCAGAGACGAGAGTGATGGAGAATAAGATGAGCACGTACAAAAGAACAACATGAAACAATACAATTTTAAAGCAAATTCATACAAATTTAAAAAAAAAAAAAAAAAAGAATCACGTGGTGCATATTGAACTATCAAGTCCATCATAACAATGATAAGTATTAAAAAATAAAACCTACTTTCATTGTCCATTACGAAAAGGTCTACCATTTCTTTAAACATGTCAGATTCTGAAAGAGTACTTGAGATACAAGCACGGGCGGTAACTGCGTAATATTTAGTTTCAGAAGATATATCGTCAGTTCTCTGCAGAGACTGTGACCGTTAGATTCACAGCAGATACAGATTTTAAAAGATACTTCTGTAATTTGGTGATTGCTTTGTTTCTTGGTGATGACCATAAACGCTGAAACGTTCATTTTGCTGTAGTACCATAGTTCGATCCTGTCATATTCTCCGTTCAAAGTTCAAAGTTCGGACTCTGGCTTCACTGCATTCGGGACAACCTCATATATGCCCCCGCCACATGTCGCAGCGTCCATACAAGAATATGTTTGCTAGTAGTTCCTGTCAAATGTTCGTTGTTTACGATGCGTTTTCTGCCACACAGTTCGGATTTACTGCCAGCGCCTTTAATTTGTCCTAGCTTCAGCAGTCTCCTCACAGCTACGTTGTTCTTCCATTCTCGCTCATTTTCCCAGTCTGTCCAGTACAGCCTTAGTAGTTCCCCCCCCCCCCCCCTTGTCCATTGTCAATCTGCCGTTTATTTTAGCCTGTCAGTCTGGCACATCACTGCCATGTACTCCCGCATGCACTGGGTGTCTGAGTGGCGAAGTGGTTAGTGCACTGGTCTCTCATGGCGAAGGTCGGGGGTTCGAATCCGGCCGGAGGCACCCCAATCACCCAGCTGTAGAAATGGGTACCCGACTTCTTCTGGAGTTGGAGAAGGAAAGGCAGTCAGGCATGATACTGACCATGTCACCCTCTAGTATGCTGACAGGTCAAGGAAAATATGAGCACTAACACCATATCCCTATGTGCCTCTAAGGCATGACAGGATTACCTTTACCTACCTTTACCTGCATGCCCTAGACACGTTAGGCTTGTCACAGTCGACAGGCATAACAGCTGAACCATTCTCTGCCAAGCAAATTCTTCTCAGTCTTATAGAGCATACTCTGTGAATCATCCACACTGACACCATCAAGCACATCGTGAGCAACCAACCATTTCCATTGCCGCCGACACAGCTTCAGTTTCCATTCTCATGCTTGATGCGGTTGACTTCAAAGGCTCCCGAACCCTGTGCCACTACTCTTCCATTTCAGTAGGCAACAAAACCCCAACCACTTCCTCTGTTCTGAGTCACTGAGCCATCTGTATATATTACCGTGTCGGAAGATCCACAGTGATGCTGGAAGACCCATAATGATGCTGGAAGACCCACAGTGATGCTGGAAGACCCACAGTGATGCTGCATGAGATCTGCATGAATGACTGCATCCTATTCTCCCTGCTACTTTATAACATAACTTAACCTTTGACCTCTCACACAAAAGGAAGACGAGGATTGTGGGAGCCATCAACGCCACAAAGATGGCGGCGTCAAGACCTTTACTAGAGATATGAGATATTTGTACAGAAGCATTTATTTTTAAACTTCAACCCCAGAAGTTTGCAGATTAAAGGCGTAATGTCGGAAGATCCGAGTCGCAAGAGCATTACTGACTTAGAACGAGAGAAAAACGATCCATGTGCTAAGGTGAGTTAGAGCTAGATCTAGACTGCTCTTTATTCTGGGGAGGCTTGTTAATAAGGAAAATATTCCATGGAAATCAGCGCACTGAAGTGCATCAACTAAAGATACATTTTAAAAAAGAAACTGAAAACAGTTAAGTATTTCATGTCACAAAGCAAAGGAAGACGTTTTAATTGTAACCTTCGTCGACAGATAACGTTCAGATAAATCACAACAGAGTGGAAGCTGATTATATGTTAGAGGAAAGAAAGATGTTTATATATTTTTTTTTAAAGTAACAAATTCATTTGATGCCTTGGTCGTTTCCTAGCCTCAGTGATGAAATGGGCAAGCTCCAGGACGACAAGGGTTGACATCATAACTTCTTGAACCACCAGCTGGTACATCATGTGATTACGGAGCCTTAGAGGCTGCTGGTGTCTGCTGCTGGTGTCTGTTGCTGGTGTCTGCTGCTGGTGTCTGCTGCTGGTGTCTGCTGCTGGTGTCTGATCCTGGTGTCTGTTGCTGGTGTCTGCTGCTGGTGTCTGCTGCTGGTGTCTGCTGCTGGTGTCTGCTGCTGGTGTCTGCTGCTGGTGTCTGCTGCTGGTGTCTGTTGCTGGTGTCTGCTGCTGGTGTCTGCTGCTGGTGTCTGCTGCTGGTGTCTGCTGCTGGTGTCTGTACTATTCTTCACACTGAATTACAGGAGAAATGTTGATAGTGGAGACTACAGGTTTTGATGAAGTGACGCACAGCCACTGAAACTAGAAGAACAATAGAAAATAATACTAGAACAACAGAAATAAATGCTAAAACAACAGAAATAAATCCTAGAACAACAGAAATAAATGCTAGAACAACAGAAATAATTGCTTGTTTTATGGCCATTATTTTAAGAAAATTCCTATCGCCAACTTTTTATTTGCCTGCAAATGAAAGGGACATTTTTGGGGGCAATTTAAATTATATTATATGAAATAATTCGTGAGCAGAAAAGTTCAAGAAGACAGGAAAATAATAAAATAGAAAAAAAAAAGATTTAATGAAACAAAATTTCCCCTGGTTGTCTTCTTCAGAAGGTACAGAACAGTCAGTAAAAACAGCAAATGAGGAGTCCGTAGTTTATGATAAGATTAATTTCTGTGGAGAAATATAAAGGAAATAAATGCTTCTCAACTGTTCCTTTCTCGCAGCTGTTGTTTCGTACTTTCTATCAGTGCTTTAGCAGCAGCTGTTGTTTCGTTTGTTTTGTGCTGGCTTTCATCTTAAAAGTGTTCTTAAACCCTGACTAATGTCAAAATCTTCACATTCTAGGAATACGACATGTCCATGAAATGCCTCAATGATAATGATTACAACAAAAGTCAGTGTAAGGATTTCCTCAAGAACTATGACAGCTGCCGCAACTTCTGGGTAATGTACTTATAGAACTATGACAGCTGCCGTAACTTCTGGGTAATGTACTTATAGAACTATGACAGCTGCTGTAACTTCTGGGTAATGTACTTATAGAACTATGACAACTGCCGTAACTTCTGGGTAATGTACTTATAGAACTATGACAACTGCCGTGGTAATGTACTTATAGAACTATGACAACTGCCGTAACTTCTGGGTAATGTACTTATAGAACTATGACAACTGCCGTAACTTCTGGGTAATATGTCTTATGTTATCAGCTGTAGGTGGGCGGGTCACGTAATGGCTAATGCTACTATCTCTTACAGTGAGGTCTGTGGTTCAAGCCTGGACAGTCAGACTGCTGTAGAAATGGCCACCGTACTCAAACTCACTGGCCAAACGTCATGATGACCTTATCACCCTGATGTGTGCCAGGATGCCAAGGAAAATATAGGCATTATCACCATATATCTAGGGCACTAAAGCCTATCTCTAGTAGACACTAATAATCTAGGGCATTATCACCATATATCTAGGGCACTAAAGCCTATGTCTTGGCACTATCATCACATATCTAGGGCACTAAAGCTTATTTCTAGTAGCCGCTAACAATCTATGGCACTAAACCCTATGTCTTGGCACTATCATCACATCTCTAGGGCACTAAAGCCTATTTCTAGTAGACACTAACAATCTAGGACACTATCACCATATATCTATTGCACTAAAGACTATCTTTTATGTATTATTATGTCAAATGTAGCAGCAAAGAGCCTTGTAGAATGGGAACCAGTGAACAGTTATTAAATAAAGCACGATACAACCTAAGACACGGAAGAATGACAATAATACAGTGTTATGCACCCACGAACGATGCAGATGATGAGGTGAAAGACGATTTCTATCGTCAGTTACAACAAATCATCAACAAAGTCCCTAAACACGACATCCTAACTGCTATGTGGGACTTCAATGCTAAGATAGGGAAAGATAATACCGACGTTGAAAAAGTAATGGGGAAAGAAGGAATTGACATGGCTAATCAGAACGGAGAAAGATTAATTGAAATATATCTAACAGAGGGCATGGTCATTGGAGGCACAATATTTCCACACAAAGAGGTACATAAAACAACGTGGATATCTCTAGATGATAGAACTAGATACCACTTTTATATTAGATAGATCAATTTTATATTAGAAAGCAATACAGAACATCTCCGATAGATGTTAGGGCATATAGGGGTGCAGATGTTAACAGTGATCACAATCTATGTATAGGGAAAATAAAACTAAAACTGAAAAGCCAACACAAGAAATCAGTACACAGAAAGATAAACAGTCACAGCCTACAAGAAGAGAATACTAACAGTAATTTCAATCAGGAACTTGCCAATCATTCCACAACACTCAGTGAAGTAGAGGAGATAGGTATAGATGAATTATGGAATTCTTACAGCACAGCCATAATCACAGAAGCAAAAGCAAGCGCTGGACTGAAAAAACCAAATAGAAAAGCATGGACATCAGGAAACACATGGAAGTACATACATGGAAGACGAGCAGCCAAATTAGACATGCTGAATGTAAAGGCAGATCTTGAAAAAGATCTGGTGAAAGCAACATACAAAGAAATAGACAAGAAAATAAAAAAGTTCAGCTAGAAGGAATAAAAGAGAATACATAGACAATATGGCAAAAGAGGCAGAGAAAGCAGCAAAAAAAGGAGACAGCAAAACTTTATATAACATACAAAAGAGGCTAACAGGTACTATTACATCAAAAGAAAGACCAATCCTTAGAAAAACTGGAACACTATTAACATCAAGTAAAGACCAAAAGCAAAAATGGGCCGAACATTTCCAAGAAATACTTAATCGACCACACCCAAAAGAATTGTTAAACCTTGAAACCGACTTACCAACCTCACAACTAAATGTCAACCTAGATGAAATTAAACTGCATGAAACTGATACAGCTGCAGGTGAAGATGAAATAACACCCGAAATGTGAAAAGCTATCAATAGTGACAACATGAGACAACTACAGATAATGTTTAACAAAATTTGGAGAGAAGAAAAGGTCCCTTCTAAATGGAAAAAAGAAATCATTGTTAAAATACCAAAAAAAAGGCAACCTTAGTGACTGTAACAATTTGAGAGGAGTAACCTTAATATCAGTTGTGTCAAAAGTATTTTGCACGATAATTTTGAATAGGCTTAAAGATATATTGGATACCACAATGAGAGAAGAACAAGCAGGATTTCGAAAAGGGAGAAGCTGTCTCGACCAGATCTTTACTCTCAAAATAATACTTGAAGAACATACTGAAAAGTAGAAACCATTAATACTGAACTTCATAGACTTTAAAAAGGCATTTGATAGCATAAACAGAGATTCATTGTGGAAAATTTTAAGTCTATATGGAATACCATCTAAAATTGTCAACATCATTAAGGACTTCTACAATGGATATGCTTGTGCAGTCAACACAGAAGAAGAGATGAGTAAATGGTGCCAGATTGAAACAGGCATGAAAAAAGGATGTATACTATCTCCTTTGCTTTTTGGAATTACGATAGAGTTCATAATGAAAAAGTGCTGCACAGGTAACACAGGTATTGACTGGGTACATGGGACCCAACTAGAAAATCTAGATTTTGCTGATGACATAACTCTTATCAGTAATAATGTGAATTCCATGCAAGAAAAAACAGATAGCCTGTCTTCATTGGCTAGCAAAATAGGACTTGAAATTAACAAGGACAGAACATAAATAATGAAACTTCCCATTAATCAAAATGGAAAAATACACATAGAAAGGACAGATATTGAAGAAGTCAATCAATTTGCATACCTTGGCAGCTACATAGACCAGGATGGTGACACCAGAAAGGAAGTTAGAATTAAAATTGCAAAAGCAGCACCAATCTTCAAGAATCTTGAGAACATATGGAATTCAAAAGTTATAAGCACAAAAACCAAGTTAAGACTATTCAATTCAAATGTAATATCCACCCTCACTTATGCATGTGAAAGCTGGAAAACAACTACAGAAATAGACAAGAAATTAGACTCTTGTGAAAACAAATGCATAAGGAAAATACTCGGCATCAAGTGGAAAGAATTCAAGAACAATGCAGAGATAAGACGGATGACTGAACAACAACCAGTCTCATGGGTGACTGGGAAAAGGAAATGGACATATGTTGGTAATGTGATGAGAAGAAACAGTCAGAGAATCACAAAACAAGCTATCAAATGGAACACAGCAGGTCAAAGAAAAAGAGGCAGACTGCATGAAACTCTGAAGAGGACATTGTTAAGAGAAGCCAAATTAATAGGCATAAAATCCCTTGATGAGGTTCAAAGGCTCGCCGAAGACAGGAAAAACTGGCGAACTACCTTGCGAGCCCTATGTGACCTTTAACGGCACGGGAAGGACATAAGATAATAAAGCTTATCTCTAGTAGCCACTAATAATCTAGGGCACTATCACTAGGGCACTAAAGCCTATTTGTAGTAGCCACTAACAATCTAGGGCACTATCACTGTAACCCCTAGATGTGCCTGTATCATAAAGTCTTCACTTCAGTTCTACAAAAGGTTTTAGAGAATTGTAAGCACAGTTAACAATTTATGGAAAGATCAACTTTAAAAACCTGGTTGTTTTTGATGCAGTTATGGGTCCAAGCTGTGAGAAAAAAAGAAGGAATAGAACCTGCCATGCCCCCACCAGAGGAGAGAGAGAAGGTGAAACAAAAGTATCTACCTCTGGTGAAACCCCCGTAACCAGGTTCTTGTACAGATACCTTAGAAGAGATGACAGCAAGTGAGTGGCTTTGTTCAGGACAGGTGTAAAGTTAGAACTATCAAGAGGTCTGAGATTAATTTGTAGAAGAGTGCATGGT
This sequence comes from Achatina immaculata, assembly GCA_009760885.1. Lineage (NCBI taxonomy): Eukaryota > Metazoa > Mollusca > Gastropoda > Stylommatophora > Achatinidae > Lissachatina > Lissachatina immaculata. The sequence continues at coordinate 18,615,353 of CM019705.1, forward strand.
CAGACATTTTGGCTGCGTGATGTTAAAGTTTATGCAGAACATCGTGTGTGGACGGAAAAACTGATTGTAATTTATGAAGTCATTTCATATGTAGAGGAAATGAAGCATTATTCGTGAAATAGGTGTTTGTGGACATGATCTGAAACTTTATAGATTCTGTGTAGGTGCACAGAGGGTTAATTTGGTATTGATATAATTTTTTTGTGCACATGATGTTAAACTTTGTAGATAAAATCCAGTGTTTGTGCATGTGATGTTAACTTTGTTGATGAAATGAGTCATGTGCACATTATGTAAAGCTCTTTTGATTAAGTCTCTTTTGATTAAGTCAACTGTTATGCACATGATATTAAACTTGATGAAGTCAACTGTTGTGCACATGATATTAAACTTGAGGAAGTCAACTGTTATGCACATGATATAAACTAAATGATGAAATAAAAGCACATAACATTAAACTTTATTTGTGAAGCCAACATACATATGTGCAGTGTAGCCTTTTCATGCATGAGCTGATGTGTTCATAGAAAATTTCCCTTCCCATATACAGAAGCAAATGTTTCCACATGCCAGTGATAGCTTTAATGTTGAGATCCTTCTAGATCCATTGTTTGTATATTCTGTCATGTGGATACATGCCAAAGGGAACTGCAGTCGTGTAGTGGTTAGTGGACTCGCAGGCCGATCAGAAGGTTCCTGGTTTGATTTCACACTCTGGTAGATTTTGTTCAGGTTGACCAACACCAGGGTCAGCCTAGCTTAAAAAAAATGGGCACTTGGGTTTCCTTAGAAAAATAGGCAGTGAAGACATCCTTAATCCAAATGCTGCAGCAACCTTGAAATGTGAAGACACTAACACTTCACACCCCTACCTCAAATGTTGTCAGTCAGTCATTTGCATGTCCCTTGTGGAACTTTGCCTCCCTAACAGCTCTCTTGTAGGCCTCTTGGTTGTAAGCAAGATGGCCTGCTGCTGATGCATCCATTTGCAGATCATCAACGATGTCCTGCAGCCATCTTCACTTTGGTCTTCCTCTTTCTTTTTCCCATTATGTACCCTTCCAAGACGGTCTTCTCTAGATTATCATGACGTTTAATGTGGCCAAAATATTTAAGAAATATTGTAGTAGCCTAGAAACATGGAGGCACTAACACTTCACACCTCTGCAGCATGCAGATACTACAGGAAACATACTTTTTCGTGGATGTTGTCGAGGAATCAGACCAAGAAGTTCTTGCTGCAAAAGGTCCACTTCTGATGATCTGATAACTCTTTTCTTGCTGCAAAAGGTCCACTTCTGATGATCTGATAACTCTTTTCTTGCTGCAAAAGGTCCACTTCTGATGATCTGATAACTCTTTTCTTGCTGCAAAAGGTCCACTTCTGATGATCTGTTAACTCTTTTCTTGCTGCAAAAGGTCCACTTCTGATGATCTGATAACTCTTTTCTTGCTGCAAAAGGTCCACTTCTGATGATCTGTTAAGCTCTTTTCTTGCTGCAAAAGGTCCACTTCTGATATTTGTTTAGCTCTTTTCTTGCTGTAAAAGGTCCAGTTCTGATTATCTATTTAGCTCTTTTCTTGTTGCAAAAGGTCCACTTCTGAATCTGTTTAGCTCATTACAACAAGAGTTTCTTGTACAGATATGTTTTTGCAATAAATGGGAAAAAAACATCTTTATTTCTCATGTGTTTAAGGGATGGTTGATAAGTTCTCGGCATAAGGTACAAATACTTGAATCACACAGTTGATATTAGGTGCATTTGTAGATCAGGTTAATGCAAGATTAAACACAAAGTTTCAAGAAATTAACCGCAACTAACTTTTCTTTACAGGCTACTGAAGTGATAAGAGGTAGCAGAAATTGAGAAAATGGATAAAATCTATCATCGAGCAGTCATTCTCTACCTCTGCATCAGGGCTTATCATTGAAGGAGATCCATGAGGATATGGTAGAGACTCTAGGGGAGAGTGCCCCTTCTAACAGCACAGTGAAGAAATGGGCAGTTCAATTCAAACATGAAAGGGAGAGTCTGGAAGATGATCCCCGTCCAGGAAGACCAAGAACGGTAACCACCGATGAAACCACCAGCAGAATCCATTACATGATAATGGAGGATCAACGACTAACTGAGCGGTACATTGCTACTGAGTTGGGCATCTCCCAGGAATGTGTTCATGCCATTATTCACAATGATCTTCAAATGACAAAGGTCTCTGCTCAATGGGTCCCAAAACTTCATGGAGCTGATCACAAACAACAGCATCTCAACATGTTAAGAGACAATCTTGGCCATTTTTCTGCAGATCCTTAAAAGTTTCTTCAGCAATTTATGATTATGGATGAGACTTGGGTTCATCATTTTGAACCAGAAACCAAAGAACAGTCAAAGTAGTGGAAACATCATGGATCCCCACCTCCAAAGAAAGCACGGGTGGTTTTGCCTGCATTCAGGCAAAGTGATGGATTCCATCTTTTGGGATTCAGAAGGTGTGCTATTGGTAGACAAAAGGACAGAACGGTCACCAGGGCCTATTACGCTAATCTTGTGAAGCAACTGCGGGTCAAACTGAAGGAAAAGCGTGGAGGGAAATTGACGAGAGGAGTCATCTTTCATCAAGACAATGCTCCAGTTCACAAGTCAGCGGTAGCAATGGCTGCCATTCATGAATGCGGCTTCCAGCTTCTTTAACATCCTCCTTATTCCCCAGATTTGGCCCCTTCGGACTATTACCTGTTTACCAAACTGAAAAAAGAGCTCAGTGGTCACAAACTTGCTTCAGATGATGACGTCATTCATGCTGTAGACCACTTTCTACTGGCACAAGATGCTGACTTTTACAAAGAAGGGATCCGTATGCTCCAGAATCACTGGACTAAGTGCATAAACTTGCAAGGGGACTATGTTGAGAAATAACCAAAAAAAGTCTGCAAATAATTCGTTGTACCTTATGCCGAGAACTTATCAATCATCCCTCACACTAGCTACATTCAGTTCATTGTTCTCTGACTAATTGTTTGATTTTGTCATTTTAGTGGCTTTTAGAAAACTCCAGAATGTGCAAGAACTTAACTAGATTTCAGTCACTCATAGAAAGTACCCAGACAGTTCATCACTCATAGAAATGCTCATTTATCTTATATTTATCTCTCTCTCAGAAACTGCTTGCATCCTTTATTTCTTTTACCACTATACTTTTTTTATCACTAAAGCAATCAAACGTACAGACACACACAAGCTGACATATCACATATAGACCAGCACACTAACTAGAACACTTCATAAAGACAAGTATACATGCTGACACACCAAACAACCACATACATTGACACATCCCCTACAGACAAGAACAAACATTGACATATCCCATACAGACAAGAACAAACATTGAACACATCACATACAGACAAGAACAAACACTGACAAATCCCATGCAGACAAGAACAAATATTGACACATCCCATACAGACAAGAACAAACATTGACACATCCCATACAGACAAAAACAAACATTGACACATCCCATACAGACAAAAACAAACACTGACACAACATATACAGACAAGAACAAACACTGACACATTCCATACAAACAAACATTGACACATCTCATACAGGTAAGCAAATGCATTGAGACCCTACATAAAAGACAAGAAAAAAACACATCACATAAAGGTCAAACATAGAAAATGACACCATATAAAGACAAGCATACAAACAGACACACCACATAAAGACTGGCATACAAAGTGACACACCACATAAACACTAGCATACAAGCTGACACACCACATAAACACTAGCATACAAACTGACAACCACATAAATACTAGCATACAAAGTGACACACCACATAAACACCAGCATATAAAGTGACACACCACATAAAGATTAGCATACAAAGTGACACACCACATAAATACTAGCATACAAAGTGACACACCACATAAAGACTAGCATACAAAGTAACACACCACATAAAGACTAGCATACAAAGTAACACACCACATAAAGACTAGCATACAAAGTAACACACCACATAAAGCAGTGTTTACTCAACTTTCATGTTGCTACCCCCGGGCTTACCATTCCATATTTCTGTCACACGTATACTTGTTGATTTTAAAGCCATTTTTCACTCCCTTTCCTTCCACCCCCTCTGTGGATCTTCCATTCACAAGTGGGGGGGTGGGGTACCAGCTATAACATAAACACGTGTGTGTAAAGTGATACACTAAATAAAGTTTGTCATGTGATATGATACACTACATAAAAATTATCATGTGATATGATACACTGCATAACATGATACACTACATTCATATGATATGATACACTACATAACATGACATACCACATGAAGAATACATGACATAAATACTAGTAGAAATATGGTATTCTTTTGTCAAACTTTTAATTCCAGCAAAAATATGTTCATACAGACATTATTGGTGTAACAAATATAAACCAAGGTTGGCTTACTTTGAAACTGCAAACTATTCATAAAGGCAACTGGTTGTTAGTCGCAGAAACTTGGTTCTGGCGTCAGCTACCTTCTGTTACATGCATGAACGGATAGATTATCAAAGATTTTCATTAGTCTCATTTTAGGCACATTTAGAAGATTGTTCACAATCTTTCTTCCTCTTCTTTTTCTTCTTCTCCCCATACTGTGAAGTCTACCTGTCTTTCACGCCTCTCTCTGTGTCTGCTCATGTGATCTGTCTTTGGCAGAAAGTTTCTCGACGGCTGATCTGAAAGTGTCTCGTTATGTAGTCATGTTGTCTGCTTCAGTGAGTGTAGTGTTTAGGCTGCCACTGAGTTCCTGTGCTCATTATTTCCTTGGTTGAGTTCTTTGAATTTTGGGGGTTTTTTTTTTTCAACTTTTCTATACAAAATGTATATTTAATCCCTCTATCTTCACAGGTGGGTTTATTTCTTTATCACCACAATATGTAACTTACACTATAAAAATAAGTCCAATCTGAATGTCTGCACTATTTGCAACAATAATTTACAATCTTTTAAAATTACTATTAATTAAAAGTGAGAGAATAAAAACCAAATTTATTCCATTCGATCAAAATTTGATGGCCAATGTACTTCTTCCTTGGAGTGTCTGCAATGTAGTCAATATCTTGACATGAGCTACTCTCTACTTGCTTCTTAACAACAGAGCTGCTATCTACATGCTGATGTCCCTGACCTTGCTGTTGACAAGTGGTACTGCTAAGAGATTTCTATCAGTTCTTTCTGAAATTTTATCTGTATTTTCTAACTGTCATGTGATTCGCCCCGATAAAAGTAGAAGGGTGCATCAAATGTGGTTTCTTCGGGTCATTTCTGAATGTCAATACACTGAAGTAAAAAGCTAGACAGTATTTCTTTTAAGGAACAAAATCATTTTCTTCCAACTTCTCCGTGACATGCCAGACAGCTGATGATGTACATGACAGTTTTATTGACATTCCTGAGGACACCACACCAATGACATTTAAATATGACAAAGTCAAAGTGTTTCTGACATCTCAGAGATTTACAAGATCAAAGATGGTGACACAGACATCCCAAAATATCATTCTCTAAATAAGAACTATGTCCACAACTTAAGTAAGGAGTCAACTGAAAACAGGAGACAGGAGAGAAGGCAGACATGAGCTGTTTGTTATGTAAAGCATATCGAGATTTATAGTTCCCCAGCCCTCAGGACTTTTTAAATACATTTTGCTTGGAAGAGGCTGAGAGAAGGATGGCAGCATGATGTATATCCAACAGCACCCTATACAACATTTGCTTGGACACATCACGTGGTCACTGCAGAGAACACTAGTCCACTATTCCAGGATCTAAGAATATGTCCATAAATTATATCCTAAAACAATTTCTATCCATACACACATACATACACACATACATACACAAGAATGTGGCATATTTAAGGCTGACATTTTATGAAAGGTTACATTTTACTGTAAACAATCTTGCAGTACTATATTGGCACCATTACTACAATTTTTCTCCAACCACACAAACCAAAGTTGAACAAATTTAGGTTAAAATAAGGTAAATGGCAAAACAAGGAGGGGAGCCTCCACAGAATTCAAACTGTTGAGAAATGAGAGGGTAATAAAAACTTACTTGGCAGAGAGTTAAAACAAAAAAAAAATATGCAACCTTCAAGACATGAGAGAACAACATACAAACCTCAATCGGTTATGAGGTTCATATTTTCACTTCACATAATCCCTCTATGTTTACAACAAATGGTGGCTATGACACCCTGTTCTCTCTCTATTTCTATATAAATAAAACTTGTTTTATAATTCACCATCCCATCAAACAGAGAAATCCCCTTCAACAATCTACGTATCAGACGTACACTTCAATTAGGTTTACTGGCCAAACGAAAAGTCTCAAAGAGAAATGTAACAAAGGGAGAGCATGCAGTAAATGTGAAAGCAAACTTCACATAAAGTAAGAATAATAACATGACAAAATATGTTTAAGCCAAAACAGCTGTAACTGGAAGTAGGAGTACCCCTGGTACAGACTCAGTATCTCAGGTTAAGTCTTAACTCTTGTGTCCTTTCATTTTAATCTTCCTCTGAGAGGGAACTTATATGACCAAGTTTAATGTGTTAACTCTTATGTCCTTTCATTTTAATCTTAATCCGAGAGGGAACGTATAATACCAAGTTTAATGTGTTAACTCTTGTGTCCTTTCATTTTAATCTTAATCCGAGAGGGAATGTGTATGACCAAGTTTAATGTGTTAAATCCTGCGTCCTTTCATTTTAATCTTCCTCCGAGAGGGAACGTGTATGACCAAGTTTAATGTGTTAACTCTTGTGTCCTTTCATTTTAATCTTCCTCCGAGAGGGAACGTGTATGACCAAGTTTAATGTGTTAACTCCTGTGTCCTTTCATTTTAATATTCCTCTGAGAGGGAACATATATGACCAAGTTTAATGTGTTAACTCATGTATCCTTTCATTTTAATCTTCCTCTGAGAAGGAAGGTATATGACCAAGTTTAATGTGTTAACTCTTGTGTCCTTTCATTTTAATCTTAATCCGAGAGGGAACGTATATGACCAAGTTTAATGTGTTAACTCTTGTGTCCTTTCATTTTAATCTTAATCCGAGAGGGAACGTATATGACCAAGTTTAATGTGTTAACTCTTGTGTCCTTTCATTTTAATCTTAATCCGAGAGGGAACGTATATGACTAAGTTTAATGTGTTAACTCTTGTGTCCTTTCATTTTAATCTTCCTCTGAGAAGGAAGGTATATGACCAAGTTTAATGTGTTAACTCATGTATCCTTTCATTTTAATCTTCCTCTGAGAAGGAAGGTATATGACCAAGTTTAATGTGTTAACTCTTGTGTCCTTTCATTTTAATCTTAATCCGAGAGGGAACGTATATGACCAAGTTTAATGTGTTAACTCTTGTGTCCTTTCATTTTAATCTTAATCCGAGAGGGAACGTATATGACCAAGTTTAATGTGTTAACTCTTGTGTCCTTTCATTTTAATCTTCCTCTGAGAGGGAACATATATGACCAAGTTTAATGTGTTAACTCATGTATCCTTTCATTTTAATCTTCCTCTGAGAAGGAAGGTATATGACCAAGTTTAATGTGTTAACTCTTGTGTCCTTTCATTTTAATCTTAATCCGAGAGGGAACGTATATGACCAAGTTTAATGTGTTAACTCTTGTGTCCTTTCATTTTAATCTTAATCCGAGAGGGAACGTATATGACCAAGTTTAATGTGTTAACTCTTGTGTCCTTTCATTTTAATCTTAATCCGAGAGGGAACGTATATGACTAAGTTTAATGTGTTAACTCTTGTGTCCTTTCATTTTAATCTTCCTCTGAGAAGGAAGGTATATGACCAAGTTTAATGTGTTAACTCATGTATCCTTTCATTTTAATCTTCCTCTGAGAAGGAAGGTATATGACCAAGTTTAATGTGTTAACTCTTGTGTCCTTTCATTTTAATCTTAATCCGAGAGGGAACGTATATGACCAAGTTTAATGTGTTAACTCTTGTGTCCTTTCATTTTAATCTTAATCCGAGAGGGAACGTATATGACCAAGTTTAATGTGTTAACTCTTGTGTCCTTTCATTTTAATCTTAATCCGAGAGGGAACGTATATGACTAAGTTTAATGACTTAACTCCTGTACTCCAAAACACTAGCACTGCTGGTAGATCTTGCATATCTTCAAGAATCACTGCTCACAGTGATACTTATGCAAAGTCTAAATAAGATGAAAAGTAGCACATTACATTTCTAACTCGGCCCATGTTTTTACAATACAAAGTAGCTTCCTTCTGGTTTCTTTCTACCAAACATTCTCATCAAAACTTATTCTGGCAGAATATGGACATTAATTCAGGAGTGAAAAAGTTAAAACATACCGGAAAAAAAAAACTGCCTGATTTAGATACATGAACGTAGGAAGATGCATTTACTTAAGAGGTGGATTTACACAGAAAAATCAACCCCCCCTCCCCTCCCCAACCACCACCACACACACACATCATAAACCGTTGAAGAAGAAGACAAAACATTGTAGACAAACTAACAAATACAACCTTACAATGTATCGTATATTTCTCACTATTTTGACACTGAACACTGCGAATCAGATTATCAAATAATTCTGCTTCCCTTTATTATTAAATAAATGAAAAAAAAATTTCTCATAGCTTTATACCTCCAAGATTTAATTGAAAAAAAGAAAAAAAAAGGGGTTGGTGGGGTGGATTTTCTTAGAGTCATTTAGGCTGAGTTTCTTAATTCTGGAGTTAAGTTTACAAAAAGGAGAGGGAAAAAAAATGATCTGAGGTCAGCATTAGAATGTCACTTTATAACCGCAGTTTTTGGTTAATTCAGTTACAGCCGATGTCCATGTATTTAGGTGTCGATGTTTCCGAGTCAATTAATGTCCATGTATTATTCTGGTGTCGACGTTTCCAGGTCAACTACAGCCAATGATCAGGTGTATTAAAGTTGATGGTTGTCTCTGACAGACAGGTGTTGTTACAGGGCCAGCTGTTCTACATGAAATCATCATCATCACCTCTAAAATCCTGAAAACAGTTAATCACCAAACATTCGTGAGAATGATTCATAGATGTCGGTTTTCAGTATCACTATTAACTCTTTCAATTTAAGTGAAGTCTATTGAATTTATGTGAAATTTATATTTACTTCACACAAAACTCTTTCAATCTAAAATTCAGTTAAATACTGCCGCTGCTGAGAATCACAGCCAGAATCAATGGCATATCTTTTAAAAGTGATACTACTAACCTTTTCCACTTTGTGCACTAGATGACCTTGTGGAATACTATAAATAGATCTGCCAATCACTATATTGAAACTAATTATAAAAAAAAAAACATGCAAACAAGTCCTTAGTACCATAGCTACAAAAAAGTAGTGTTTATACATCTACAGTTGTGAAAGGGTTAAGATTTTGTTTCCTGTATGTTTCAGTTAGTCTATGATGCATTGTTTTCCTGTGGCATCCAGTTCCCTTTATCCTGATGCCCCAGTGAAGGAGTCTCATGCCAGATGCTAGTATTGGGATTTACAGACCACATGGAGTCTGGTAGTTCCACTCTTCATCTCTATATCTAACTATAACAATTACCTGTTACACAGTTTTATATCTGAACACAAACTGCACCTGCTCAAGAAACAACTAGTCAAATGACTACTTGCAAATGTACAAACTTCTTTTAGTTCAATCTTCCACTTGGCATTCTCTTTCTTAATGATTCAGTTTTTCCTCACAAATTCCCGACTGAGTTTTCAAATGAGCCATGTCTGGCATTTGATGCAGTGGTAAAGTGTGCGGAAAGTGAACAAAGTTTTTTAAGTTCAATCCTTGGAAGAGGCATTTTTGTTTTTCAAATTCTACTCACAGCACTCTTACCTGGGTGCGGAGCCTGGGCTCAAGAGCACCCAGTATCTGCTGGAAGCAGCGGAGATGTGTTTCCCGAGAAGCATGATGAGAATACCACGGACAGCCAAGAAAACAAATGGAGAGGTTCCAAGCAGGGCTGGGCTAAAAATAGAGAGAGACTAACGGCAAAAATTCAGAGCACAACAGGGCAGATTTTTAGGACATGTTTTCTCAAAATGGAACACCTAGTGACAACAGGAAAACTGGGGGAAGAAAGGGACAGAGGAAGACAACAAAAAATGATACTTGACAGACTAGAAGAGGGGCACAGAGCAGTCAATCAACACATCTGAAAGATAGAACAAAGGACAGATGGTTATGGAAATCAATGACGACCGACACCTGACTGGCAAGGATCAGAAAGAAAGAGCCAGAAACATCTTGCATCATATATTCTTGTGTGTGCATGATTTTCAATGTTCAAAATGTAAAAACAGGACATTACAATGGAGTTTCTTGGTCATCTTGAAGATTACTTTGCATGTAAGTAAATACTTTCCTCAGTTTGTCTGCACAGACTCACCTTATTTGTCTGCATATTTTCTGACTTCATCAAAGTGGAGTATGATCTAAAAGAACAAAATAAACCAAATATAAGTATAATCTGAAAGAACAAAAATAAACCAAAGTGAGCCCTACATACCAAATGTGGGAAAAATGAATCTTACATAAGTTCCATACAACAAAGGAGGAAAACACTGTCTTATATAAGTTTTATGTCACAATGGAGGGAAAAGTCAGTATCTTACAAGAAAGACAAAGTTAACCACATCAGTCAGATGCTAAAGTTCTACATCACAAATGTCATATATCACATCTGTACTAAGTTCTAAATGACAATCAAGGATATTCTTATATTAAAAGTGCTTTTACAACATGCTAAAATTCCATGCCACAAAGACTGCCTCTGTTAACACTTTGTTGACCAAATACGGGAAAATCCGTATTTCTGGTTTCCGTGCGTTGTTGACCGAAAGGCGGATTTGCCGTATTCGATGGTCGTCTTATTTAAACTGTTTCTAGCGTGTTATTTAAAGTAATTTTTGGTTGTTTGTATTTTTACTGCAAAGTTAATATAATAAAATATTGTTTTTAATCTTCGTAACTTAAAAAAAAATAGAAATCTCGCGGGTTTAGCTGTCGGAAACACTTGTTTACGAGATCTTGCCAAGTCGACATTTTGTGCAAATGGCGGAGCACGTTACGCTCGATGTTACTGCGACAGTACAATGAATTATGCCCAGAATCTTTTGTCAGACTACCCTAGTAATGAATAAAAACCACTGTTTAATGATTCTAGTAATGAAATTGATGTGTTTCAAAGTGATTTCTGTGACGGCGATCTGATTAAAAATACGATAACTAGGCACAGTGTGCTGTGTCAGAAGTGAAAATTCCAGAGATAGTGTGATTGTGATTCGAAGTCAGGATATGATTCTTCAACAGTAAGTATTTCACATTTTTTATGTGATATAGTTAGCAGTGATATAGGTGTGTGGAGTAACATTGATTCTACACCAGTTCTTGAAAAATTTATAGGAAATTCTGGTGTTTCAGTGAATGTAAACAAACAAGACAGCATGGAGGAAATTTTCAGTACAGTGTTTGGCAATGATTTTTTTAAAACTGTTACCTCATCATGAAAATTTATACTGTGCACAGACACAACATATGAACAAACTACTGCCTTTTTGTCTGAAAATATAACACATTCAGACATTAACAAATTCTTTGGATTGATCATTTTGATGGGCCAGACTAGGAAGCCACACTGAACAACAGACCCTCTTCTGGAAACACCAATATTTTCAAAAACAATGAGCAGAGCTAAATTTGAGCATCTTCTGACACTTCTGCACTTCTCTGACAACTCTCAAACATTTCCAGAAACAAGTAGAATTAGCAAAATAAAACCTCTGCTGGATTATTTTTTTGCCTAAATTTCAAGAGTTGTATAAACCGAAGCAGCAGCTTTCGACTGATGAAGGAAAGACGAAAGATTTGTTCGCATGATATCAACAATGCACAACAGTGATTGTCTGGAATAGTAAATAATCATGTTCTGGTGAATCCTGAGGATGAAGGCACTAAAAAAGCATCATCTAGGAAGTGCAGAGTGTGCTTGGTCAATGAGAAAAAGAGTGAAACAAATTTTTTTTTGTCAAAGTTGTCAAAGTTGTCAAGTTCCACTGCATTCAGATAGTTGTTTCACAAGATATCACACCCTCAAGAAGTACTAGAGGGTCTTGGGAGTCTGTCTACCAAGTTGGATTACATTCCCTAAAGGGTGAGTAGAGATATGCATGTTTTTCTAAGTTCACTCAAAAAAAGTTCATTTTTCAGAAAAATGGCTGGGAACTGGGGGTTTTTCAGGGTAAATAACTGTGGTCAACAAAGTGTTAATAACTTCAGTCTAAATGTGCAATATGTCCATATATAGTCATAAAATACACTGAAAAACATGGCAATGATTTAGTGAAACTGCTTTCTATAGTAATTTTGTGAGAAATCACACCAAGGACAACCAACTTCTACCAATGACAATTAAAAAAAAAGATATAAATGGTTTTCTATAGTAATTTTGTGAGAAATCACATAAGAACAACCAACTTCTACCAATGACAATAAAAAAAAAAAAAAAGATATAAATGGATTTCTATAGTAATTTTGTGAGAAATCACACCAAGGACAACCAACTTCTACCAACGACAATTAAAAAAAAAAAAAGAAGATATATAAACATCCCTGTAGCCAGATTTTCTTATTAAAAAGACCAAATGAGACCACTCTACTGGCACAAGAAGTGTGATAATTAAAAGAACCAAAAAAAAAAAAAAAATATTCACGAATAACGTTACAGAAAAGGGAAAAGATGTTTGAACTGTTCATACTGTGTTGGACAGATAAGTATACTGAGGACAAGAATAGCAAACTATTAAAATACATTTTGTATACTATTCATTGGAGATAAATTTTTTTCATGAATTATAAGAACTGGTAAGAAAAAAAAAACTGTGCCATATGAACTGCAAATCTGCATATTACATTCCCTCCATTACCATAATGTATAAGTGTATTAACCGAAACATGAATGTTCAAATACAAAACAGTCTCATGAATATTTAGAACAAAACAGAAGATGATGAAAAGTGTATTTAGTGTGCATGAGCAATGATTTTTTAAAACTGTTACCTCATCATGAAAATTTATACTGTGCACAGACACAACATATGAACAAACTACTGCCTTTTTGTCTGAAAATATAACACATTCAGACATTAACAAATTCTTTGGATTGATCATTTTGATGGGCCAGACTAGGAAGCCACACTGAACAACAGACCCTCTTCTGGAAACACCAATATTTTCAAAAACAATGAGCAGAGCTAAATTTGAGCATCTTCTGACACTTCTGCACTTCTCTGACAACTCTCAAACATTTCCAGAAACAAGTAGAATTAGCAAAATAAAACCTCTGCTGGATTATTTTTTTGCCTAAATTTCAAGAGTTGTATAAACCGAAGCAGCAGCTTTCGACTGATGAAGGAAAGACGAAAGATTTGTTCGCATGATATCAACAATGCACAACAGTGATTGTCTGGAATAGTAAATAATCATGTTCTGGTGAATCCTGAGGATGAAGGCACTAAAAAAGCATCATCTAGGAAGTGCAGAGTGTGCTTGGTCAATGAGAAAAAGAGTGAAACAAATTTTTTTTTGTCAAAGTTGTCAAAGTTGTCAAGTTCCACTGCATTCAGATAGTTGTTTCACAAGATATCACACCCTCAAGAAGTACTAGAGGGTCTTGGGAGTCTGTCTACCAAGTTGGATTACATTCCCTAAAGGGTGAGTAGAGATATGCATGTTTTTCTAAGTTCACTCAAAAAAAGTTCATTTTTCAGAAAAATGGCTGGGAACTGGGGGTTTTTCAGGGTAAATAACTGTGGTCAACAAAGTGTTAATAACTTCAGTCTAAATGTGCAATATGTCCATATATAGTCATAAAATACACTGAAAAACATGGCAATGATTTAGTGAAACTGCTTTCTATAGTAATTTTGTGAGAAATCACACCAAGGACAACCAACTTCTACCAATGACAATTAAAAAAAAAGATATAAATGGTTTTCTATAGTAATTTTGTGAGAAATCACATAAGAACAACCAACTTCTACCAATGACAATAAAAAAAAAAAAAAAGATATAAATGGATTTCTATAGTAATTTTGTGAGAAATCACACCAAGGACAACCAACTTCTACCAACGACAATTAAAAAAAAAAAAAGAAGATATATAAACATCCCTGTAGCCAGATTTTCTTATTAAAAAGACCAAATGAGACCACTCTACTGGCACAAGAAGTGTGATAATTAAAAGAACCAAAAAAAAAAAAAAAATATTCACGAATAACGTTACAGAAAAGGGAAAAGATGTTTGAACTGTTCATACTGTGTTGGACAGATAAGTATACTGAGGACAAGAATAGCAAACTATTAAAATACATTTTGTATACTATTCATTGGAGATAAATTTTTTTCATGAATTATAAGAACTGGTAAGAAAAAAAAAACTGTGCCATATGAACTGCAAATCTGCATATTACATTCCCTCCATTACCATAATGTATAAGTGTATTAACCGAAACATGAATGTTCAAATACAAAACAGTCTCATGAATATTTAGAACAAAACAGAAGATGATGAAAAGTGTATTTAGTGTGCATGAGCAATGATTTTCCTGAAACAAGTCTTCATTATCTCTAACAAACAGAACCAAAGAGCACATGAACATTTTTGTCATCAAACAATACAGCCAGCACTTTTTATCAAGAAACAACGTGATGCATATTTTTTAGCATTTACGGCAGCATAAAATTATGAACTTCAACTATGAAACAAAACCATATGATTGCAGCTATTTTACTTCTTATATTTTTAACAGCAATTTATATGTTTCAATGTATATAAGATAAGAACTAAAAGGAAGCAGTACTCTCACTAATCAATCAATCAATCAATCACCTGATTTCTGCCTGTTCTTGTTTTCTCTTTTCCTCCTCTTTCTCCCGCAGCTTCTGCTCCTGTTGGACCCTCCGCTGACTTTCCCTCTCCTTCTTGTCCCTCTCCTCTCTCAAAGCTCGGAAATCTGGGCTTTCCTCTGTCTTTGTCTTGTTTAATCTGTTAACAATTTCATTTATCCTTTTCTCAATCTTCACTTTCTTTACCTGGAGGTCAAAGTAGGAAACAAAATCATTGACTTTCAAATTTTTGACAGACACTGATTTATAAATCAAATTTATAAACTTCAGTCTCAACATGCTGACTTCTAAATTTATGCACAAATATTTTGTAGCTATTTAAAACAACAATGGGAGTCACATTTACTGGAACCACAAAGGGAGTTAGGGGAAAAGTCTGCTACTTTTTATTTTGCTGAAGAATAACAACTGTCTGTCTATTTTATTTTGCTGAAGAATAACAACTGTCTGACTATTTTATTTTGCTGAAGAATAACAACTGTCTGACTATTTTATTTTGCTGAAGAATAACAACTGTCTGTCTATTTTATTTTGCTGAAGAATAACAACTGGCTATTTTATTTTGCTGAAGAATAACAACTGGCTATTTTATTTTGCTGAAGAATAACAACTGACTATTTTATTTTGCTGAAGGATAATGACTGACTATTTTATTTTGCTGAAGGATAATGATTGGGTATTTTATTTTGCTGAAGGATGACTGGCTATTTTATTTTGCTGAAGGATAATGATTGGCTATTTTATTTTGCTGAAGGTTAATGATTGGCTATTTTATTTTGCTGAAGGATAATGATTGGCTATTTTATTTTGCTGAAGGATAATGATTGGCTATTTTATTTTGCTGAAGGATAATTATTAGATGTCTACATAATGTGTTATTATGAGGGGAAGTCATTAAATAACTCACAAATTGAAATATTTTCTCAGTGGCAGTTATCAGGTAGTATTTAAATATATCCTTAGATAGTACTATCATCCAACTTTATAATAGTTGTATGTAGGGGGCACTGGGAGCTACATGCGCAAAGCAATAACAAAATGGCTACCCAACTGTTAGTGTGTACCAAAGAAGAACAGAGAAGTGTAGTGCGATTTTTATGGGCTAAAGGACATTCAGTTGAGGACATTCATAAAGAAATTATTACAGTTTATGCTGAAAAGTGTTTATCACGTAAAGCGGTCAATAAATGGGTAAAAGAATTTTCTCAGGGACATGCCGAAATTGTTGACAAAGTCCGACTTGGCTGTCCTGTTCAGATTGCAACAGAAGCGACTGTGCAATGTGTGAATGAGATTATCAGAGCTGACAGATGAGTAACAATAGACAGTGTAGCAAGTACAATCGGATGGTATGGGATGCAATTCGAAGAAAACGTCCTGGTCTGCTGACTAGAGGTGTGCTTCTCCTTCATGACAATGCCAGACCACATATGGCTTGGTTAACCCAAGAGAGAATTAGCCAGTTGGGTTGGGAAGTTCTTGAACATCCACCCTATGGTCCTGACTTAGCTCCAAGTGATTTTCACCTATTTGGTCCATTGAAAAACCACCTTGGTGGGAGAAGATTCTCGAGTGACGAAGAGGTAGAAACAGAAAGTAAAAAAATGGTTAAAAAATCAGACTTTCGATTTTTACGACATGGGTATTGCATCACTGATTACACAACGGGACAAATGTATCGGTGTTGATGGCGAATACGTTGAGAAATAGGGGAATAAATTAGATTCTAAAATTTAAAGTTTTCAAATTACTGTTGCATTTAGTTTTTTTGTAACAGGCATTTGTGAGTTACTTAGTGAATTCCCCTCGTATGAAGCAACAGGAGAAAAGTGGAAACATTTCAGCACTCACATCCTTGTCTTTGTGGAAGCCAACCTGCCCTACATCCATGCTAGCCGTCTTCTTCAAGTTGCTCCACATTGTGTACACCACCTCCAAATTGTTTTGCTTGTTTCCTTAAACAGTTATCAACGTAACACTGTTACAAAACTGCTTCATTATCAACTTAACATTGTTACAAAACTGTTTCAATATCAATGTAACATTGTTACAAAACTGGTTCGTTATTAACATATCACTGTCACAAAACTGTTTAATGCGTGTTCCACATGCTTCTTTAAATATTATAAATACAAGTTATGGTTACAATTTTGTGAAACTCCAAAATGAGGACACCCCCACAGCGTGAAAGCCAAATCACCCCCCCCCCCAAACTTGGTTTCCACAACTGGAAAAAAAAAGTGTTCTAAATACAGCAATTGCAATAATATGCTGTGATGAATCTTGTGACTTAATAAACTATACTGTTCAAAAAAA
The DNA here is from genome assembly GCA_009760885.1 of Achatina immaculata. NCBI lineage: Eukaryota > Metazoa > Mollusca > Gastropoda > Stylommatophora > Achatinidae > Lissachatina > Lissachatina immaculata. Next base: position 18,632,694 of record CM019705.1, read on the forward strand.
GAAACACAACAAATACGACGCTGCGATTTAAACTGAAGTTTGCTGATTAGACAATGGCAAATTGTATTAAACTTTCACTTGGACATCAGCTTCACGTGGTGACCTGAACTGTACTCAGCATGTGATTCATGAGCACAGAAAAGTGACACTAGTCAAAACAACATTTTTGACAATAACTCATGACAGGTTCATGAGAATCCTGTGAAACTTGCTGAACATAAAACTCACTGACCATGTTATTGATGCCTATAAAAGACTGAAGCTCCTCGAATCAATTCATTTGAAAATTCAATGCGTAAGTATGGGTCATCTCACTACAGAAACAACAACCCATCATCAATGAAGATTTACAGACTGGACAGTCACAAAGTGTAGTGACCAGAAAATTTAATGTGGTTAGAAGCACAATTAGTCGCGTTTGGAGATGATTTCAAGAAACTGGGTCAGTTGCAGATCGGCCGCCCAGTGGAAGACCCATAGTCACAACTCCTGCCAAAGGCTGCTTCATATGGCTGCGTCATCTCAGGAATCAATTTGCATCTGTCCTAAACAGTCCAGCCAATGACAGCAGCTCCTCGAATTTCAGATCAAACGGTCAGGAACTGGCTGCATGATGCAGGTCTTTGGGCTAGAAGACCCTACAGAGGTCCTGTTTGTATGGACCAGCATTGCCAGAACCGACTGCAGTGGGCGAACCAGCATCATCAATGGACCATTGTGAATGATTGGAGAAGGATTTGGTTTAATGACGAATCAATCTTTCTGCTCTAGCAACACAACAGACGGAGAAGTGTTTACTGCAGAGTCAATGAGCACTACACCCAGAAGTGTGTGGATGAGGCTCCTCCACATGGTGGTGGAGGTGTACTGGTGTGGGTGACGACCAACTTCATGGGAAGAAGTGACCTGGTGCAAAGTGAAGGACGCCTGAATGCTCAACGACACGTCACTGAAATTCTTCATCCTCAAGTCCTTCCACTTCTGGCTGCACCAGGGTCGATTTTTCAGCAGGATTTTTTATGCGGCACAACTCACCACACAGTTCCTCACTGACAACAACATCCAGACCACTCCATGGCCATCCATGTCATCAGACATGAACCCAATAAAACACTTATGGGATGAACTCAATAGACAAGTCCGCCAACAAGACGTGGTGCCAACCAATCTCTGACAGTTGTCTCTTAAACTGCGGGAAGAGTGGGCAGTCCCTTGCAGAACTTTCCCTCCCTAACAGCTCTCCTGTAGGCCTCTTGGTTGTAAGCAAGATGGCCTGCTGCTGATGCACCCATCTGCAGACCATCAACGATGTCTTGCAGCCATCTTCACCTTGGTCTTCCTCTCTTTCTTATTCCCATTATGCACCCTTCCAAGACAGTCTTCTCTAGATTATCATGACGTTTAATGTGTCCAAAATATTTAAGTTTTCTCTGTTTAATCCTATTTAAACTACATCACAAACTGAAATTCAAAATTCACATAGAATTTGATCATATGTGCACCATAAGTGGTATTCAGCCTGGAACAACACCATGCTACAACGCTGTGGTCAAGGGTGTTTCAGAACAAAGCATTTCGAAAAAAAAAAAAAAAAGTTGGAAAGACCAGACTCTGAAACACAGAATTATGAGAAAGCACCATAACAGGTGGCACAAAACTTAGGACAAAACAATGCTAGTCACGTATGTTGGTCACGTATGTCTGTCACGGACTGAGAACGGGCAAGAACAGAAAACCAGGAAAGACAACGAACAATTCTCCGAGGACAAGAACGAACGCTGAAACAAAGCTTGACGTGATACCCTGGATACTGTTGGCTTTGACCAGCTGAGCACAGTCATCTATTACCGCTTGAGGAATGTCATCTATGGTTTCACCCTGAGGAAATAACACATCCAAATATCATCCACAAGTTAACAGTGTCATTAAATGTCATCCATTATTTTGGCATGAAGGAATACTGCATCAGAATATCACCCTCAAGCTAACTTATATACTAAATATTACCCTTGGTTTTCCATCTGCATGAAGTAAGCATTAGAATATCATCAATAAGTTAACAGTTCTATAACTGTCACTGATGATGCTGTTCTAAGCTGAGTTATGTACTAGAAAATCATCCATGAAAGAAAAAAAAAAAACAGCCACATTTTCAAAGATAAAAGATAGTCACAAACATGCTCCCACAAAAGTAATAAGATAAAATGAAACTTTGAAATCTTAACATCCAAATGTTAAGTGTCCCCTAATGCAACTCAAACTACCACCAGCAAGTCTATTTGTTCCTTAAATACTGGAAGGTACATGGGAAAGGAGACAAGACAAGACATGAGACTGAAAGAAAAAAGAACAGAGTAGCCATACACAAAAAGTATTTAGTTCTTGGTGTCCATGATTTTTTAAATTAAAATTTTCGCTGTCCACTCTTGAAAGACACTTTTTAAACACTTATTTGAGAATTACTAGGCAGCTGTTCTTGATCTCATCTCTTCACAGCTATAAATGGATGTTCTGTGCAGCTGCTCTTGATCTCACCTCATCACAATCATAAACTGATGTTCTGTACAGTTGTTCTTGATCTCATCTCTTCACAGCTATAAAATGATGTTCTGTGCAGCTGTTCTTGATCATATCGCTTCACAGCTATACTCACAGAAAAAAATAAGTGTGCAATGCTTTAAAAAGCACCATGAACGTGCTCAGGTGATGACTTAAATCATGTTCTGCACAGTTGATCTTGATCTCATCTCTTCACAACTATAAATTGATGTTCTGTGCAGGTGCTCTTGATCTCATCTCTTCACAGCTATAAACCGATGTTCTGTGCACCTGTTCTTGATCTCATCTCTTCACAGCTATAAAATGATGTTCTGTGCACCTGTTCTTGATCTCATCTCTTCACAGCTATAAAATGATGTTCTGTGCAGCTGTTCTTGATCTCATCTCTTCACAACTATAAACTGATGTTCTGTGCACCTGTTCTTGATCTCATCTCTTCACAGCTATAAACTGATGTTCTGTGCAGCTGTTCTTGATCTCATCTCTTCACAACTATAAACTGATGTTCTGTGCAGCTGTTCTTGATCTCATCTCTTCACAGCTATAAACTGATCTTCTGCACACCTGTTCTTGATCTCATCTCTTCACAACTATAAACTCATGTTCTGCGCAGTTGTTCTTGATCTCATCTCTTCACAGCTATAAACTGATGTTCTGTGCAACTGACGCTGTGATTATGTTATAGCACAAATATAATGTAGGACAAGAGAGGAGTTTCAGCAAAAACAGTTTAATGAACCTTCCCTCTCAAAAAAATTCACTATGGGGACACGATGTCAAATCTATTCTGTTAGCCTAACTGAAAAGGATATCAGACTGTTATTTGGGAGCACCATGATGGAGGTGGATAGGATCCCAGCCAGTTCTTTCATGCCATCACTGCAGCTTGCTCACCTTTCGTTACAGGGTCAAAATGGTGCACTATATAAGCAGACAGACGAACACCTGCAGCACTGCACGGACTATTACCACTTACCAGATAAGAAAGAATATATTAATAGTTTTATACAAAAACAAGTTCTAATTCTTTATTTAAATAAATACAAGTTTCCTCCAGCAAATGTAAGAAGACAGCTTAACATTTACAAAACATAAAGAGTGGTAGAAGTAACTGCTATACGGTAATAAAACGGCAATACAATATTTCAGCCTTAGCTTTCATCAGGCGCTGCTGAATTAAAAGGCTGTTAAAATGAAACACTTGTTCTAAAGCTTACTGATAACTTGATCAACTTACGCAGTAAAATGATGCTGGATAGCCTAAAAGCCTCCACCTGAATATCATATTCTAATATAAAAACAAACACTAAAAACAACAAACAAAGGGTGGTAACCTACTGAATGTAACCGCAGGTAGACGTGTGCTGAGGACAACTTGTCGACATGAAACCTGTTATGTTTTAGAAATAACAGAGTCAGTAATGTCAGATGAATTTCACTGTGAGCTGCATATCAACAATAACATCTCCCCTCACCGGCAGAGATGGGCCATGCTCAAGGGCCAGGTTCCAGCTGTCAGGGCCAGAAAACTACCGCGTCAAGATCAAACCCCACTACACCAAGAAGCAGGATGTCATTCTCTTTCAGCCTGGCCTGGTACCACATTACACAGTGGAGCCTGACAAGAAGTCTGTTTCTTAAGTTCACTCTGGAAACCCATGCAAACCACCGCTAACCCCCCACTAAATACCAGACTCGGTAAGTGTGCTTCCAGACTGTCTCGGCACTCAGAACAACTTTACAGCTGCCTGAAGTTCCTACACAATCAGATTTTACACACTCACACAGCATCTCCTTTGGTCCTGAAATCCCACAAAAGTGGAGCAAATATATCTATTGTTATTTTTTAAAATCTCATCGCAAAAGGTTTTCAGGTAATGAGGTTTTACAGCACAGGCCATCAGAAACACAGAAATATCAGATTTGTCTTTGACAAGAAATACAGAGTCACAGAGTCATTGTGGTTATAGTAACAGACTCTAAAAGCATGATTCTGGTCATTGTGGTTATAGTAACAGACTCTCAAAGCATGCTTCTGGTCACTGTGGTTATAGTAACAGACTCTCAAAGCATGCTTCTGGTCACTGTGGTTATAGTAACAGACTCTCAAAGCATGCTTCTGGTCATTGTGGTTATAGTAACAGACTCTTAAAGCATGCTTCTGGTCATTGTGGTTATAGTAACAGACTCTTAAAGCATGCTTCTGGTCATTGTGGTTATAGTAACAGACTCTCAAAGCATGCTTCTGGTCATTGTGGTTATAGTAACAGACTCTCAAAGCATGCTTCTGGTCATTGTGGTTATAGTAACAGACTCTTAAAGCATGCTTCTGGTCATTGTGATAATAGTAACAGACTCTCAAACCATGCTTTTGGTCACTGTGATCATAGTAACAGACTCTCAGAGCATGCTTCTGGTCACTGTGATCATAGTAACAGATTCTCAGAGCATGTTTTTGGTCACTGTGATTATAGTAACAGACTCTCAAACCATGCTTCTGGTCATTGTGATCATAGTAACAGACTCTCAAAGCATGCTTCTGGTCACTGTGATCATAGTAACAGACTCTCAAAGCATGCTTTTGGTCACTGTGATCATAGTAATAGACTCTCAAAGCATGCTTCTGGTCACTGTGATCATAGTAACAGACTCTCAAAGCATGCTTTTGGTCACTGTGATCATAGTATAGACTCTCAGAGCATGCTTCTGGTCACTGTGATCAAGGTAACAGATTCTCAAGCATGCTTTTGGTCACTGTGATCATTGTAACAGACTCTCAAAGCATGCTTCTGGTCATTGTGGTTATAGTAACAGACTCTCAAACCATGCTTTTGGTCACTGTGATCATAGTAACAGACTCTCAGAGCATGCTTCTGGTCACTGTGATCATAGTAACAGATTCTCAGAGCATGCTTTTGGTCACTGTGATTATAATAACAGACTCTCAAACCATGCTTCTGGTCATTGTGATCATAGTAACAGACTCTCAAAGCATGCTTCTGGTCACTGTGATCATAGTAACAGACTCTCAAAGCATGCTTTTGGTCACTGTGATCATAGTAATAGACTCTCAAAGCATGCTTCTGGTCACTGTGATCATAGTAACAGACTCTCAAAGCATGCTTTTGGTCACTGTGATCATAGTAATAGACTCTCAGAGCATGCTTCTGGTCACTGTGATCAAGGTAACAGATTCTCAGAGCATGCTTTTGGTCACTGTGATCATTGTAACAGACTCTCAAACCATGCTTCTGGTCATTGTGATCATAGTAACAGACTCTCAAAGTATGCTTTTGGTCATTGTGGTCAAGGTAACAGACTCTCAAACCATGCTTTTGATCATTGTGATCATAATAAGAGACTCTCAAAGCATGCTTCTGGTCATTGTGATCATAGTAACAGACTCTTAAACCATGCTTTTGGTCACTGTGATCATAGTAACAGACTCTCAGAGCATGCTTCTGGTCACTGTGATCATAGTAACAGATTCTCAGAGCATGCTTTTGGTCACTGTGATCATAGTAACAGATTCTCAAAGCATGCTTCTGGTCACTGTGATCATAGTAACAGACTCTTCTGAAAATAAAGACACTTCTTCTGTGGCTCCACCTGGTCAAAATGTCACACATCACCAGCCTGACTACTACCTAGTTCATGCAGGGCTATCATTCACATGAATTTATATTTTCTCTTCTTTCTCTACTTCTTTGTCCTGTATGTTTTTGTATGATTAAGGTGTAAACTGAAACATCACAACTGTGTGCTCAAAAGTTGATTAAGCTGCTCCCTCAACATTCTGTTATAACAGTTTTACTGCAGTGGCTTTATGTATGTTTATATATTTAGTTTCATATATGTAATAACAAAAAAAAAGCCAAAAAAACATTCAGCTGTAACTATTTTCTTAAGTAGACATGACTGAATAAAATTAGAGTAACAGATTAATTCAATCAAAACTGGAAATACTCAGATATGGCTCAAGAAAGTCAAATCTCTGAGGTACATTTCAAGAAAGCGTTAAAGTCAGCAAAAAACTCAACCACAGTACACAGGTCATCAGCACCAGGCTAACTAGAGCAAGCCAAGCTAACTAGAGCAAGCCAGGCCTTTGCAATGCTACAGACTATTTGGAAATCTAAAAAGCTCAGCATGAAAACAAGAATCAGGATATTTAAGAGTAACGTCCTAAGTGCTACTCTATGGAAGTGAATGTTAGAAAATCACCAAAACTACTGAAAACAAACCGAATTCTTTCCAGACTAAATGTTTACGAAGAATTAGAAAAGTCTTTTGGCCAAACACCATAAGAAATAACATCTTGTTGGCAGAAATGCAGATGAAGCCGCTGACATCAACTAGCGAGGAAAGACGCTGGTGATAGTTGAGAAATGTGGTCGAGATGACCACAAAAATATCACTGAGATGGACACCACAGGGGAACAGAAGTAAGGGTAGACCAAAGGAGACATGGAGAAGAACAACACAGAGGATGTTGAGCAATAGAGGGCTCAATTGGGCAAGAGTGGAAAAAAAAAAAGGCAAAGGACAGGCATTTGTGGAAAACCCTGTGGAAGCCCCATGTGCCTTGGTCAGTTAAGGTTCAGAGAGAGAGAGAGAGAGAGAGAGAGGGAGAGAGAGGGGGAGAGAGAGAGAGAGTGGGAGAGGGAGAGAGAGAGCGAGCGAGGGAGAGAGAGAGAGAGAGAGAGAGAGAGAACAAACTCAGCTTACTATGTTACTGACAAAAAAGGCAAAGTAGAATATCTCCATTTCTATGCCATTAAGTCATATTATAGATAGGATATTAGGCCTGTATTTCCAAGACCATCAGCACATGAAACAGTGATGTGGTCAGTATCACATCTTGCTGCCAACATAACTGCTGAAAAATGATTTTACCCAGTTCTGGCATAGTAAACAGTACAAAGTGCAATGACCTAAATCCAAGTCAAAGAAAGTGAAACCACACCCTCATGTTTTAAGGATATGGTAGATGACTGTTCCAGCGTAACTCAACAAAAGTAGAGTCTGACAAAATCATAGAAAAGCTATCGAGCTTACCAAACATCTTCAGGCCAGCCCCAGCGTATCAGCTCTTCATCTGAACAAAACAGAGAAAATCAAATTAGTCCGAACGGGATTTCGTGTTGAGACAGTAAAATTAATCTCACTGAATTCTATGTTGAGTTAATCACATTAATGTGACTGGATTTTATGCTGAGATAATCAAATTAGTCTGACCGGATTCTGTGTTGAGATAACATAATTAGTCTGACTGAATTTTGTGTTGAAAAACAATCAGTCTGCCTCTGGTGGGGACCTTGTGACAATTCATTTATTAACCATCACCCATAAATGTCTCCAGCTTTCACACATTTTCTCTGCAAACCAGAATTGTCAAATGATATCAAGCAACCTCTGCGACTGACGAAAGGTTCCGCTTCGGGCCCACTGCCGCTGCAATCTGTCAAAACTGTTGCCTGAGCTAGGATGTATGTGACATGTGCAGAGATCTTCCCTCCATGGAGAAGAAGATCAGAGAACACAAAGACTTGCCATAGTACAGTCATGATAAGTCTTAACATTTCACCATTATTTAACACCACTGTTATGCTGCTGGCGAGATTCTTCAGCTGCCGTGCGTGGAGCGGTGCTCCTCCCGGCCAATGAAGAAAGGTGCAAATGGGGTTGCCATGCAGCATCACTGCGGAAAGGTGATAGAAAGGATAAAGCGAAGCCAAAGTCAAATCACGGCACCTCTGGTCTGGAGGTCGGCCACGTCCTGAGTGCAGTCATATCGGGTGAAATGCATGAACCAGCTTATCCCAGAGGTTAAGACACTGCTGGCGAGACTCTTCGAATGCCGTGCGTGGAGTGAAGCTCCTCCCAGTCAAGGAAGAATTTGCGGAAAAGAAATAAAGGTTGCTGTGTGGCGCCGATGTGAAAAGGTGGTGGAAAGGGTAAAGTGAAATTTAATCGGTATGTCCAGTAGTATCGCTGTGAGAGCTACACATACCACGGCGCCTCTGCTCTAGAGGCCGGCCACGTCCGAAATACACCTACATTGGTGAAATATGCCTAAACCGGCACACATCAGGGGTGGAACTTGATGGCTAGACATGTCATACCACCTCCGCTCTAGAGGTCGGTCACGCCTGATATACACTCATACTGGTGAATTATGCCTAAACCGGCTCACACCAGGGGTGAATCTTGAAGGCTACACATGTCACAATACCTCTGCTCTAGAGGTCGGTCACGTCCCAAACATGCCCACATTGGGATAATACACCTAAACTGGCTTAACCCAGGGATGAAACTTACTAGTGGTAAGGATTCATCCTCCTGGATAAAAGCTCCATCCTGGTCACAACTAGGAAGGGTAGCGGCTACGATCACAAAATGCTGAAGTCGGAGACACTGGACCAAGGCAGTCTAGATAGGCAACCACCTCTCACCCGGCTGGGATGTTTGCGTATCCTAATCATGCTGAGGTTTTCTGGTGAGAAAGTCCAACTCTGGACTGGATGGGCAACCATCTCTCACCCGGCGGTGATACACGGGTATCTCAAAACACGTCGAGGTTTTGCGGTGAGAAGATCCAACTCTGGCCTGGGTGGGCTATCACCTCTCACCCAACGGGCATGCACTGATATCCTAAACACGTCGAGGTCTTCCGGTGAGAAAGTCCAACTCTAGACTAAACTGGTACAACGAAAACCACGGTGTCACGCAATCCGCTTCAGAGACCCACCAAGAATACAGGCTAAAGCCCTGCGATACTCTGAACCTCTTGTGGTCCTCTCAGGGATCTCGTGTGGTCCTTTCGGGGAACACACAGGAGACCACGGGACCTAACGAGGACCACAGGCATAAATTCAGTAGGATCACAGTGCGGTCTTGGTGGTAGAAGCGAACGAAGAAGAAGAAGAAGAAGAAAACACCACTGTTAACATTATTTACTTTTTTTTTTCCACTCAGTTTTATCAAGGCTGAGTTGTTAACTTGCAAACATTCAAAGCCACTGAGTCTAAACAGATTCGGCAAAAGCATACCCTGGCAGCTGATGCTTCAGATTCTTGCTCATGGCTCTACCATGCTGTGTCTGCGTGAGATCCGTTTTCTTCCTCCAAGATACTGTGAACATTTTTCTCTAACATCTGGGCTTTTCTTCTTGTTTCTGGGTTGTACTGACATTTTTTTAACAAAAATTTTAAATGATGTTCTGAAGCAAACATATATTCTTGGTGTCCAAGATGCACCCAAAACAACCATCACCAACAAAAAAAAAACCCCCACCCATCCATAAGCACTCATACACTCTACCCTCCCCTCCCACCCAGAATTAAAGTTGTATGATAAAGGACAAAATGTCAGATGGGTACGCATGCCCAATTCTTCACCCCTAGCTAATAAGGTTCAGTTCAATTCAATTCTCACTCTCTCTCTCTTACTTCTGTACTGAGTGAACGGATAAGATCGAAACGTAAATGTTATATTTTATTTTACGTCTCTCAGCTTCAATGTTAATTATGTTTGTTACATGAACAGCATATCTGTAGAATGTCTGGAATAGAGTGAAAGATGTATGATAAAGGGCAGAATGTCAGGCGGGCCTGCGTGCCCAATTATTAACCCTTTTGAAATAAAGATCAGTCAATCAATCTCTCTTTACCAATCAGCTCCAGAGGAAGAACCCTAGTCTGCAGGGAATGACAGAAGGTGGGCAGGCTAAAGAACCTCAGCACTGACTGCCTTAAGATCATCCTTCCAGATCTATTTTAGGCCTTACTTCCACTGCACCGTGGGTGTGGCTTATGCAGACCATGGGAGGTAAATCTGTTCACATGGTTGATCTTTTCAAATAACTGATCCTCTTCAATGCATGCACCTTGTACAGATGTACGTATGCATGTGTGTTTTTATATGTATGTGTATAAATGATGAAAATATCTACTTACTTTCATGTTTGTCTATTCCCATAAACAAAGTATATGGTGGTGACACAACTGCAAGTATAAATATATATATATATATATAACTGAAACATACATATGCATATGTAGGACAAATATTAGGCATGCAACCTATGTAACACATCCCACACAACACAACCACTACTGAAGCGGCAGCAACTTTATTTAAAAGTAAAATATTATTTCCCCAACCAGAGAACCTGATTATTTGCCCTTCCAAGGAACCTGATTATTTGCCCCGCCAAGGAACCTGATTATTTGCCCTGCCAAGGAACCTGATTATTTGCCCTGCCAAGGAACCTGATTATTTGCCCCGCCAAGGAACCTGATTATTTGCTCCACCAAGGAACCTGATTATTTGCCCTGCCAAGGAACCAGATTATTTGCCCTGCCAAGGAACTTGATTATTTGCCCCGCCAAGGAACCTGATTATTTGCTCCACCAAGGAACCTGATTATTTGCTCCACCAAGGAACCTGATTATTTGCCCCGCCAAGGAACCTGATTATTTCTCAGCCTGACAGTCAAACTTCTCCGTTTTAAACAGTCTTTTGATATTTCGAATCAAACAGTTTGCCTTTCAGTCCTGTGCCACTTGGTCAGCCTATGAAAGTATTTCTCTTTCACTCTCTATTTTTCTTTTTCCCTTGAGTTTTCCAGTGATTAGCAAATATTCCAACGTAATTGTCTTAAGAAATCTGATTGTACAAGAATGAATCAAATGAAAATTATAAAACTCAAATTACATAAAAACTGTATTTAGTATATGAAAAATAACATCTATTTTTCAGTAAGTTCCCTTGTTCTGCAGCACATCTGCAACATCTGTAGACCATGAATAATTAGAGTATAAGCATATAAAACTAGGTAAATGACTATACACAAAGACAATGCAGTAAAGCTGTGATACTTCTGGATACAGCCTCTTACAAGTCATAGCTTCTTACAAGTCACAGATAAGTGCTCCATTTATTTTATTTTATTTTTTCCATATTTTATATTTCTTAATCCTTCTTCTCCATTTCTTCATCCTGTGTATTTCTGTATGACTAAGGCCCACACCGAAACATCACAACTATGTACTCGTTAATTAATAAAGCTGTTCCTACTTTTTCCAGATTTATACATCTGTGAACCTGCACCTAAACTCCAGTAAAAAAAAAACCAACTCTCTCCTCACTTCTCAGCCACCAGAACATGACATCTCCTATATGGTTGCACATGATGGCTGGCTCTGTGAAAAAAGTTTGCTAAGTTTGTCTTGAACTTTGTAACCTAGTTGTAGACTTGAGCCAAGATAAGGCAGATGAGCGAACAACAAACTATCTCACAGGTGATCACGAAAAGGAGATGGACATGTCAGTCATGTGATGAGAAGAAACAGAGAATTCCAAAAACAAGCTATCAAGTGGAACATAACAGGCCAAAGAAAGAGAGGTTGATCATGTGAAACTCTAAAGAGGACATTGTTAAGAGAAGCCAGATTAGTAGGCATAAAATCCCTTGATGAGGTTGAAAAGCTCGCCGAGGAAAGAAAAACCTGGCAAACTATCATGTGAACCCTGTGTTTCGTTTAACGGCATGGGAAGGATGTAAGATGCAGGAAGACTTGAGCCTTGCACATGAAGGTTGGCTCTATGCGAGTTTGTTATGCTTATCTTGAACTCCATAACCCAGTCGTAAACCTTAGCCTCGCACATGCAATTATCAACACACACAGCAAATATATCACAGCATATGTCCGAGGGATTCAGACCTCCGTGGACATGAATCAGACGATGGAGCGAACCTCTTTCTTGGAGCATGTCTGCAACATGCTCATCATCTTGACTGGTTCAGAGACGGAGTTGGACATCTCCAACCAAGTGTGTGTCATGTCTTCTCTTGGCAACTGATATCTTGACTGGCTCAGAGATGGAGTTGGACATCTCTAACCAAGTACGTGTCATCTTTTCTCTTGGCAAATGATATGGAAAAAAATGCCTTGCTTATGATGCACTTTACCACCCCCAACTTTGCCAGTCGGTTCCAGTAGAAGAAGAATAAGGTCCATATGTCTGAAGATCTAACAGACTGGCTGTGGTCGCCAGAAGATGGGTAGACTTAAGAACCTTGCCACCAATTGTCACAATAATAATAGAAGCAACATTAGCAGTAATGATAATTATAACATAATAATTTAAATAGTAATAACAATAGTAATGATAATAGTAGTAATGATGATAACACAACTTAAAATAGTAATAACAACAACAACAACAACAAAATAACACTAAAACTGCTAGAATGCACGTGCCATCACTGATCAACCTGCTGTGTGTACCCACTCAGAAAAATGTGAACTTTCACGGTGTGCGTTTTTTTTTTTTTTGTTGCTCCTCGGCAATGCCAAAAAAAAAAATATTATTACAGCCTGGTGTCAATGCTTATTTAGGACAGAACCACAAAGAACAACCAGTGATCGAAGGATATTCTTACCGTTGCTAATAAAATAAAATACCATCTTTGAGATTTCTGCGTGTTACAAAGCACACAGACGTATACCACAACCGGAAGTTGAATGCTGTCGGGGGCCATATTTGGGAAGTTTCATTATATTTTTTTAAGAAATTGTAATACACAATGATTATTGGACCAAAATCTATGGATATTTTGTCAAATATAAATTTAAAACATCAAGAAAATAGTGTATATTGAACTCTGATAATATTATTATGATATTATGAAAATATTAAGTTTTATTTTATCAAATAAACAATACCTCTATTTTCGCTAACACGGGAGATAACATTTCTTGCTACAAATCTAAAAAATGTAATACTGTATTTACTAATGATATCAGTCCGTAAGAACAGAGAAGAGCAAAACCTCTATCTTAATGCAAGAAAACTAAATTGATGACAAATGACAAAACAAACAAGGCAGCTGATATATGTATGAATGAGGAAAAACTAGAAGAAGTGGAGTTTTGAATATCTTGGATCACTGCTAACTAATAATGGTGATCTTATATCTTATATCCTTCCCGTGCCGTTAAACGTCACACAGGGCTCGCAAAGTAATTCGCCAATTTTCCCTGTCTTCGCCGAGTCTTTCAACCTCATCAAGGGATTTTATGCCTGTTAATCTGGCCTCTCTTAACAATGACCTCTTCAGAGTTTCACGCGACAGAAGAGTTCTTCAAATATCATGGACACAAAAAAGAACAAATATATCCATACTACAAGAACTAAATATTGAAGAAGGTTGGCTAGTAAAGAGGATTAAAGAGAGAAAACTTAAATATTTTGGACACATTAAACGTCATGATAATCCAGATAAGACCGTCTTGGAAGGATAAATAATGGGAAAAAGAAAGAGAGGAAAACCAAGGCGAAGATGGCTGCAAGACATCGTCGATGATCTGCATATGGATGAATCAGCAGCAGGCCATCTTGCTTACAACCGAGAGGCCTTACAGGAGTGCTGTTAGTGAGGCAAAGTTCCGCAAGGGACATGCAAATGAATGAATAAATACTGTATTTAGCACTATGGATGGTGGTCGTGCACAGTTTACTCCAGTCAGGTTTTTTTTTTTTCAAATATATCTTGAATATTTCAAACATCCCTTTTTCACTGCGTATAAAACTCGCTAAGAAAATGTTAAGATTTATTAAAATAAAAATAGGAACAGTTATATTAGTGAACGGGCACGCAATTGCAACATTTCTATTTACATCTTATTGTACAGAAACGAACAGAATGTAGAAATGGGTTGGGGGGGGGGGGGGGGAGAGATAAAATATCATTTCATGTGAATGATATACAACAAATAACAGTGGGGGAGAAACGGAATAAAAGTGAGCACTTATCTGTGACTTGCAAGAAGCTGGGTACGAGAGTGCGCGTGGTGGTGTATTGTGAATGTTTAAATAAAGAAGTGAGAAGTATGATAGGCTGGTAATAAGGAAGGGGTAGGGAAAGCGGAAAGTAGAGCGAGGGATTTAATGATAATCAGGCCGAGAAAAAGGTTGATGGAACAGATGAATGTGTTTCGGTAGAAGGTTTGTGAGGGCAGTAATGTGGTTCTAGAATATAAGTTGCAGATAAGGAAAGAGTAGAACTTAGTAAAGAGGGATTATGATTGTGGAGAAAGAGCATGCTGATGTAACTGAAGCTGAAAATTAGCATGCCGGGAATTTCACGTGTGAAATGAAAAAAAAAGGGGGGGGGGAGGGGAGACAGACAATTAGAGTCTTTTATTTTATTATAACATGGTGTAACTGTGTATTTTATTATAACATAGTGTATCTGTGTGTTTTGTTATAACATAGTGTAACTGTGTGTCTTGTTATAACATAGTGTAACTGTGTGTTTTGTTATAACATACTGTAACTGCGTGTTTTGTTATAACATAGTGTAACTGTGTGTTTTGTTATAACATAGTGTAACTGCGTGTTTTGTTAGAACATAGTGTAACTGCGTGTTTTGTTAGAACATAGTATAACTGCGTGTTTTGTTATAACATAGTGTAACTGCGTGTTTTGTTATAACATAGTGTAACTGCGTGTTTTGTTATAACATAGTGTAACCGCGCGTTTTGTTATAACATAGTGTAACTGCGCGTTTTGTTATAACATAGTGTAACTGTGTGTTTTGTTATAACATAGTATAACTGCGTGTTTTGTTAGAACATAGTGTAACTGCGTGTTTTGTTATAACATAGTGTAACTGCGTGTTTTGTTATAACATAGTGTAACTGCGTGTTTTGTTATAACATAGTGTAACTGCGTGTTTTGTTATAACATGGTGTAACTGCGTGTTTTGTTATAACATAGTGTAACTGCGTGTTTTGTTATAACACAGTGTAACTGTGTGTTTTGTTATAACATAGTGTAACTGTGTGTTTTGTTATAACATAGTGAAACTGTGTGTTTTGTTATAACATAGTGTAACTGTGTGTTTTGTTATAACATAGTGTAACTGTGTGTTTTGTTATAACATAGTGTAACTGCGTGTTTTGTTATAACATAGTGTAACTGCGTGTTTTGAACGCTGACATCTCACTCTGGAAAGAGGAAGCTCGAATTACATTAAAGGTTTGTTGTTGTTTGATAACGAAACAACTAAAGAAACCTCAGATACCAGCAAAGCCACACCAAGACGAATACAGAAACCTCAGATACCAGCAGAGCCACACCAAGACGAATACAGAAACCTCAGATACCAGCAGAGCCACACCAAGACGACTACAGAAACCTCAGATACCAGCAGAGCCACACCAAGACGACTACAGAAACCTCAGATACCAGCAGAGCCACACCAAGACGACTACAGAAACCTCAGATACCAGTAAAGCCACACCAAGACGACTACAGAAACCTTATATACCAGCAAAGCCACATCAAGACGTCTACAGAAACCTCAGATACCAGCAAAGTCACACCAAGACGTCTACAGAAACCTTAGATATCAGCAAAGCCACACCAAGACGACTACAGAAACCTCAGATACCAGCAAAACCACACAAAGACGACTACAGAAACCTTAGATACCAGCAGAGCCACAGAAAGACGACTACAGAAACCTCATATACCAGCAAAACCACATCAAGACGACTACAGAAACCTCAGATACCATCAAAATAACATCAAGACGACTACAGAAACCTCAGATACCATCAAAACCACATCAAGACGACTACAGAAACCTCAGATACCAGCAAAAACACATCAAGACGACTACAGATACCTCAGATACCAGCAAAAACACACCAATATGACTATAGAAACCTCAGATACCATCAAAACAACACCAAGACGTCTACAGAAACCTCAGATACCAGCAAAGCCACACCAAGACGACTACAGAAACCTTAGATACCAGCAAAGTCACACCAAGACGTCTACAGAAACCTCAGATACCAGCAAAACCACACCAAGACGACTACAGAAACCTCAGATACCAGCAAAACCACATCAAGACGACTACAGAAACCTTAGATACCAGCAAAGCCACATCAAGACGACTACAGAAACCTCAGATACCAGCAAAACCACACCAAGACGTCTACAGAAACCTTAGATACCAGCAAAACCACACCAAGACGACTACAGAAACCTCAGATACCAGCAAAGCCACACCAAGACGACTACAGAAACCTCAGATACCAGCAAAACAATACCAAGACGTCTACAGAAACCTCAGATACCAGCAAAGCCACACCAAGACGACTACAGAAACCTCAGATAGCTGCAGAGCCACACCAAGACGTCTGTTCTTTCAAAAATGAAAGAATGTATGAGCAATCTTGACAGACACTTTGCAAAATCTTGCCAGTTTGGCGGTCAAAACTGACCCAAAAAGAGCCTAATTTATTTGCTCATGTACAAGACACAGAAAATTATCAAAACGACATAAATGCTGTTTTAAGGTCATCTATAAAGACGAGAAATTATGACAGCGCTCAGAGACAAGGGATGCACACATGGAAAGAGGCAGAGAATAATTCCCTGAACAGGGATGACTGGAGAGCCTTTATCCGTAGCCTATGCTCTCAAGGGAGTGAAAGATGATGATGATGATGATGATGATGATGATGATGACGATGACGAGTTATATAAAATTGGTTACTTCCAGTCAAAATCGCTGAATATCAAATAACAGCGCTAAAGAAACTATCTATCTTCTGTAAATGTAAAGCTGTCTTCAGGTAAAGCGCCATCCTCACAAGTCGGATAAACATTCAAAGCAGACTTGCCCAGAGTTGCAGTTACTGCAGATTCATTGCAACATACAAGTGTCCCGTTTCTTCTTACATCTTACATCCTTCCTGTGTCGTTAAACGTCACATAGGGCTCGCATGGTAGTTTGCAAAAGTTTTCCTGTCCTCGGCGAGCTTTTCAACCTCATCAAAGGATGTTTATGCCCACTAAACTGGCCTCTCTTAACAATGCTAACTTAAAAGTTAACTTCTTAATTTAAAAGTATCTGGTTTGCGCCTCATAAAATTGCGAATGCGCAAGACTCCCAGCATGCCTTGCGCACCAAGTTTATCAGTTTCATTTCTTTTCTATTTCACTTAAGCTCTTCCCCCAAATGCATTACTAAAATTGGCGAGAAGGGGGAATAGCTTGATCTCTCAATATTTGCAAACTAAAAACAGTTGTTTAATGCTCTAGACACTAGAAGATCTTTATTGCTTTCTAGCATTTTTTACAACTAGTTAATGTTTGGAAACGCTCTGGTATTCATGGGCTCTAAATGTTTTTTTTTATTTAATTCTCTTTTTATTGTTGTGAATTGAATGTATATTTGTTTTTGCTTGCTTATTTTTGTAAATCTGATGTGCTTTCTTTGAATTTAATGTGCTCATTTTTCATTGCATTATTGCTTTGCCTGTGTTTTATTTTATGTGCAATTTATAAACTCCTGGCCTGTGAAGAAAAATGCGAAGAAGTTTGCCGAGCAGGCAGTCTCCAGTCTTTGTCGGGCAGGCAGTCTCCAGTCTTTGCCGGGCAGGCAGTCTCCAGTCTTTGTCGGGCAGGCAGTCTCCGGTCTTTGTCGGGCAGGCAGTCTCCAGTCTTTGTCGGGCAGGCAGTCTCCGGTCTTTGCCGGGCAGGCAGTCTCCAGTCTTTGTCGGGCAGGCAGTCTCCAGTCTTTGCCGGGCAGGCAGTCTCCGGTCTTTGTCGGGCAGGCAGTCTCCGGTCTTTGTCGGGCAGGCAGTCTCCGGTCTTTGCCGGGCAGGCAGTCTCTGGTCTTTGTCTTGCAGGCAGTCTCCGGTCTTTGTCGGACAGGCAGTCTCCGGTCTTTGTCGGGCAGACAGTCTCCAGTCTTTGTCGGGCAGGCAGTCTCCAGTCTTTGTCGAGCAGGCAGTCTCCAGTCTTTGTCGGGCAGGCAGTCTCCAGTCTTTGCCGGGCAGGCAGTCTCTGGTCTTTGTCTTGCAGGCAGTCTCCGGTCTTTGTCGGACAGGCAGTCTCCGGTCTTTGCCGGGCAGGCAATCTCCGGTCTTTGTCGGGCAGACAGTCTCCAGTCTTTGCCGGGCAGGCAGCGCTGCGGCAAGATGAAAATAAATGACGTTTAATCGGTGGTGCCAGTAGTCTCGCGGTGAGGAACTACAGCGCCTCTGCTCTAGAGGTCGGCCATGTCCTGTGTGCACCCGATCTGAGAAAATTTGCCTAAACCGGCTTAACCCAGGGGTAAAGGCTGACTCGTGGCGAAAGTTAGTCCTTCTCGACCAAAGCTACATCTTTGTAACCACCAGGGAAGGTAGCGGCCACAAAACACTAAACGCTGAAGTCAGAGACACTGGACCAGGGCAGTCTAGACAGGCAACCTCCTCTCACCCGGAGGATTTGATATCCAAGCCTCGTCGAGGTTACATTGAGGAAAGTCCAACTCTAGGCTAAACTGGTGCAACTAAAACCACAATGTCACACAATTCCGCTTCTGTGACCCACCGAGAATATAGGCCCAAGCTCCACGATGCTCTGAGCCTCCATCCTAAATGAGACCTCTCTAGCACCACAGGAATAAATTTAGTAGGATCACGGGGCGATCTTGATGATAGAAGCGAACGATAAAGATGAAGATTTGCATTTTATTAATCAAATATGTTTTCTCTGCATATTGTTTACCACATATTCATTCTTCGTTATTATTATTATTATTATTATTATTATTGATCGGATTTCTTCAACGATGTTCAGTTTCTACTACTAGTTTATGATACTGGTTTATAGTGATATATTTGTATATTCACTTATCTTAACTGTAAATTTTTATACATGCTTGTAAAGTTTAATATTGGAGAAACGTGCTTTTATTATAATTAGCGTATTCAACAAACAAACAAACAAAATAGGCAGAGCTAGATTAAAAATTACAGCCATAACGAGGTAAGGATACCAACTCAAACAGCCATCCTGTATGCCAGGTCAATTACTTCATGTGAGCGCGTGGCTGGCAATGCGAAATATGTGTGTGTGTCTGTATGTATGCAGAAGTGTAGAAGAACTAACCCATACAGCGTATATGAAACTGAGTAGACCGAGCTTCAGTAGTTTCTTTCGTACGCGCACCGTAATATATATATATATATATGACATCACTTCCGGTCGAATATGGCGGACACTAAGGACGGTGTGTGTGTGTGCCTTCTGTCCAAGTATGTGAATGATTGTGCTTATTTTCATAATGGACTGGGGTTCCCCTGTGAAAATGGTGTGGATTACACCATGCCCAACGATTCTGTTTGTGATCCATGTCTTGCAAGCAGCGGGACCTTTTCTCCAATAGACACTCAGACATGGACGCCCCAGGTAAGTGCCGCCATTATCGATAACACGAGGTCCTCCAGCCTGCCGAAGACGGAGCCCGTTAGCCAACACATGGCGCGGTCTGAGAAAATCAGGACACACACGCACCCAGGGGAAACAGTCATGAAACAGTTTCGGCTCACATCATGGCTGCGGTCCTGCCAATCTCAACATGGGATATACAACACAAAATGTTAAAACCATATCCAGTTATGCAGCAATTATTTAAATAATTATGGCGGACGTGACTGAATGTACACACCCAAATCCGGAAACTGTTTCGTGTGTATTTTTAGCATCAATGGTTACACCTTGCAAGCCCGAGTGATCATTTTCTAATGTCAAGAGAACAATCACGTGACATGCCTGGCTGGACCGTCAATTTCGATTGAGTATAGAAATTATTGTTACACCAGACAAGCTTTGATGATTTGATTAGAAGGTGGGTAATTTTAAAAATCTGGTAGAAAATGTTTTACAGCTCAAATATAAAGATTTTTTATTCCTTAATGTTTTCTGTGTTAAATTTTTGTAGATATGTTACTTCTAAACTAATAGAGTTTTACATGAATAGTTTTTTTTTTTTAACAGGCCTTTTTCTCAAGTAAAATTGTTGACAGCCATTTTGTGTGGATTTTCCCACAAGATTTACCGAAGACATGCACTTCTATTTTTAGGGTAAACAGGAAACTGGTGTCACCAACTGGAGAGAGAAGATTCAGATTATGTAGAAATGATGGAAAACTTTATCTGGAGCAGTGAGCCTTAATCTGGAGCAGTGAGCCTTAATTTGAAGCAGTGAGCCTTAATCTGGAGCAGTGAGCCTTAATCTGAAGCAGTGAGCCTTAATCTGGAGCAGTGAGCCTTAATCTGAAGCAGTGAGCCTTAATCTGGAGCAGTGAGCCTTAATCTGGAGCAGTGAGCCTTAATCTGAAGCAGTGAGCCTTAATCTGAAGCAGTGAGCCTTAATCTGTAGCATTGAGGTTTAATCTGGAGCAGTGAGCCTTAATCTGTAGCATTGAGGTTTCATCTGGAGCAGTGAGCCTTAATCTGTAGCATTGAGGTTTAATCTGGAGCAGTGAGCCTTAATCTGGAGCACTGAGGTTTAATTTGGAGCAGTGAGCCTTAATCTGGAGGAGTGAGCCTTAATCTGTAGCATTGAGGTTTAATCTGGAGCAGTGAGCCTTAATCTGTAGCATTGAGGTTTAATCTGGAGCAGTGAGCCTTAATCTGGAGCAGTGAGGTTTAATCTGGAGCAGTGAGCCTTAATCTGTAGCACTGAGGTTTAATCTGGAGCAGTGAGCCTTAATCTGGAGCAGTGAGCCTTAATCTGAAGCAGTGAGCCTTAATCTGGAGCAGTGAGCCTTAATCTGGAGCAGTGAGCCTTAATCTGTAGCATTGAGGTTTAATCTGGAGCAGTGAGCCTTAATCTGGAGCAGTGAGCCTTAATATGAAGCAGTGAGCCTTAATCTGATGCAGTGAGCCTTATTGGCTCGGAAAGCTGAGGAGGAAGAAGACCCCCCCCCCGTAAACCACAAATACGCTGTAATGAGAGTGCCATGTAAGTGTTTACACATTGTGCTGACGTCCGCCATTGTGTGTTACAAACATTTGTTGTCCTTCCATTAAAATTTGCATCTGCCATTATTTCGTCAGTAAATCTGGTATGTGTTTCCACCTGGTGGTTCTTTCAGTATGTTCAGTGCGACTGCGGAGAATGAATGAAGAAGTTTTTACAATAAGATCAGTCGTGTGGCGATGCCCTAAATCCAGCCTGGAAGACAGCAAGTAGGTTTGATTATAATGTATGTATTACACTATAAAACAAGAAATTGGACCCACAAAAGAAGAGGAACTTTAATATTAAAGTTGCGAAAGTGAGTCTGAGACTCTGAGTGAGTAGCATCTTCAGCAGGAAGTCATGATGACACAAAGGGACCGCCTTCACTTAAAGCGTTCTAAGTTAAGAGGTTAAAACGTTTGTCTGGAAGGAGGGGTGATAATCTGCAGCGCTGCTTTGTTGTAGCTCTCTCAAAAGAGTTTCCTCCCTTCGTCACTGTCAGTGATACAAGGTATCATCTTCACATCACACAATACCGCGTGCCTTTTCCCTTCTTGAACTGATATCGGATGTACATTTGGCTTTCTGCTCTTTTCTTGAGCTCTGGCACGATATGTTAGCATGAAATAATTACATTCTGTACTTTTTTTCATGCTATAACTCTTTCAGAGTTTCAAAGGTTCAACCTTTCAACCTATGAACCTTTGAAAGAACTACACCATGAAACCGGGCCCAGCCTGTGTATGGCTGTGGGGTCGGCGTGTTTTTCCTCTGTTGGAGATAGGGACAAGGGAGACAGAGGACTTCTTTTGTATGGGGGCCAGTAGCAGACGAGAACAGAATGGCCAATCAATAAGATTGGGAGGGGGGCGTGTGGTGGAGGGGAAGGGTAAGATAGGAGAAGAGTTCTGCTTCATCTTACAGGACTCCTTGGTCGTGAATTTTATTTTAAAATTCAGTTTTTCACCAAGTAATAACGCCTACTACACTTGGTAAACTTCCTGCACCTTGGAACAACACACTTGGTAAACTTACTGCACCTTGGGACACTACACTTGGTAAACTTCCTGCACCTTAGGACAACACACTTGGTAAACCTACTTCACCTTGAGACAGTACACTTGGTAAACCTATTTCACCTTGAGACAATACACTTGGTAAACTTCCTGCACCTTGAGACAATACACTTGGTAAACTTCCTGCACCTTGGGGCAATACACTTGGTAAACTTCCTGCACCTTGAGACAATACACTTGGTAAACTTCCTGCACCTTGAGACAATACACTTAGTAAACTTCCTACACCTTGGGACAATACACTTGGTAAACTTACTGCATCTTGGGACAATACACTTGGCAAATCTACTGCACCTTGGGACACTACACCTAGTAATCTTACTTCACCTTGAAACACTTCTTACATCTCACATCCTTCCCGTGCCGTTAAACGTCACGTAGTGCTCGCATAGTTGTTTGCCAAGTTTTCCTGTTTTCGGCGAGTCTTTCAACCTCATCAAGGAATGTTATGCCCGCTAAACTGACTTCTCTTAACAATGTCCTCTTTAGAGTTTCACGTGGTCGACCTCTTTTTCTTCGACCTGATGTGCTCCACTTGATAGTTTGTTTTGGGATTCTCTGATTGTTTCTTCTCATCACATGGCCTACATATGCCCATCTTCTTTTTCTGATCACCCATGAGACTGGTTGTTGCTTGCTCATCTGTTTTATCTCTGCGTTGTTCTTGACTTCGTTCCACTTTATACCAAGCATTTTCCGTATGCATTTGTTTTCAAAAGAGTCTAATTTCTTGTCTATTTCTTTAGTTGATTTCCGGCTTTCACATGCATAAATGAGAGTGGATAGCACATTTGAATTTAAAAATCTTAACTTAGTTTTTGTGCTTATAACTTGAAATCCATATGTTCTCAAGATTTTTTAAGGACAATGCTGCTTTTGCAATTCTAATTCTAACTTCCTTTCTGGTGTCACCATCCTGGTCTATGTAGCTGCAAAGGTATGCAAATTGATTGACTTCTTCAATATCTGACCCTTCTAAGTGTGTTTTTTCATTTTGATTAATGTGAATTTTCATTATTTTTGTTTTGTCTTTGTTCATTTCAAGACCTATTTTGCTAGCCAAGGAAGACAGGGAATCTCTGTGTTCTTTCCTGCATCGATTTCACATTGTCACTGATACGAATTATGTCATCTGCAAAATCAAGATCTTCTATTTGAGTCCCATGTACCTAATCAGTGCCGGTTTTACCTGTACAGCATCTTTTCATTATAGTCTATGGCAGTTCCAAAAAGCAAAGGAGATAATATTCATCCTTGTATCATGCCTGTTTTAGTGAATGTAAATGCTATAGAAGAGTTCTTCAAATATCATGGACACAAAACAGAACAAATATAACCATACTATAAGAACTTAATATTGAAGAAGGCTGGCTAGTAAAGAGGATTAAACAAAGAAAACTTAAATATTTTGGACACATTAAACGTCATGATAATCTAGAGAAAACTGTCTTGGAAGGGTATAAAATGGGAAAAAGAAAAGAGAAAGACCAAGGCGAAGATGGCTGCAAAACATCGTTGATGATCTGCAAATGGATGAATCAGCAGCAGGCCATCTTGCTCATAACCAGAGGCCTACAGGAGTGCTGTTAGGGAGGCAAAGTTCCGAAAGGAACATGCAAATGAATGAATGAATGAATGAATCACGCCTGTTTCAATCTGAAACAATTCGCGCCTTCCTTCTTCTGTCTTGACTGCATAAACATATCCGCCGTAGAGATCTCTAATGATGTTGACAATTTTAGATGGTATTCCATATAGTCTTAAAATTCTCCACAATGAATCTATGTATGTGCTATCAAATGCTTTTTTAAAATCTATGAAGTTCAGTATTAATGGTTTCTGCTTTTCAATATGTTCTTCAAGTATTATTCTTAGAGTAAAGATCTGGTCGAGACAGCTTCTCCCTTTTCGAAATCCTGCCTGTTCTTCTCTCATTGCAGTATCCACTACATCCTTAATTCTATTCAGAATAACTTTACACCTTTGACACAACTGATAGTAAGGTTACACCCCTCCAGTTATTGCAGTCACTGAGGTTGCCTTTTTTTTTGGGGGGGGGGTATTTTAACAACGATTCCCTTTTTACATTTACAAGGGACTTTTTCTTCTTTCCAAACTTTATTAAACATTCTTTGTAGTTGGCTCATGTTGTCACTGTTAATAGCTTTTAACATTTCGACTGTTATTTCATCTTCACCTGCAGCTTTGTTGTTAGCCATTAGATTCACTGCTGTTTCAGTTTCATTCAGTGTAACTTCATCTAAGCTGACATTTAGTTGTAGGAATGGTAAATCTGTTTCAAGATTTATTAATTCATTGGAACACTGCACTTGGTAAATTTACTTCACTTTGGGACACTACCATTGGTAAACTTACTTCACCTTGGAACACTACGCTTGGGAAACTTACTTCACTTTGGGACACTAATCTTAGTAAACGTACTTCACTTTGGGACACTAATCTTGGTAAACGTACTTCACTTTGGGACACTAATCTTGGTAAACGTACTTCACTTTGGGACACTACCCTTGGTAAACTTACTTTACCTTGGGACACTACACTTGGTAAACTTACTTTACCCTGGGACACTACACTTGGTAAACTTACTTTACCTTGGGATACTACACTTGGTAAACTTACTTTACCTTGGGACACTACCCTTGGTAAACTTACTTTACCTTGGGACACTACCCTTGGTAAACTTACTTCACCTTGGAACAATACAGTTAGTAAACTTCCTGCACCTCTGGACACTACACTTGGTAAACCTACTGCTCTTCAGGACATTACAACTGGTAAACTTACTGGACATTGAAACTTCATTTCAGAAAAGAGCTTACAGAAATGTTGAAATTTCTCAGAGAACTCACGAGCCAGGTTTTCTGGACAGATTTTGCTTGTCAAATAGCGTACTCTTTCACCCAGCCTTGGTTTTTACGCCATCTTGTATTCCATTGCCATGACTGATAGTTCATCTGCTCTTTCTTTCTTTTATAGTTGATCTCGGATCTTTTTTTTTCCCTATAAGCTTCAGAGAAGCTCATCTTGGTGGGGCCCCTGAGAGAACTTTTGTAAGTCGGTACAAGGCTGGTCTCCCTACACTCCCCCCCCCCCTTTTTTTCCCTTCTACCTCTTACTTATTAGCTATTCTAATTTCATCCTTAGTGGCTCCTTATACCTTTCAAAAAATGGGAAGCTCTTCGGGAAAGGGGCCAGAGCAATGTACTCAGTAAACTCCCTTCTTCCCTGGGGGCCCGCATCTTTGGTGCAGGATACTGTTACTAGTCTTCTTGTGCTGATCCAGTAACAGATTTTAAGATGTAATCTCTCTTCACGATATCTACCGTTGTGTCAAGAACTTTAATTACGAGACGCAGTCAATAAATAACGGGACTGAATACGTAAAAACAAACCTCGTATCTTAGAAGAAAGTGACCGCATCGCCCTCAAAGCAGTCCCCTTCTGAGTTTTGGTACCGATCCAAGCAGTGTTGCCACCCCCCCACCCCCTCATGGACTTTCCTGGAAGAAGCCTACGACTTGAATTTCTTCCACCGCCTGAAATATTCTCCCTCCCCCCCCTCCCCAGCTTCATTTTCAGCCATGTGGGTGGCTTTTATTTGTGCCATAGTTATTTAGTTTTTTTCTTGCCATCATATAACTTTATCATGGCTTCTTTCTCTCATTTTTCAGCTAATCGCCAGTGTTAATTTATGTTTTCCTGTTTTTATCTATTGCCTTGTTTTTGCGTGTAGTCCTTGTCAAGGGCACTCACTGAAATATTGGAATGTTGTATTTTTTGTTGTTGATTTATACGTGCTCATTTTATTTTCTGCCAACTTTTCTCACTCTTTTTGTCCTTAAAAAAACCACAACTGAAGCATACACCTGGCTAGGTTGCTTTTAATAAAACATGTTCTGTACTTGTCAGTGCGGGCCCTGACAGCTTCACTAGAAGCCCCGTGATGGCCTGATTGTGGCTGAAGTTGAAGCCTTGCAAATGATCAAGATCACGCACAGCCAAATCGTTGATAAGTGCTGCTACCCAAACAAGATGTATCAACTAGGAACAAACTAGGAACAGCTTTATTAATTAACGCTGTCCACTGTTATAATCCCCTTGCACTAAGTTCCACTCTTTTCTCACTTGCAACATACAAGTTCAGAACCTCCTCACAGCATCACATTACAACCCCTCCACCCCAGGTATAATCATCAATCCCGGCTAGATTACCATTGTATCACTCTCTCTCTCCTCTCCACGCTTTCCCCATCCCCCCTCCTCCTTATTTACGACCCACCTACCACACACTACAGGTCTCCATTTAAACATCCTCCACACTTCACCACGGGCATTTCTGAACACAGCTTCTTACAAGTCACAGCTAATTGCTCCATTCATTTTATTTTATTTGTTTCTATTTTTTTCCCATTCATATGTTTTTTTTTCATAGCATTCATGCGAATTTATCCTTTATCTTCTCTCTCTATTTCTTCGTCCTGCGTGTTTTTGTATGATTAAGGCTCACGCCGAAACGTCACAACTGTGTGCTCGTTAAGTAATAAAGCTGTTCCTGCTTTGTTTTCCTAGTTCATAGATTTTAGTATCACACCTTTACTGTGGAGGATTCATGGATAGCAATATACTTATACACTAATTATCTGTGCTATCCAAACACTCTTTTACATGCACATCTTTCACTCTTTGATAAATATCATTTGGAAACATTCTCGTCATGCATCTTTATTTTGTTTGATTTGATGCAGAACGCCTCCAGCAGGACGGAATCTCAAACTAGTACCAATTATAGCTGGAAATCTGACAGCTTAACTCTTTATACACCAGTGGCAGTGTGAATCACGTGGTACACGACAACATCAAGTATGGCTGTAAAAAACGTTACTCTAAGACTCTCTAAAGTGTGAATATCGTTCACTGATTAACTCTCTTGTAAATATCAAGGGCTCATAAATGATGTTTAACGCAGAAACGAAAGTAATCTGTATACTTTGTGAATATCTCTTGCATTTATAAAGGGTTAAGCTTGTTCCCTTAAGTGAAAGAAAGCGAAAAGATAAAGGATTAACTTTTCATCACACCCTAGTAAATATTATAATGCTCTCAGACTATCTGCTCTTCTCATGTATTATGTCCTCAGTTTGAGATCACTTTGACCTAGTTGTTAAGTCCACGCTGCAGCGACCTGGTCCTCGGCTGGGAATTTTTCTCCGATGCCAGTACGAGTTCAAGGATATCTTTAGTCGAGAAGTACTTCCGCTTAGAGAGGAATTTTGGTCTAGGAACCGAAACCGAAAACGAGGCTGTGGAAGAATAAAAACATTAATTGTTAATTGAACGATGAAACAGTTCAAATTTTGATTATATTATAATCAGGTCAAGCAGAAGTCTTCGTTTCAACCGGAAGTTGACCTTCACCCCAGTTCATATATGATCTTTTTTTTTAAAATTTTTACTTCATTCATAAAATGCGAACTCATGCTCATAGAAACGCATGTCGTGTCAAGTCCCATGTCCCATTCTTCCATAGTTAATCATGTTTATATTGTATCATAGCTACCCCCCCCCACCTTATCTTATATCTTATATCCTTCCCGTGCCGTTAAACGTCACATAGGGCTCGCAAAGTAGTTCGCCAATTTTTCCCCTCCCGAATAGATATTTTTAGTTTTCAAAACAGAGTTCGAAACCACAAGAGCATTAGGTACTCGAGTGTATAGCAGAACTGACCTTGCTAACAGAACTGACCTTGCCAGCAGAACTGACTTTGCTAACAGAACTGACCTTACCAGCAGAACTGACTTTGCTAACAGAACTGACCTTGCCAGCAGAACTGACCTTGACCTTGCTAGCAGAACAGCAGATGAAGCTATTGGCTTCGATTATTGAAGAAAGATGCTGACGTTGATTGGGGCATGTGCTCCGGATGACCTGTGACTCATTACCAAAATAGCACTGAGATGGACACCACAGGGGAACAGAAGTAAGGTCAGACCACAGAAGACATAGAGAAGAACAACAGAGAGGATCTGAACAATAGAGGACTCATTTGGGCAAGAATGAGAAAAAAAAGATGAAAAAGATGAAGATGGTGTGTGAAAAATCTTTGAGGAAGCTCCATGTGCCTTCTTGGGGATCTAAAGGTTCAAAGAGAGAGAGGGGAGAGAGAGAGAGAGAGTGAAGGAGAAAGAGAGGGAGGGGAGAGAGAGGGGGAAAGAGAGGGAGAAAGAGATGCAGCAGTGATAGTCTGAAAGCAAAGTAGTTAAAGTTAAAATAAGCTTTGACAAAACTTGTGCTACAGCGGTGTCGACACAAAGCTATCAGTAGCAGATCTATAATTCACAACATTCGGATGAGAAGACGATAGGGCCAGCTGAACTACTCCAGCTCTAAGATATCCCTATATGCCTATGTATGTGCACTGATGTTTGAAAGTAAAGTAGTTAAAAAAAGCTTTGACAAACATTGTAGATACAAAAAGAAACATTAAGGACCAAAACATTAACAAGAAAATGATTGAAAATTAAACCTCGGGCCTGTAGTAGGACTCTGTTCATAGCAAGAGCAAAGCTCACCTGGTACTTGGCCACAAAACTTATGTGTATGTTTATATGTGTGTGTGTGTGTGGTGGATCTATCCCTTGTCCTGCTTCGTGCTTTGGCTAAAATTAAATATACTACGAGATAAGGAGATAAAGAGGCTATCAAACCAAGAGATAGGTCTGGATACTACGAGATAAGGAGATAAAGAGGCTATCAAACCAAGAGATAGGTCTAGATACTACGAGATAAGGAGATAAAGAGGCTATCAAACCAAGAGATAGGTCTGGATACTACGAGATAAGGAGATAAAGAGGCTATCAAACCAAGAGATAGGTCTGGATACTACGAGATAAGGAGATAAAGAGGCTATCAAACCAAGAGATAGGTCTGGATACTACGAGATAAGGAGATAAAGAGGCTATCAAACCAAGAGATAGGTCTGGATACATTCGTAGTATACTGCCAGTGGTGTAATCATTTCTGTATCTCATAAATGTAATGTTCAATCTTTTGGCGTCTGGTGCCATGGGCAATCTTTTGGCGTCTGGTGCTATGGCGAGCAAAGTTATTCAGGAGTAATGTAGTATGAGATGTAAGCAGAGCTGACACTACCTTTGCCTGAACAAGACAGTCATCTCTAGTGCAGATCTCCGAGGGCACAGTATTGATCTTGGAGGAACACAGTTTCATACAAATCAGTAGCCTTGCTTACAGCACAGAATAAGCTATCAGCAGTTCTCAGTGTAAACTATGAGTTTGTTCAGTTCTCAATGTAAATTATGAGTTTATTCGGTTCTCAATGTAAACTATGAGTTTGTTCAGTTCTCAGTGTAAACTATGAGTTTGTTCAGTTCTCAGTGTAAACTATGAGTTGCTCAGTTCTTAGTGTAAACTATGAATTTGTTCAGTTTTCAATGTAAACTATGAGTTTGTTCAGTTCTCAATGTAAACTATGGGTTTGTTCAGTTCTCAATGTAAACTATGGGTTTGTTCAGTTCTCGATGTAAACTATGAGTGTGTTCAGTTCTCCACGGAGAGACTTACTGTAAATGCTACAGATCACAAGAGACTACAGATAACTGCACACATAGTAAAGAAATGACACAAGCAAAGATAAGACGGCAACATAACAATAACAATTGTTGAACCAGGTTTCACATGGTAAAGAAACAATATATATTTCGGCTTGCGCCTTCATAAGATACTAACAATCAAAAGGAAGGTAGAACCGCGTTAAAAAGCATTTTGTTTATAGGTTGTAGAAGTCCCCTGAGGACATTATTCAGAGATGTAGAAACAGGGATATTAAATAAGAAAATGAAGAAAAAAAATATCAAGGAGCATGAAGTATATATATATACAGAAGAGTAGGACGAACATCATGGACAGAAAAGAAAAATAAACAAAGAAATACTGAATGAACTGACATTGAAAGGATAAACAAAGAAAACACCAGGACCAGTTAAAATATTTCGATCATATCAAGAGGTATAATACAATAACGATAACCACACAACAGGGAAAAACAGAAGGGAAAAAAGAGTGAGAGGTCGACAAAGACACAGATTACAGGACAACAAAACAATGGAATGAAGTAAGCTTGGCCGGTGTACTGTGAAAACAAAAGACGGAACAAACTGAAGGATTGTTGCAGCCAGCCTGCTGCTGTGAGAGGGCACATGATGACGATGAGACCAGATTAACTGCGTGGACTTTCGTGGATACATGTTCATGCGCTAGTTTAACCCGCAGAAAAAATGATTGCAATAAACATATGAGAGCTGTTATAATAAAGGCAGGAAATATTGGCAGAAAACGGTCTAGAAAGTTAAAATTGAAAGGAAAAAAAGGACTAGAAACTATTAATAAAGACATAAAACAGTCTGGAGAACTATAATGGAAAAAAAGACTACAGAACTATTAATAAAAGCACAAAACAGTCTCGAAAATGATAATGGAAAAAAAGACTAGAAACTATTTAGAAAGGCAGTGAACAGTCTAGAAAACTATAAAAGAAAGGGGAAAACAGACTAAAGAACTAATAATAATGGCAGAAAACATTCTAGAAAACTATAAAAGAAAGGGTAAAAACAGATTATAGAACTAATAATAAAGGCAGAAAACAGTCTAGAAAATTATAATGAAATGCAAAAAAAAAACAAGATTATAAAACTTAATGAAAGCAGAAAACAATCTATAAAACTATACATGAAAAGAGAAAACAGTCTATAAAACTATGCATGAAAGATGAAAACAGTCTATAAAACTATACATAAAAGGAGAAAACAAGCCAGGGAATTATAAGTAATAAATAATTTTCATCATCATCATCTCCTTTCACTCCCTTGAGAACATTGGCCACGGATAAAGGCTCTCCAGTCATCCCTGTTCTTGAAATTAGTCTCTGCTTCCTTCCATGTGTATCCCTTGTCTCTGAGCACTGTCATAATTTATCTTCTCCAAGTAATTCTAGGTCTTCCTTGAGGATTCCATGTCAGTGTCTATCTTGTTATGTCGGTGTCGGGTTTCCTCAGAGTGTGGCAAATCCACTTCCACTTCCTATGATATGTAGGTTCATAGGTTCTTGTCCTGCACTTTCCCAGACCTCCTCGTTCCTGATCTTGTTCTGCCATTTAATGTTTAAAATCCTCCTCAAGCAGTAGTTCATGAATGTTTGTATCCTCTGTTGTATTATCTTGGTCATAACCCATGTCTCTGAACCATATAGTAGGACAGTCTTTACGTTTGTATTGAAAAGTCTAAGTCTGGTTCTTGTTTTGATGTTCTTAGATGACCATATTTTGTTAAGTTGGATAAAAGCTAAGCTGGATAACCTGAAATTATGCAGAAACTACAAAACTGTAGTACTTATTAGTCATGCCAGTAAAATTCTGTTAAAAATCATAATGGGTAGACTTCGTAAGAAAATAGAACTCAATATGGTCCAAGCTGGTTTCAGTCAAGAAAGAATCTGTGGAGAGGAACAGACAGAACTACAAAAATAAGATTTTTAAAGGCATGCATCTTTCCCATAACAACATATGCCTGTGAGACCTGGACACTTAACAAAACAGCCGAGAAACTCATAAATGCCTTTGCAAGTAAATGCTACAGAAGAGTTCTTCAGATATCATGGACACAAAAAGAACAAATATATCCATACTACAAGAACTTAATATTGAAGAATCCTGGCTAGTAAAGAGGATTAAAGAGAGAAAACTTAAATATTTTGGACACATTAAACGTCATGATAATCTAGAGAAGACTATCTTGGAAGGGTACATAATGGGAAAAAGAAAGAGAGGAAGACCAAAGTGAAGATGGCCGCAAGACATCGTTGATGATCTGCAGATTGATGCATCAGCAGCAGGCCATCTTACTCACAACCGATAGGCCTACAGGAGTGCTGTTAGGGAGGCAAAGTTCAACAAGAAACATGCAAATGAATGAAGGAAATGATAAATGTTGTCCTGGTCTTGGTTATTCTAGCTTTAACATCCTTTTCCGTTCCCCCATATTTATCCACTATGCTGCCTAAATATGTGAAATACTCTACTTCCTCTTGCCTAAATATGTGAAATACTCTACTTCCTCTTGCCTAAACATGCGAAATACTCTACTTCCTCAATTGGCTCTCTCTCAAATACCATGAGGCTATTGCTTGCATTATTACTTTTCATTATCTTTGTTTTTTTTTTTTTTGTCTGTTAATATTAAGTACCAGTTTAGCCGAATTATTGCATAAGATCTGAAGTTTCTCTTGCATTTGTGTGTGGCTGTGTGTCAGAAGTGCAACATCATCTGCAAAGTCAAGACCTTCCAACTGGTTCCACAATGTTCAGTGTATCCTTTTTCTTTTTCTTTGTGTGGTAGTTTTCATTACAAACACTTGGTAGAAGAAATAGGAATGGTGATAGCAAACATCCCTGCCGCACGCCTGTTTCCACTTTAAAACTTTCAATGAGAGTTCCTCCATGCACAATTCTACAAATTGTTCCTTCATATATGGTCTTTATAAGCTTTGTTATCATGGCTGGGATACCATAGTGTTCCAGTAGTTTCCATAGCATTCTACGATCTAAACTATCATAATCAATGAATGTAACTAACAGTGAAGAATTCCACTCCATTGACTGTTCTATTATTATTCGCATTGTAGCAATGTGGTCAGTACATGATCTTCCTTGCCTGAAACCTGCTTGCTCTTCTCTTAGTTTACTATCTACTGATGTTTTAATTCTATTTAGCAAAATCCCGCTGAAGACCTTGCTGGGTATTGACAGCAAAGAGATGCCTTTATAGTTTCTTACATTCTAATAGATCTCCTTTCTTAGGGAGCTTTAAAAGATGGGTCTCCTTCCAGTCCTCTAGGACTTTCTCTTCTTCCCAAATCCTGTTAAATAGTAAGAGTAGTATTTCTGTTGTTATTTCCTTGTTCGGTAAGAGCTCTTCTGCTACAATTCAATCTGGACCGGTGCCTTATTTCTCTTCCGCTCTGAGATAGCGTGTTCAATTTCGGACTTGCTGGGTGGTTCTACATTGATGTCTAGAGTATTCTCTGCTGCTGCTATCTCCTTTTTTCTGTTGGTGCTTGCCTGTTTAGGATTCCGCTGAAGTACTCCACCCATCTTTGCATCTGCTTTTCTTCTGACGTTACTACCTTACCCCCCTTGTTTTTGAAGGGCTTTTCTATCCTACATGGTCTATTTGCTAACTTCTTGGTGATTTCATACAGAGCTCTCATATTGTTTTTACCAGCTGCCTCTTCTGCTTGTCCTGCCATATTATCAAAATAGGCCTGTCTGTCTTTCTTTACGTTTTCCTAACCTCTTTATGGGCCAAATTGTATTCCATCTGAGCTGAGGCCTTTGCTGCCCTTGTTTTACTGTCATTTATTTTTGCTTTCATTTCTGTCTTCTGCCTATCTTCTTCAGTGTTTCCAATGTAATCCACTCCTTGTGTTGAGGTTTCTTAAATCCCACTGTCTCTTCACATGATTTGCTCCATATTTCTTTAGCACTATTCCACACAATGTTCACATCTGGTGTATCTTCTTTGTTGAGAAGCAGGCTGTAATTGTGGCTGAGCTAACTGCCTCCCAGCTCATCAATGCTCTCTGGGACTCTCTGGATAGCATTAGTGCCACGCCCTCTGAGTGTGTTCCATCTGGGTTTCGGTGACCTGAAAATAGGATTGTCTCCCCTGTTGCTAGTCTAAACTTACCTGTTCCTGTCCAGTGTGTTTCGTTCTGCCCCAGTATCTTTATATTATATCTATTCATTTCTCTCGCTATCATGGCAGTCTTTCCACTTTCATACATTGTTCTAACATTCCAACAAGCAATGGTAAAAGATGTCCTGGTACTCAGTTGGGATGTCGGTTCCGCAGCTTCTTTCAGCTTTGACTGCACAACGTCATGCGCTCTGTTGTCAGAGTCCCTTCCTTTTCCAAGACAAAGTTTCCTGGTTTTCCTTCTCCGTGTTTCTGTAGAGCACAGGGAACAGGTCGTTGGCCTATCCCCCAACCTCCTTAGTCGCCTCTTACGACATGCGTGAAAGGTGGCAGTGGTTCTATTCCTTTCTCTCCAAGGCCCCCACTAACCACACGGGCGAATAAGTAATTTTACTTATTTATTTTCAAACATTTCTTTCACACTTTTTTTTCCTTCTGCAAAAAAAAAAATTGCTACTTTGACAACTTACCTTTGATCTTCCTCCGTCTTGCCTTGTTGTTACCCATCCCTGCAGTAGTAAAGTAATTACTGTTGTTACATAACCTTGACCCAAATTCTGAACTACAGCTGTTACTCAGTCTTTTAAGCTGACGACTTTCCATGGACTGTTTTTTGCTTCCTACAAAAGCGCCGTTGTTAAGTAGAATACAGTTACCAGAATTCAGATATGGCTCCGCGTAATCAACGATGTCTTTCTTGAAAATGTTGTCTGATTCCACTGTGGTGCCATCGGACAGAAAAGACTGAAGACTTTCGTTGCTGAATGTTTTCTCGTAAAAGTTGTCTTTGGCGCAGTCTTCCACGCAAGAATTCTCTCTGCTGAGATAGAAGTTGTGGTTGTTTGCACACAAGGACGAGCGCTTGTCGGAGTACGCGAAGAAGTTGAAGACAGTGTCTTGTGTCAAAGGCGCGGTTGGCGTGATGGCGCTGGAAGCGGTGCTGGAGCGGGAGCGCACGTTGGTCGAAATATCTGGTGTCCGTGACCTGCTTTCCACGGTGGCTGATTTACTTGTGCCCCATGAGCTGTAGGAATGCGTGCTGTACACGCTGGAAGAGTCGCTGAGAAAGCTGTCCATCGGTAAAGGTTGGCTGTCAAAACCGGCGTACAGCTTTCTCCGTGGTCTGCCCAAAGAAGGCGGGAGTCTTGGCATGGCCATCATCTGAGGATCGTTTAAAACATCCCTGGAACTTGAGACAGACGAACCGTGAACACTGCTGGATGATGGCTGGTCATTCCGTGGAATGTTTCCTTCGGTGCATGTCTGTCTACTAACACTATTCAAATGTTTAAACGGGACACCAAATTGTTTAGATGAAGCATCAGAATGTTTAGATGAAGTATCAGAACGTTTAGATGAAGTATCAGAATGTTTAGATGAAGTATCAGAATGTTTAGATGAAGTATCAGAACGTTTAGATGAAGTATTAGAATGTTTAATCTGTGAACGACGAATACCCGGAGCTGAACGGCTTCTTTTACATCTCACAGATGATAGTCCATGAGCATAATCTGGTTTCACCCAGCTTCTGTCAAATATTAATCCACTGCTCTTTCCTTGCCGTCGTAACTGCAGCTGATGTGAAATTTCGTCGTCTAGCGAGCAGCTGTAACACTGAAGGACAGATACCGGGTTAGAAGGCTTGGAAAATCTCCCTCTCTGGGGTAGAGAAGCTGCTTTCTGAGAAACATTTTTGACTTTTTCTTGGCTTAAAACAGGCTTTTGATGACTGTTTCTAGGAGATGATCCATACTGACAACTGGAATTCGATCTCTGAGGCAAATGTGTAGTCTGATTCATACGCGGACTAGATCTTGATGCTCCATCAGCTGTGAGGAAGCTGGTATCAGTAGCTGTGAAATAGGAAAGGCTGTCATCAGACTCTCTAGAATCTTGTGAAACAAGTGTTCTCCGTAATGTGCCTATGCTGGAGAGCTGTCGCTTCCGGCCGTCCTCTTGTGGTGTTCTAGTTTTTGTGAAGTGACCGCTCTCACATGAGTGGTAGCTCCCATCGGATGAATTCTGACCACAGGAGAAGCTGTCATTGCGAAGACGTCCACTCCCAGATTTTGGAGTGGTAAAGACTCCGCTACTGTCTGATCGGAAGGACAAATCTCTGAGATCTGAACGCTCTCTCACACTCGGACAGTAGTCGTTGACATCAGCTTTGACCTCATCGTCTGAAAACGTGAACTCCGATAAACTAGAAGTTGCCATCTTGAATGAATATCTTTTGAAATTCTTTAGTTGTTCTTCATTGTTAAGATCTTCCAAACGGAAACTTTGATAATCTTGTGCATGGAAGTTCTGATGACATTCTAGATGGAAGTTTTGATGATCTTGTACATGGAAGTTCTGACGACCGATATTGCCTGATACTGTAGCGCTGCGGTCTCGAAAGTTGCTCATCTTAGAGGTTTTCTTCGTGTGGTATTCCCTTTCACGGTGGTTGCCAGCTGTGCAAGATGCGCTGTCACTTTTCGAGCTGTCACTGCCTCCAGGAATGTTACTTGAATGCGAGGAATCACACACGTCTTTCTGTAATATCCAGACGTCGCCAATACCGAGAGCTGCAAGCCGGAAAGAGAACTGCTGGACGCTGCTGCCTTTTTCAGTAGCATCTGCTGATTGCTTGAAAGTTTTGGAGTCTAAGCTGCTAATAGATTTGTTGCCTTGTTTTCGACTTTCACCACTCACGTGGAGGTTATCAGAAGAACTGTCTTTATTGTGAAGTGAGGAATAATTTTGTTGAACACTGTCTGAAATTTCTCTTGAATGCACTGGTTTGCGACTACACTTTGTATCTCTGAAACTAGAAGGATTGCGATCTCTTCTGAGTCTTTCTGCTGTCTGTACGGCGAGACATTCGAAAGAACCAGCCAGATCTGACATGCTGGTCCGACCATGAGTAGCCAGTATCATCGAGTTTCTTTTCCAGCTGGATGTCCTATTTGAGTCAAGGGTGTTGTCAGTACATTCTGCTGGAGGTGGACTTTGCTCTACGGTGTCATTAAGGTCGTGATCTCCTGCTGTGTGCTTGTTTAGAAAACCTTTGGGAATCTGCCGCGTGGGATGCCATGAATTATCTAAAGGGACTTTGTCCACGTATGTCTCTGTGGGGCATGATGTAGCACGGCTGGACAAAACAGGATTGTTGATTATATCTATAGACTTCGAAAAATGGTGTGCATGTAAGCGAGCACTTCGTTCTGCGATAGTCTGCTTGTTTGTGGAGGAAACTTCGGAGGGGAAGATGGCTCTTTCTTGTGGTGAATCTGCAGCTGCATCGAAGCATTTTAATGGTGAAATTGTTTCTGGAAGATCAACTGAGAACTGGCTCTTTATTCTCATATTTTCAAAATTCTTGGTCTCTCGTGAAGCAGTTTCGCCTAACATTGCACGAGGCTTGGGAATATTATGCCCTGGTTTATTGTTTTCGTATCTGTTGTCTGAAACAGCAACACTGCCAACATTCTTAGAATGTGATCGTCTGGAATGAGCTCCATGTGTTGTCCTAATTGAAATATCTTCTAGTCTAACATCAGGTGAAAGTCTAAGACCGGACGGAGACATCCTACGACCATCTTCAAGAAAACGTGTCTCTGAGGACTGTAGGCTCATGACCTCAGAAGGTGACAGTTTTGTGTGGTCATCGGTGTTCTTGCTGACGGAAGCCACGCCATTAACTAGAACATTTTCTTTTCTTTCACTAGAGTCTCCCTGTGTGTGAAAGGAGGCGTGTTTCTGATGATTGACAGTGTCACGTGGGAGGCTTCCAGAGCGATATGGAATAGAGGGCATTTGGGCAGAACTTGTCCTGTTGTCAGCGACTGCTGGTGGTGGTGGCTTTTGGTGAAACTGGTGTCGATTAGGCAAGGAGTTTAGGTTCCTATTGTTCTTGACCCCAAAACCGGTCGTCTTAAACTCCAGAGTTTGGTAAGACCGGAGTTTGACGTAAGTACGTGGTTGAGTGTTGTTATGCTGGTCAGTCAAAGAGTCAGCGAAGTCTAGTATCGTGGACTCCGTGTCTACAGTCTGTACACTGCTGACGCTGACGTCAGATGACGCCTTACCGATCTGCTCCCACAGGTTCGGCGCCATGTTAGTTCTGTCTCGTCTCTTTGTGATGACGACAAGGTCAGAGTCAATCGAGGCTAGGGGTGCATGGGAAGAGTCGACTGCTAAGATGGGGGAGGAAGACTGAGCTCGGCTCGTACATCCTGGTTCTAGGACCCTAGCAGTTCTTCTCTTGGCGTAGTGGACCACTCTCTGTCGCTCCATAAACGTACATCAGAGTTGCTAGGCGATTCTTTCTGAAAGTTCAAATATATAAGGATTAGATCGGACAACAGACATTTGTAGGGTTATCTTTCCTAACATTGGCGTTCAACTCGCTATAGGCAACAAAAGTTAATCTGGACTAAAAGAGAGAGAGAGAGAGAGAGAAAGAGAGAAGGAGAAAGTGAAGGAGGGAGCGAAAGAGCAAAAGGGAGAGAGAAAGAAGAAAGAAAGAAAGAAAGAGAGAGAGAGAGAGAAGAGAGAGAGAGAGAGTTTCCTGGTTGATTCCACTACCATCAGCACTACAGGGATTCTCGGTAGCTAAAGTTAGCTTGTTGCTAGGAGCGTCAATGGTAAAATCTCTGTTCCCCTGCCACTAAAGGGACATTGGGGACACGGTGTTAGGCCTGTGTTTCCAAGACCTTCAGCACATGAAAGTCTGACGTGGTCCGTATCACACCTGGCCCCATTTACCTTCCCAGATTTCTCTGGTACCAATTATTTTTAAGGCTGGGTGTACCCTGTGTCCTTTTTGGTGTGGTGGTACCTGAAAAAAATTCTCACTCCTGGGACTTGGAACGTCAGTGGAGGGGTTATAACCTTGACCAGCTCTGGTTAGTGACACCATCTCTCTACCACAGTCGGTTTTGCTCCCTCTATGACAAGAGAATCTACATACATGACTGGTTACTAGAGCATCTACATACATGACTGGCTACTAAAACATCTACATACATGACTGGCTACTAAAACATCTACATACAATACCGCCTACTAGTTTTCATCTATATACATGACTGGCTACTAGTGCAACTACATACATGACTGGCTGCTAGAGCATCTACATACATGACTGGTTACTAGAGCATCTACATACATGACTGGCTACTAGAACATCTACATACATGATTGGCTACTAGAATATCTACATACATGACTGGCTACTAGAACATCTACATACAAGACTGGCTACTAGAACATCTACATACATGACTGGCTACTACAACATCTACATACAATACTGCCTACTAGTATTCATCAATATACATGACTGGCTACTAGTGCAACTACATACATGACTGGCTACTAGTGCAACTACATACATGACTGGCTACTAGTGCAACTACATACATGACTAGCTGCTAGTGCATCTACATACATGACTGGTTACTAGTGCATCTACATACATGACTGGTTACTAGAGCATCTACATACATGACTGGCTACTAGTATTTAGCTTCATTCATTGTCTTAACTTTGTAGCAAGACACTGGGGGGGGGGGAGGGGTATTAAATGTACTTTATGCCAGGTATCCATTTTAGATTTGGCGAGTAGGGGAAGAGGGGGGGGGGGGGACAGTATATAATTTTCTAATATATAAAACATATATATCACATGTACAACTTTCCAACATATAAAAACGTGTTTTTCCACAATTTCAACTTTTTAATACATAACAATGTGTATATCACATGTATAACTTTCTAGCATATAACTCCGTGAGTTTACAAGCTAGCACAAGACTTTCCCCAGAATTCAACTCTTGACCCAGCCGTCCTGGGACGGGGCCTACACGTGATTTACGAGGTCCCTTCCAAGGCCCAGTGTTTGGAAAACAAACAAAAGCGGAACCTGTAAAGACGACTTCCCGCGCATGAGAGCCGGCAGCGGACATTTTAATGGGGAACTCACCTTGATAATGGAGATGGAAGACAGGTAGAGTACAGAGCCGCCTCTCAGTCATTCTGTGAAAAGTGGAGGAAAAGTGAAAGTTATTTCTCGGTAAAGTTCTAATCTACGTTCTGTTGACATGTAGATATGTAGACATCCATTCTGCACGATCCTTGGTATTTATTATCAAGTTATTCATCATTATTTCCCCTGATGAAACTCGTAAGATATTTTCTTCTCTCGGCTTCCTTGTCCCCCTTTGTCTCTTCCAGTTTTCAGTTGACTGACAAGGGCTCTAACTTCTGTCTTCTCGAGACATGTTCAGAAATTTGTGATTGTATCGCTTATGATTGTAGCAACCACTTGTTTTGCAAACTTTCTATGGGAAATGATTCTCTTCTTTTGTCGTCTTTTCACGATAAAAGTTGCAGTACAACAACATCTCTGTTACTTCTTTTCGTCTATTTGTATGTTACAATGATTGGAAATATAACAAGTATCATAGTGAAGATAATAGCATCGACATACAAAATGCTTATATGTTATTATTTTGATTATTTTCAGCAGCGATCCAGAGAAGTTGTCATCTGTTATTGCATGGAACGATGAATCCTGTGCTAGAGCGATGGTACGAATGTCAGGACTTGAAAAATATAGATGGCCAAGACTCTGTCCTCTCTCTTTTATCTGATTGGCTATCAGAGCAGGGGTCACCATGAATCCATCCCCTCCCGCCCCCCCCCACACCCGCCCCCAACCAAGGTGGTGTAGTACGTTGAGAAGGCTACCTTTTTTTTTGGGTTCACTAAGGGTATTTGAGCTTGTCCCAGCAACAAACTCCCATTTCGTTGCAACAATTATGACCCAACATCTTCACCGCTTTGCCTGCCAAGAACAGTCTGCTGTTAGTTAAGGGAAAATACAGCAACAATTTATATATCAGCTGAACTGACCAACATATTTTGCTACATGAAAGACAGACTTTGTAAAAACGCATGCTTGTAATCTCTCTCTTTCTCTCTCTCTCTCTTTATATATATATATATATATATATATATATATATATATATATATATATATGCAAAAGGATGTATGTGTATATATTCCATCATAACTCTGGAACGCCTGGAGCAATTTCAACCAAACTTGGCAAACATATAACTTAAAGTCTGGAGAAAAGTACTGTTGGGGGGGGGGGGGTGGTAAGACGCCCTACCACCCTATGGTAAAAGTAATCGAAAGCGACTGATATTGGTGTCGATTCTATAGTTTTCGGGGTCGCAGAGATGAATAGTGACACTTCCTATGCCATTTATGTCCAAGTTCACCTCCCATCGGCATGGAGGTGAGAAGGGGTGAGGGACGGGGGTGGGAATGGAGTAACTTGTTAAAATAATCGAAAAAGGGCGATATTAGTGTCGATTCCATAGTTTTCGGGGGTCGCTGAGATGAATAGTGACATTTCCGATGCCGTTTAGTCCAAGCTCAGCCCCCATCAGCACGCGATTGCTGGATGAGTGTGCGGCTTATGAGCGGAGCGTCCTCGCTCACGTGATCCGGACATATAAGACCTATATATAGTCGAGAAAGGCATGACAGAGGAGAGTGAGCTTGAGGAGATGGTGGGCTCATTTCGTTTTCGTCAATGCTTAGCCCCATCCGACTTCATACTGTTTGAGAAATGTATTGTGGAATCATAACGTGCTGTGGATTATGTCATTCTCGTCATATATGGATATTCCCTGATTCCTGGTGATATTCGTCATATATATTTTGGATGGGTACACATCAAGGTCTATCATGTGTTCATTCGCATTGATAATACTATGTCAAGGTATCAGGAGATATCTAACCTGGCAGCAGTAGCTGCATAATCAGTGAGGTGAGGCAAAATTGCGGCAAGCATGTGGATAATTCAGTGCACTGGCACAAGGGGAAGATATGTGTGATTGTTCAGTACATTGGTACAAAGGAGAGATATGTGGGATTATTCAGTGGATTGGCACACGGGGAAGATATCTGTGATTATTCAGTGCATTGGAACAAATGGGAGATATGTGTGATTATTCAGTGCATTGGCACAAATGCGGAAATATGTGTGATTATTCAGTGGATTGGCACAAGGAGGAGATATCTGTGATTATTCAGTGTATTAGCACAAGGGGAGATACGAGTTTCATAAAAGGGCAGTAGCTGCCATGTTAATAAGTGTAATGGCAAGATTTAGATGAATATATGTATATGCTTATGAGGGTTAGGAGAGCCCAGGCCAATTGGGTCCATATGATTTCAGTTGATATTTAGATAGGTATACATTATATTGATGTCATGCTTATTGCACTCATGATGATACATGTTGATGTTCTGTGTATGCAACGACTGTTGTGGCGTTAATATGGTGTATGTAGCGTGGATAATAAATATATTGATTGATATAATTGCTTGACGTGGTAATGTGTATTGCCTGTCATGTATTTGGTATG
This sequence comes from Achatina immaculata, assembly GCA_009760885.1. NCBI lineage: Eukaryota > Metazoa > Mollusca > Gastropoda > Stylommatophora > Achatinidae > Lissachatina > Lissachatina immaculata. The sequence goes on from CM019705.1 coordinate 18,675,384, forward strand.
ATTGTATGTAATAATCGGCATAACGGGCATACAGTATCGTTGGAGGGAGATACTGGGTTGTCGGTTAGATGTGAGTTTGAGCCTGGCCACCCAGTATAGTAGTACATAGGCTGTGTGGGTTGCAACTGGGTTTTTGGTCCTGCCCCTTCCCTAAATTGTCCCCCACTTGTAGATGTTGCACCGGCTAGGCTTACAGTGGGGTGGGATGGGGGTGACATTTAAAAGTAATCGACACTGACCGATATTAGTGTCGATTCCATAGTTTTCGGGGTCGCTGAGATGAATAGTGACACTCCCGATGCCGTTTACGTCTACGTTAGCCTCCATTGGCATGGGGGGGGGGGGTGGGGTGAGATGGGTTAAAAATAAGGTGAGATCTCCAATTATTTTACTACGGAACCTCGACCCGTCACAACTTTGCAACGGCACAAGGCTGTGTGTAAAGAGGATGTTTGGCAATGTAGCTGAAGCGACTATCTTAACAGGATAGGTAGAGGGTGAAGCAGGTTTTGTCCCACGGATACTACTCATTGTGACGGATCTCCCTTTTAACTTTAAGAGATTGCGATTTCCAGTGAGACTTGCGTTCTCGATCACGATCAACAAGTCACAGGGGCAGTCTACAAATTATAGAGTAAAGCCTTTTACAAATTCGCTATAATATTAATTTAACTCAAAACTTGATTATAAGCGACATTTTTAGTTTCACCTCCAGGAGCAAGAATAAATAATTTCATGGCCTTGAGCAAGCAACGTAAGTTTGTCCGTGGGAGAAACATGGCGATCTCAAATCCACTCCAGGGTATTAATAATGAATAAATTCCCGAGCCCCAAGGGTAATCAACCAGTTTGATTATAAATGCGGAAGTTGAAGATCACCCACCGACATCCGTGGATCGTGGAAAAGTTTAGAAACTGGAAAGTTTTTGTTTTTGTTTTGTTTTTCAAGAGATGTTCCAGAAAACATGAAGGTAGAAACCCGTTCCATGGTAAGAAAGCAACGGCAGTTTACTACTTCCATCAAGTCATATCCGTGGATAACATAAACTTCCATCAAGTCATATCCGTGGATAACATAAACTTCCATCAAGTCATATCCGTGGATAACATAAACTTCCATCAAGTCATATCCGTGGATAACATAAACTTCCATCAAGTCATATCCGTGGATAACATAAACTTCCATCAAGTCATATCCGTGGATAACATAAACTTCCATCAAGTCATATCCGTGGATAACATAAACTTGACAAATTCCTCCTGCTGTGCATCTTAATAATGTATTTGTTCTTACAACAACTTTGTGGTCATAACAAGTGAGGCGCAACCGACCGCCCTGAGGCAGAGCAGCCATGCGAGCCAGATCAAGTCCTGGTTCAAGTCACTTCACCTACTACAGCCCCAGGTTTTGCTGCATGAAGCAGACTTTAGTAACAGGAAATTACTTGGGTCTGTTCACACATCGGTCTTTTGCGTCCCTATCACTGCCAAGAAAAGTTTCAAGACCACATGCAAACTTCATAATAAAAGCATCGGGCATGGTGCCCCAGGGGAAGGACCCAAGGTCTATATTTAGCATACTAATTGCTGTTTGGGACGCAAAGTTCCGCAAGGGACATGCAAATGAATGAATGAAATTGTTGAAAATTTGAATGTCCAAAGCTAAGAGCAAAACCAAACAGGTACAGTTTTTTGTTATTACTGCTATTATTATTAAACATTAATTGGCAGGACAAGATCAGGAACGAGGAGATCTCGGAAAAAAAGGACAAGAACCTATGAATTAACAAATCATGTCCAGGAAATGGAAATGGATTGGCCACACGCTGAGGAAATCCGACACCAGCATAGCAAGACAGGCACTGACATGGAATCCTCAAGGAAGACCTAGACTTACTTGGAGAAGAGAAATTATGACAGTGCTGAGAGACAAGGGATACACATGGAAGAAAGTAGAGAATAATTCCAAGAACAGGGATGACGGAAGAGTCTTTATTCGTGGCCTATGCTCTTAAGGGAGTGAAAAGCGATTATTATTATCTTATTCTTATTTATTTATTTTTTTTTGCTATTAAGAATTTGTTAATATTTTAGAAAGCCGTTTAAATGGTTTATAGTAGGGAATGAGTTAAATTACAAACATCTTAATAAAAGATGACAGTACTAGAATCATCATCATCATCATCATCATCATCATCATCATCATCATCATCATCGCCCTTCACTTCCTTGAGAATATAGGCCACGGATAAAGGCTCTCCAGTCATCCCTGTTCTTGGAATTATTCTCTGCTTCCTTCCATGTACATCCCTTGTCTCTAAGCACTGTCATACTTTCTCTTCTCCAAGTAAGTCTAGGTCTTTATCTTTTTATATTTCCTTGAGGATTCCATGTCAGTGCCTGTTTTGCTATGCTGGTGTCGGGTTTCCTCAGAGTGTGACCAATCCACCTCCACTTCCTAGACATGATTTGTAGGTTCATAGGTTCTTGTCCTGCCCTTTCCCAGACCTCCTCGTTCCTGATCTTGTCCTGTCATTTAATTCCTTCTCAAGCAGTAGTTTATGAATGTTTGTATCCTCTGATGTATTATCTTGGTCATAATCCATGTCTCCAAACCATATAACAGGACAGTCTTTACATTTGTATTAAAAAGCCTATTAGAGTGATGGCAGGATAATCAGGATCAGAAAACGGGAGCTAGTCAAGATGATGTGCTAATTTTCTCTCTTTACTGTTAAAAAGTCTGTTTTCCATGAAAATTGAAGAAAGCCACTGTAATTCACTCCCTCTAATATGCTCGTTTTTTTCAGGTCAGTCATAGAGCACGTTCAGGACAGACATAGCTTTCATGACCAACTTGTAAATCTCAAATCAACCAGGCTGAAGAAGTGCAATATCCATTTCAGGGAGACATTAGAAGGAAGATGGATACATCAGCCAGAGATGGTTAAATTTAGTAACAACTAGGACTGTGATGTGTTAGTTGAAGCGTTGGTGTACCTAGTCTATAGCTTTAATGGTGGTGTACCTACTTTATAGCTTTACTGGTGGTGTACCTACTCTATAGTTTTACTGGTGGTGTACCTACTCTATAGCTTTACTGGTGGTGTACCTACTCTATAGCTTTACTGGTGATGTACCTACTCTATAGCTTTACTGGTGATGTACCTACTCTATAGCTTTACTGGTGATGTACCTACTCTATAGCTTTACTGGTGATGTACCTACTCTATAGCTTTACTGGTGATGTACCTACTCTATAGCTTTACTGGTGATGTACCTACTCTATAGCTTTACTGGTGATGTACCTACTCTATAGCTTTACTGGTAACTGGATTGTGTACTGAACATGGTCGTCATTACATCCATCAGGGGAAGTAATAAACGTTCAAGTGTTTCATGCGATGAATTCTAAAACTGTGCAAGATCTTTTGTTTATTCTCATATTGTTCAAGTCCATAGTATTTGCTGCATCTTTGAAGTCCCAGGACACACAGACAAAAAAAAACACACAAACAAAGAAAGCGGTCCACAGAGTCGTTTCGGAACAACGAAAATTAGTTAAAATGATAAGAATAAAACAAACGAAGTTTTTTGGACACGTCATGAGAAGACAGAAGTTGGAGAACTTGGACATGTCATGAGAAGACAGAAGTTGGAGAACATGGGCATATCATGAGAAGACAGAAGTTGGAGAACTTGGGCATGTTATGAGAAGATAGAAGTTGCAGAACTTGGGCATGTTATGAGAAGACAGAAGTTGGATAACTTGGACATGACATGAGAAGACAGAAGTTGGAGAACTTGGGCATATCATGAGAAGACAGAAGTTAGAGAATTTGGACATGCCATGAGAAGACAGAAGTTGGAGAACTCGGACACGTCATGAGAAGATAGAAGTTAGAGAAATTGGACATGTCATGAGAAGACAGAAGTTGGAGAACTCAGACATGTCATGAGAAGACAGAAGTTGGAGAACTCGGACACGTCATGAGAAGACAGAAGTTAGAGAACTTGGACATGTCGTGAGAAGACAGAAGTTGGAGAACTTGGACATGTCATGAAAAGACAGAAGTTGGAGGACTTGGACACGTCATGAGAAGACAGAAGTTGGAGAACTTGGGCATATCATGAGAAGATAGAAGTTAGAGAACTTGGACATGCCATGAGAAGACAGAAGTTGGATAACTTGGACATGTCATGAGAAGACAGAAGTTGGAGAACTTGGACATGCCATGAGAAGGATCAATGACCGAACAAGATGCAGAAGCATGACCACCAATGCTGTCTGGCATGGCATGTGTGAATGAATGAGTTTTTAAAGTTCTCCGATTCTGTAAAATTCCAGGCCTCTCTAACTAGGTCACAACTTTAAGAACCAAGATGGTCAAAGTACACCCCCTTCTCACACAGACATACACAACATCCGATAATGTCTGGTGTATTGATAACTGGATCACTGATTTAAGTTAAGACAAAATGATATCAATTATAAGTTACAAAACTACGTAGTTCTCTAGCCGACAGTTGGGCCTAATGTAAGGGAGAGAGTGACTGGTTGATTGACTGACTGACTGATTGATTGATCTTTATTTCAAAAGGGTTAAGAATTGGGCACGCTCTTTATCATACATTTTTCACTGTCTTCCAGATATTCTACAAATATGCTGTTCATGTAACAAACATTATTAACATTGAAGCTGAGAGACGTAAAATAAAATATAACATTTACGTTTCGCTCTTATCCATTCACTCAGTACAGAACTAACTACATACATATATACATGACTATCTACTGAACAAAAAATTTCGGACTATTCAGAATAAACAATTAACTGTATTCAGTGTCTGTAAGAGTGAGGGAAGAGAGGGATTTATGAGAGTGGTGATTAAGTAATTAAATTCTTTCCATGGTACAAACGTGCTGTGTCCCTGAACCCTAATTTTGAAGATAATCAGACCACAACCATCTCCGGTTCCAGGATCTTTGTTAGCCAACAGTTCAGCCTAGACCTATTATGTCTACTCTGTTTTTTTTTTATCATCTCTCATATCAAATACAAAACAAATATCTCAATGTGTAAAAACAACTAACAAAATACCTTTATTACGACGACATCAAGACACTCGTCATGTACACACAACAATGCCGATAACGGTTCAGACCACATTCCACACATAAAGACTACATCAGTTATAAGCTACAAAACTACGCAGCTCTCTAGTCCGACAGCTGGGTCTAAGACAAAAATGATATCAGTTATAAGCTACAAAACTACGCAGCTCTCTAGTCCGACAGCTGGGTCTAAGACAAAAATGATATCAGTTATAAGCTACAAAACTACGTAGCTCTCTAGTCCGACATTTGGACCTAAGACAAAATGATATCCATTATAAGCTACAAAACTACGTAGCTCTCTAGTCCGACATTTGGACCTAAGACAAAATGATATCAGTTATAAGCTACAAAACTACTTAGCTCTCTAGTCCGACAGTTGGACCTAAGACAAAATGATATCAGTTATAAGCTACAAAACTACTTAGCTCTCTAGTCCGACAGTTGGACCTAAGACAAAATGATATCAGTTATAAGCTACAAAACTACTTAGCTCTCTAGTCCGACAGTTGGACCTAAGACAAAATGATATCAGTTATAAGCTACAAAACTACGTAGCTCTCTAGTCCGACAGTTAGGTCTAAGACAAAATGATATCCATTATAAGCTACAAAACTACGTAGCTCTCTAGTTCGAAAGATGGACCTAAGACAAAATGATATCCATTATAAGCTACAAAACTACGTAGCTCTCTAGTCCGACAGTTGGACCTAAGACAAAATAGTATCAGTTATAAGCTACAAAACTACGTAGCTCTCTAGTCCGACAGTTGGACCTAAGACAAAATAATATCAGTTATAAGCTACAAAACTACATAGCTCTCTAGCCGACGTCAGGGCTACACTGCCCCCCGGCGAACATACTTGAGTTTAAATCTCTCAGACGACATTTACAAATCCCTCAAGAGTTCACCAATTGTCGAAGTTAATCTCGTATTCTTTCTTTTTAATCTTTATCACTGTTTATCGCTGAAATGTATCTTTCAATCATATGGAGATAAACAAGGAAGCTACACAAGAATTCTAAATGTGTGTTTTGTCTTTAATTAAAACTGCGAGGCTGTAGTTTGGCTGACGAATACCAGAGCTGAACGTCTTTGTCTCACGCAAATAAACAGTAGAACATTTGTTCTTGTTCTGATCTTACGGGTGCTGCCAACTCTCGTTATACACGGACGACACCATCATGACGTTGAGACACGGGCATTGTGTC
>CM019705.1:18686711-18761711 GCA_009760885.1 Achatina immaculata
GATATCACGACAAGGAAAAAAAAAGATAATTTACGCAGGAAAGCTTGATAGATCAGGTCTGCCGGCACAGGACCTAATGATGACCTATCTATCAACAGATACTGCGGCCCGCCATCAGAGAGCTTGGGCCGCATAATCACGACCTCACGCCAGCGAGACCAGTAGATAAGAAAATACAAAAGACCAACTTTAAGAGAAACGTTCAAGGCTAAAACAAACAAACAAACAAACAAACAAAAAAGTTGTTCCACACGAGAACAAAGTAGATTGTTGGGAAAAATTCAGGACGGGGACGGACTTATCGTCAAGACACAGCAACTCTGAATCTATTGTAGCCAGTTTTCTCTGAGGATAAGGAATATGATGACGATGACGATGAAGGTAGGATATTCCAAGGGACAGATTACACAAACTTCTACATACGTGTAACAAGTGGAACAAACACAAACACAAACACAAGCTGTAACCTCATGAGCAACAGGAAAAGAGAACTACAAAGTTCTCCTGCATGGAACTACGAAAAATTGTAACTTTTGAAAGAATCTGAGTAGAATAAAATGAAATTTTACATTCTCTGTTAACATTGTTACAACTGAATAAACTATCAGGGAAAAGAAATAAAATAAAAACTTACTTTGCTAAAATAAAAGATTCAATTCTTTTTTTATACCAGAACTTGAAAACACAAAAATCCGAATCCAACGAACTCTTCCTGTCGGGATTATGATCCCAAGTGCGGTGGTCTTGGTGTGGCTGTTAGTTAGGGTCTGAAAGTTTCCATTGCACTGTGGGAAATCTTTCAGCGTCCCGCGATGAGTCGCAGCTTCCAACATTAGTCATGGGGACTACCCGAACGAGGCTCTGTTCTAATTTCGAACAGGCGGGAAAATCGATAGCCCCAGTCGACGAGATACTTAAAGAAAGCCAGCGTGACAGGTGACAATTTCATAGTGGCCTGGTTCAGAGGAAGGATGGCTGCACTGATTGAGATTGCGTTGTTGTCACGGCCAGATAAACTAGGCTGGCCAAGACCCGCTCCTGTCTTTACATGGGAACATTCAACTAACGAGCGAACACACTTTAATTTCAAAGAATGAATAACTGAGTTCGTCTAGCATTCTCCATTCAGAACAAACAGTGTAGATCTCAAGCTAACAAACAAGGTGGTGGAACTTGAAAAGAAGGCAGTAATGTAAGCTGTAGATCTCAAGCTAACAAACAGGGTGGCGTGTAGCATGGCCTTGTAAGTAGTGATTATAGTTGTTATTATTATTATAATGCATAGGATTATGAAAATTACTGTAAACAAAATAGTAACATCAAATAACGACCAGAGAAAAGTGGGTAGGAAGGAAGAGAAAGGTATAGAACTTCCATGACACTACAACAAGACGCGGACAAAAGTAAACATGGAAACCGTGAATAGAGACTCAGTGACGCTGAGATTTAGGTAAATAAAGGAAGGATGCCAGAAAGTAGGATGGTCCAGTGATAACAAAACGGTGACTGGACGGCGAAAACATGTAAACAATAGAAAAGACGAACTTTAAGAGAAACGTTCAAGGCTAAAACAAACAACAAACAAACAACAAAAAAGTTGTTCCACACGAGAACAAAGTAGATTGTTGGGAAAAATTCAGGACGGGGACGGACTTATCGTCAGACACAGCAACTCTGAATCTATTGTAGCCAGTTTTCTCTGAGGATAAGGAATATGATGACGATGACGATGAAGGTAGGATATTCCAAGGGACAGATTACACAAACTTCTACATACGTGTAACAAGTGGAACAAACACAAACACAAACACAAGCTGTAACCTCATGAGCAACAGGAAAAGAGAACTACAAAGTTCTCCTGCATGGAACTACGAAAATTGTAACTTTTGAAAGAATCTGAGTAGAATAAAATGAAATTTTACATTCTCTGTTAACATTGTTACAACTGAATAAACTATCAGGGAAAAGAAATAAATAAAACTTACTTTGCTAAAATAAAAGATTCAATTCTTTTTTTATACCAGAACTTGAAAACACAAAAATCCGAATCCAACGAACTCTTCCTGTCGGGATTATGATCCCAAGTGCGGTGGTCTTGGTGTGGCTGTTAGTTAGGGTCTGAAAGTTTCCATTGCACTGTGGGAAATCTTTCAGCGTCCCGCGATGAGTCGCAGCTTCCAACATTAGTCATGGGGACTACCCGAACGAGGCTCTGTTCTAATTTCGAACAGGCGGGAAAATCGATAGCCCCAGTCGACGAGATACTTAAAGAAAGCCAGCGTGACAGGTGACAATTTCATAGTGGCCTGGTTCAGAGGAAGGATGGCTGCACTGATTGAGATTGCGTTGTTGTCACGGCTAGATAAACTAGGCTGGCCAAGACCCGCTCCTGTCTTTACATGGGAACATTCAACTAACCAGCGAACACACTTTAATTTCAAAGAATGAATAACTGAGTTCGTCTAGCATTCTCCATTCAGAACAAACAGTGTAGATCTCAAGCTAACAAACAAGGTGGTGGAACTTGAAAAGAAGGCAGTAATGTAAGCTGTAGATCTCAAGCTAACAAACAGGGTGGCGTGTAGCATGGCCTTGTAAGTAGTGATTATAGTTGTTATTATTATTATTAATGCATATGATTATGAAAATATACTGTAAACAAAATAGTAACATCAAATAACGACAGAGAAAAGTGGGTAGGAAAGGAAGAGAAAGGTATAGAACTTCCATGACACTACAACAAGACGCGGACAAAAGTAAACACTGGAAACAGTGAATAGAGACTCAGTGACGCTGAGATTTAGGTAATACAAAGGAAGGATGCCAGAAAGTAGGATGGTCCAGTGATAACAAAACGGTGACTGGACGGCGACAACGTGTAAACAATAGAAAAGACGAATAGAAAAGGCAGACACAATGAAAAAGCCAGGACACAATAAAATCTCCGACATGAAAGAGCAAGATAATGACTTAGGTAAATAACAATTGTATAGACGAAACTGACACAGACTGACACGCGTTAGGACGCGATTGCACACGGTTTTAAATAAAGGAGTGACCAACTCGGCCAGCTGGCCAATTAAATATTTAGAGGCATGGCCTATTGGACAATTGACTTACGAGAGATACGTCACGGGGCAGTTTGAATGACGGACAATCAGAATGCTCATGGGAGCCAGTGGACATCTGAAGGGTGGAGCCAAAATACTTACTGGTTAATCCATGAAGCTGGACTTGAAGATAAAAAGGTGAGCGGAGAGACAGGAGGAAAGAGGAACCAAGAAGGAAGAAGACGTACGGAAGTAGAAGAGAGAGACAAGAGGAAGGAGATGTCAGAACACAGTCGGCCCGGCAAGTAGCGACTGACCAGAATGCAAGAAGGATGGTCAGTGCACGTGGACAGTCAAGAGTGAAGAAAGAAGGTCCGACCAGAACAGCCGAGAAGCCATGAGATGAGAGATAAGACAGAAGTCCAGAGAAGAGGCAAGTAGACGTTTGCTGGTCAGTACACTGCGGTTGAGAGACGGCAGAGGAAGACCGCCAGAAGAGATCAGAAGACAGACAAGAGAAGAAAGAGGATGAGACGATATAAAATCAAGTAGTGTTAGACGGAAGATGGTTTTCAAGTGATTAAGAAGAAAGACACTTTTGAAACTTTGAGTACAGTGATTTTAGACGAGAAACTAGTTGACCACGTGGTGCAGATGTGATATAACACCGTGATAGGAAATGTTCTCGTGTCAAGTGTAGAATATTGTGAATTTGAGAAACTGAGAAATGCTGCATGTAGAATATGATAGAGTTTGATACTGTGAGCAAATGATTACATGTTTCAATCCAAGTGATGTTATCAACTATACATCTTGAACTTACTTGTCAGAATTAAATGAATCCAGTGAACGTTTCATCGGACTCCCTCTGATCTAGTGAATGTGGTAAAGTTTTGTGAAACTGGAGATGTGTTAATCAAAGAGCGTCTTTAAGCTTCATTTCTATAATATGGAACTATTCAGAAATATATTATTTACAATCTTCAGTATTATAGGTGGAGCTTGGGAAGAAGCCAGTAATGTAAGTGTAGATCTCAAGGTATAACAAACAGGGTGGTGGAGCTTGGAAAGAAGGCAGTAATGTAAGGTGTAGATCTCAAGGCACAAATAGGGTGGTGGAGCTTGGAAAGAAGGCAGTAATGCAAGGACTTAAAGCAAGCCACCGTAATCAGCTGCCCACTCCCGATGACAGCCTTTGCGTCATCATCACAGCAGCATCTTCACAGTATAGAGACGGCGGGCACCAACAACATATTATAGTGACTTTATTATCAAGTTCTGTTCTGAGAAAATTGTGACTTGTTCTACTGATGTTTCAAGTCATGGATGGTAGCATGGACTTTGCCCTGTGACCCAATATGGTGATGTAGAACAGTACTACAGAGGCATCAGTTCCTTCTGTGTCTCCGTGATGTACATGGGGTGGGATGATGCACTCCCGAATTCTTCCGCTTTTTCTTTCATAATGATGAGAATCCTATCTTTTTCATTAGGCTGTTGTGCCACTGTTCGTTTCCACAGAACCTGTCGAGGAAGTAGGGTCAGGTGCTGGTTTATGATTATAGTTGTTATTATTATTATTAATGCATATGATTATGAAAATATACTGTAAACAAAATAGTAACATCAAATAACGACAGAGAAAAGTGGGTAGGAAAGGAAGAGAAAGGTATAGAACTTCCATGACACTACAACAAGACGCGGACAAAAGTAAACACTGGAAACAGTGAATAGAGACTCAGTGACGCTGAGATTTAGGTAATACAAAGGAAGGATGCCAGAAAGTAGGATGGTCCAGTGATAACAAAACGGTGACTGGACGGCGACACGTGTAAACAATAGAAAAGACGAATAGAAAAGGCAGACACAATGAAAAAGCCAGGACACAATAAAATCTCCGACATGAAAGAGCAAGATAATGACTTAGGTAAATAACAATTGTATAGACGAAACTGACACAGACTGACACGCGTTAGGACGCGATTGCACACGGTTTTAAATAAAGGAGTGACCAACTCGGCCAGCTGGCCAATTAAATATTTAGAGGCATGGCCTATTGGACAATTGACTTACGAGAGATACGTCACGGGGCAGTTTGAATGACGGACAATCAGAATGCTCATGGGAGCCAGTGGACATCTGAAGGGTGGAGCCAAAATACTTACTGGTTAATCCATGAAGCTGGACTTGAAGATAAAAAGGTGAGCGGAGAGACAGGAGGAAAGAAGAGGAACCAAGAAGGAAGAAGACGTACGGAAGTAGAAGAGAGAGGAGACAGAGGAAGGAGATGGTCAGAACACAGTCGGCCCGGCAAGTAGCGACTGACCAGAATGCAAGAAGGATGGTCAGTGCACGTGGACAGTCAAGAGTGAAGAAAGAAGGTCCGACCAGAACAGCCGAGAAGCCATGAGATGAGAGATAAGAACAGAAGTCCAGAGAAGAGGCAAGTAGACGTTGCTGGTCAGTACACTGCGGTTGAGAGACGGCAGAGGAAGACCGCCAGAAGAGATCAGAAGACAGACAAGAGAAGAAAGAGGATGAGACGATATAAAATCAGAAGTAGTGTTAGACGGAAGATGGTTTTCAAGTGATTAAGAAGAAAAGACACTTTTGAAACTTTGAGTACAGTGATTTTAGACGAGAAACTAGTTGACCACGTGGTGCAGATGTGATATAACACCGTGATAGGAAATGTTCTCGTGTCAAGTGTAGAATATTGTGAATTTGAGAAACTGAGAAATGCTGCATGTAGAATATGATAGAGTTTGATACTGTGAGCAAATGATTACATGTTTCAATCCAAGTGATGTTATCAACTATACATCTTGAACTTACTTGTCAGAATTAAATGAATCCAGTGAACGTTTCATCGGACTCCCTCTGATCTAGTGAATGTGGTAAAGTTTTGTGAAACTGGAGATGTGTTAATCAAAGAGCGTCTTTAAGCTTCATTTCTATAATATGGAACTATTCAGAAATATATTATTTACAATCTTCAGTATTATAGGTGGAGCTTGGGAAGAAGCCAGTAATGTAAGGTGTAGATCTCAAGGTATAACAAACAGGGTGGTGGAGCTTGGAAAGAAGGCAGTAATGTAAGGTGTAGATCTCAAGGCAACAAATAGGGTGGTGGAGCTTGGAAAGAAGGCAGTAATGCAAGGACTTAAAGCAAGCCACCGTAATCAGCTGCCCACTCCCGATGACAGCCTTTGCGTCATCATCACAGCAGCATCTTCACAGTATAGACGGCGGGCACCAACAACATATTATAGTGACTTTATTATCAAGTTCTGTTCTGAGAAAATTGTGACTTGTTCTACTGATGTTTCAGGTTATGGATGGTAGCATGGACTTTGCCCTTTGACCCAATATGGTGATGTAGAACAGTACTACAGAGGCATCAGTTCCTTCTGTGTCTCCGTGATGTACATGGGGTGGGATGATGCACTCCCGAATTCTTCCGCTTTTTCTTTCATAATGATGAGAATCCTATCTTTTCATTAGGCTGTTGTGCCACTGTTCGTTTCCACAGAACCTGTCGAGGAAGTAGGGTCAGGTGCTGGTTTATGATTGGTTATACCAAACAATGAGGAAGTAGGGTCAGGTGCTGGTTTATGATTGGTTATACCAAACAATGAGGAAGTAGGGTCAGGTGCTGGTTTATGATTGGTTATACCAAGCAATGAGGAAGTAGGGTCAGGTGCTGGTTTATGATTGGTTATACCAGGCAATGAGGAAGTAGGGTCAGATGCTGGTTTATGATTGGCTATACCAGGCAATGAGGAAGTAGGGTCAGGTGCTGGTTTATGATTGGCCACACCAGGGAATGAGGAAGTAGAGTCAGGTGCTGGTTTATGATTGGCTACACCAGGCAATGAGGAAGTAGGGTCAGGTGCTGGTTTATGATTGGCTACACCAGGCAATGAGGAAGTAGGGTCAGGTGCTGGTTTATGATTGGCTACACCAGGCAATGAGGAAGTAGGGTCAGGTGCTGGTTTGTGATTGGCCACACCAGGGAATGAGGAAGTAGAGTCAGGTGCTGGTTTATGATTGGCTACACCAGGCAATGAGGAAGTAGGGTCAGGTGCTGGTTTATGATTGGCTACACCAGGCAATGAGGAAGTAGGGTCAGGTGCTGGTTTATGATTGGCTACACCAGGCAATGAGGAAGTAGGGTCAGGTGCTGGTTTGTGTCTGGCTATACCAGGCGTCGGGGAAGTAGGGTCAGGTGCTGGTTTATGATTGGCCACACCAAGCAATGAGGAAGTAGGGTCAGATGCTGGTTTATGATTGGCTACACCAGGCAATGAGCAAGTAGGGTCAGGTGCTGGTTTATGATTTGCTACACCAAGCATCGAGGAAGTAGGGTCAGGTGCTGGCTTATGATTGGCTACACCAAGCATCGAGGAAGTAGAGTTAGGTGCTGGCTTATGATTGGCTACACCAAGCATCGAGGAAGTAGGGTCAGGTGCTGGCTTATGATTGGCTACACCAGGCGTCGAGGAAGTAGGGTCAAGTGCTAGTCTATGGCTGGTCACACTTGATACTTGATGTATCTCCTTGGAGCTGCCAACACAACGCTCTTAGCCGCTGACGCCTTGAAGATAGCATAGTGTCGGATTTGGAGTGGGCTGTGGTGGCTTAGTTTAAGACTAGGAGTGAACAAACTAAAAATAAGGGAGATTCCTAACAGGCTGTATGGCCATGTTGGTCACAGCGAGCCCTTCCCCAGTAGCCAGGCTAATCCTGCTACAGGAAGCACCAACTTGGATAAGGTCTTGACTAGCTGTGGCATAATCGTCTTTGTTCTCGCACCTGGCTTCAGGTCAGACATCTTTTCCCCCCCCCACTTGACCTCAGATTTGACATCTTTTGGCCGCCTCATGAGGTCTGATGGGGTCGGAGAGACACTTTTTCTCACAGGCTAACATGTTCAGTTTTTTTCAGTGTGTCTCGTAGGTGGAAATTTGAAAACATTTAGAACATGACTGAAATAGCAGTGAGAGGATACAACTTAAACAATCTGAGATATGTAGACAATACAACCTAAACAATCTAAGATATGTAGACGATACAACCTAAACAATCTAAGATATGTAGACGATACAACCTAAACAATCTAAGATATATAGACGATACAACCTAAACAATCTGGGATATGTAGACGATACAACCTAAACAATCTAAGATATGTAGACGATACAACCTAAACAATCTAAGATATGTAGACGATACAACCTAAACAATCTAAGATATGTAGACGATACAACCTAAACAATCTAAGATATGTAGATGATACAACCTAAACAATCTAAGATATGTAGACGATACAACCTAAACAATCTAAGATATGTAGACGATACAGTACTGATACCACAAAGCACAGAAGAGCTACAAGCCTTGTTAGACAAAATCGTAGGAAAGAGTGAGGAGAAAGGACTTGGTTTAAATAATAAGAAGACAGAGGTCAAGGTCATATCCAAGAAAGAAACACCAGCACAATGTAGCACCAAAGTAACAAGCACACAACTAAGGCAAGTGGACAAATTCACGTATTTAGGAGCAATAATAACACAAGACGGAAGATGCGAAACTGAAATAAGGACCAGGATAGCCCAGGCCAAGTCAGCATTTATGACAATGAAAAACATGCTGTGCAACAGAGCTCTGTCAATGATCGCCAGAAAGTGAGTTATTTAATGTTACATCGAACCCGTATTATTATATGGATGCCAAGCATGGGCGACAACAAAGAGCACTCATAATCTACTGGAAGCGGTGGAGTTGTGGTTCCTAAGAAAAATGATGAGCATTCCATGGACAGCCAAGAAAACAAATGAAAAGATTCTAAGTGAGGCTGGCACAAGGGAGAAATTATGGCAACATTCAGAACACGATAGCCCAGATTTGTAGGACATGTTTTAAGAAGACCCAAACTGGAACTCCTAGTGACAACAGAAAAACTGGAGGGAAAAGTGGACAAAGGAAAACAAAAGAAACAAGATACCTGACGGATTAAAAGAGTGGCACAGAGCACAGTCCATAGCACATCTTATAGACCGACGCCTGATTGACATGGACCAGATATATATACATATATATATATATATATGAGAGAGAGAGGGGGGGGGGAGACAGAGAGAGACAGAGAGAAAGCATATTAAATTACTCTAATGCCTTGAAAAACTCCTCTATATGTGAGTTTTCTTTATCAATCGCGTTTTTCATCTCCAGGTTTGCCTTCGCAAAGGATAACGACAGGAAAAACAAGGAAATAAATTCCCTATAGAAAATGTTCAGCATTCTCAAATGATACCCTTTCCTACCCAGCGCAAGGAAGTACAACACTCCAGGCAAACGTAACAACGTAAAGCGTGTACTGATACCTTTATACCTCGGGGATATCAGTATATAACGGCGGTCAAACTGTGGAGAATAATAGCAACAAATCAAACCTGCGAATAAGAGCTTATTTACGGAAGTTGTAATCAATCCAACAATGACGTGGGGGGGGGGGGGGAATGAATCTTCGAAAACTGCACAAATCTTTGAACACTAACTATACCTGGTCTGGTAACACACAAACTATATTTAGACTGGCAACACATAAACTATACTTAATTTGTTTGCGCATAAACTATACTTAGTGTGACAATGCACACTATACTTATTATGGTAACACACAAATTATACTTAGTATGATAACACACACTATACTTAGTTTGATATGACACAAACATTACTTAATCTGGTAACACACAAGGTATAGTCAGACTGGTAACACATAAACTATACTTAATTTGATATTACACAAACTATACCTAGTCTGGTAACTATACTTAGTGTGTTAGCACATAAACTATACTTAATCTGGAAAAACGTAAACCAAACCTAGTCCGGTTATATACACTAGACTTAATCTGATAGCGCACAAACTATACCTAGTCTAGTAACACATAAACTATACTTCAAATGGTAACACATAAACTATGCCCAGTCTGGTAACACATAAACTATACTATGTTCAGTCTGATATAACCCACACAGTACTTAGTCCAGTAGCCCACAAACTATACTTAGAACCTAGTTTAATCTGTAGGGTATAGTTTGTGTGCGTGTGTGTGTGTGTTTTTTTTTTTTTGTCTTAATAAATAGAAGGAAACATCAACAAGACTTACTTGTACTACGACAGAAAACTCTTGAGTGAAGTCTGCGTGAATTCCTACACTACAACATTCAACAAGATGTACAAGTATCAGAGTTGGCAGAATATTGGTTGATGAGAGATGAACACTGAATGGCTTCAGCTATACCACGTCACGTGGTCTGACCTACCGCTGTGACTGATAAGGAAGTGATAAAATTAAACATTAAAAAAAACATTCCACGCGCCTTGTGTCACAATTGCGTGTAGTTTATTTTAATCTCATCTGACGACAAATATTCGGCCAACTTTAAGGATTGAAACCACGATGTGGACCAGAATCAAGACGCGATGTTGACCAGAATCAACACATGATTATAAGTGTCATGGATGTTACTGGGATGTATCTAGCTGTCGCCTGGAATGCGAATAACTGACAAAAGACAATGCCACAGAATCAAGGCCTCTGTCCAGGCTGGCGCGTCGCTTAAGGACGGAATGACAGGTAAACTACAAACAAAAATGTCGGCAGAAGAGCTTAGTGACTAATCTTTGGAACATAAACGTTTGCTTTGGCATGTCAAGATAATAACACAATGACAGGATCGGCTATGAAAGACATGGATCTGCAAAATGATTCTCTGGAATTTTCATTATCATTATATGCAGGCAGTCAGATATGCAGGTGGTCGATACCTGCAAGCAGTCGACATCTTCAGACAGTCAAGATATGCAGGTAGTCCGCATCTGCAGGTACTCAAGATATGCATGTAGTCGACATCCGCATTTATTGAACGCATGCAGGTAGTCAACATATACAGGTAATCGACATCTGCAGACATTGAACATATGCAGGCATTCGACATCTGCCTGTATACATAGTATTCATGTGAATTTATACTTTATCTTCTCTCTCTACTTCTTCGTCCTGTATGTTTTTGTATGATTAAGGCTCACGCCGAAACGTCACAACTGTGTACTCGTTAAGTAATAAAGCTGTTCCTACTTTTTTTTCCTAGTTTATACATTTTGTTATCACAGCTCTACTGCAGTGGCTTCGTGTAGTTTTATACTTAGTTTTATATACTTGTACATTAATTATTCGTTTGCCTGTTTCATGACCGTCTTAAATGAGAAAATGGCAGATGGTCAGCAACATGTCGTCATGGCAACTTACTGACCCAAAAGTTTGAAAATCGCAGGCATCTACAGGAAAAAGATGGGCTTTTGGTAATCAACATGGCGTCTTTGGATAAAACCAAAAAAAAAAAAATACAACGCAGCTCTGAGATATATGATCACTGCGAACAAAGAACACAGCGGGAATAATACAGTCCCAGCACGTCTGCTTCAGCAGAGGATGTTGTGGGTCGCTCAAGCTTGTGGTAAATTCTGGTGTCTGTGACATCGGAAATCGCCTGCCTGCAATTCCAGGCGCAGCTGGTATCACTACAAAAACTGATGCTATCAGCAGAGTTATCTGTTCAGAACAGTTATGTTGATTTGTTGCTTTTTTATGATAAACTGATATTCGGGTAAAAAAAAGCAATAAATATTGATCATCGTGTAAACATCAACTCTACACCCGTGATGTTGTTTTTGATGTCATTGCTGATGAAAGCGACCAACGAGTAAGATGTCGATGAAAACGACAAACTGAGTTGAAAATTCTCATGGTTAATCTAGGAACCAGGCGAAGCGCATGAACTTGGATGACCAATAATTGCTTTGATGTTAAATCAGCGAGACATAATTCACATGATGATGATTACCATACGAACAGGAATCGACGCCATCCTCTCGGCGATGGTGATGGGGCATGTTGAGAAATATCACACTGCAACAAGAAGCGAAGCCAAACCCTATCTTTCATACAAGGTGCTGGAACATCAGAGGCACCATCACAGTCAACTTCAGCCTCTATCTATCATCAAGAATATGCCATCAATAACTATCATCAAGAACATGAAATCTTTAATTATCATCAAGAACATGCCAACATTACCTATCATCAAGAATATGCCATCATTATCTCTCATCAAGAACGTGCCATAATTAACTATCATCAAGAACATGCCATCATTAACTATCATCAAGAACACGAAAGCTTTAACTATCATCAAGAACATGCAACATTAGCTATCATCAAGAGCATAAAATCGTTACCTGTCATCAAGAAGATGCTATCACTATCTCTCATCAAGAACGTGCCATAATTACATATCATCAAGAACATGCCATTACTACCTATCATCAAGAACATAAAACATTACCTATCATCAAGAATATGCCATCTGTACCTATCATCAAGAACATACCATCATTACTTATCATCAAGAACATACCATCATTACCTGTCATCAAGAACATACAATCATTACCTATCATCAAGAACATGCCATCATTACTTATCATCAAGAATGTACCATCATTACTTGTTCTCAAGAACATACCATCATTACCTATCATCAAGAACATGCCACCATTACCTATCACCAAGAACATGCTACCACTGCCTATCATCAAGAGCATTTCTGTTATCATCTTTAGGTATCACCAGAACACTACCATTATCATCATTACCTATCACCAGAACATTACCGTTACTATTATTACCTGTCATAAGAATATTACCATTATCATCTGTACCTGTCATCAGAATATTACCATTATCTTTATTAACTATCACTAGAACATTACTATTATCATCATATCAGAATTTTAAACAAATTCTTTACAAATTCGAGAAAAAGGACTAAAAGAAAAAAAAACTTACCAAAATCTCAAAGAAATAATAAGAAGATAAAACACACTGAAGATAAGTACTCCAAGATAAAACACACCGAAGATAAAAACACAACAAAGATAAGAGATGCACCGATTGTTTCTGTCAAAGAACACAAGTTACGCTAGTCAGTTTACACATGATCTGTGAGCCCGTAATACTGCGCAGGTATGTTTTTAAGTTACCCTCACCTGTCACTTCGCAAGTCGTACACAGCCGGTGATGAGAGTACAGTTTCACCTACTTCAAGTCAGTGACAAGAGTAAGACGGGCTGTCACCTACATGTCACAGTTTGTGACCCAGATAACAATCAATCAAACGCAAATGTCCGCTCCTTCATAAGTAAAGATCTTACGTAAATTCTTCGAATAGCAGCCATTTTCTATAAAGAATTTCTGGATGATAGATAAGGGCAAAGTTGACTGCCAATGAACCGATAATAATCATATCCTCCCTCGTCATGATGACCCTTGTAACGGGTTGTTCACTAGTACACCCCGGCTTGTATGGTTGATGTCAAAATGTTCCCAAAGTGGTCGAGTCTACGGAGAAGTCTCACTGGTTTAGCTATAACTTCAAAGAGCCCTTTCTAATCCACTCTCTGTCCGACTCCATGCCATCGAGGCGTCGGATGCAGAAAACATTTCAATTTCACTGTTGCGAAAAGGTTAAAGTAAGATATGAGATGAAGAAAAAGAAAAGGACGAAGAAGAAAGTGAAGAGCAGAAGGTGGAGGAAGAAGAAGAAGAAGAAGAAGAATATATTTACCGTGACTAGCTTAAATAACAAAAATGGGCACTAAAGAAAATGTCATCCAATTTACCTGTGGCTGATTGCCAGGTACTTTGTCTGGCTGAACATGGCCTGGGAAGATTAGAGCCGGCTATGGTCACGTGATTAAGGTAGAGCACACGATCGATAACGATTACTGTCATGCATTGGCACTACACGTAAGCGGACAATAGGCGGACTTTCTCTCTATACTTGAGGAGTAAGGCAGTTTGTCCGAACGCCGTGTGCGTGAGTGCGGGTATATATGTGGGTGAGTGCGGGTATATGTGTGGGTGAGTGTATGGCGTGTTGTGTTAGAGAGAATCTTTGTGTGCCTGTGTATGACAGCCAGACAGGCAGGCAGACAGACAGACAGACAGGCAGGCAGGCAAGCAGACAGATAGATAGACCAGACAAGCAGACAGACAAGCAAACAGACAGACAGGCAGACAGACAGACAGACAGGCAGGCAGGCAGGCAGACAGACAGACAGACAGCAGGCAGACAGATAGATAGAGCAGACAGGCAGACAGACAAGCAGACAGACAGCAGGCAGACAGGCAGGCAGGCAGACAGACAGACAGCAGGCAGACAGGCAAACAGACAGACAGACAGGCAGGCAGATAGATAGATAGATAGATAGATAGATAGATAGATAGATAGATAGATAGATAGATAGATATCTGAAAGTTTGTATCTGAAACAATAGCCTGAAACTACCCTTATGTGAGACGCACTTGTTTATTTGTTGTTACTGTTGTCCAGTATGCACTAGACATTTGCCGGAGACCACGTGTATGTTTGTGTCTCACATCAGGTACCTGCGAAAGAATAAATCTAAGCGACAGAATTTCTGTGTGTGACTTCGTTTTTTTTTTCTCTCCGAGTGTCACGATAGAGGGTGCTAGATGGCTAAGTTGATTAATGCGCTGTTCTCTCGTTGCTCACCCTAACGGAGCCTGTAGTTCAAGTCCCTGGTAATTCTCTTGTCATTTTTCTGTCTCTCGTGTCTAAAAGTGCTTTGTCTATAATTTGCTTTTCCACGGTATAACCATACAGTGCTGTGCTCTGTTATTTTTGGGAGAAGGAATGAATGAACGAGCGAACTTTATTTTCGAAGGTTAAAGAACTGGACATAGAAGCCTGTGCACCGTCTGTCCTTCATGTGTCAACGTTCGCTCTGTCACAGGCATTCAGTCAAGGTACCAGATAATCATGAACAAAATTATAAAATATGTTCATAAAACCTCTTATCAACATGGCTGGCGGTTGTACGAGGTGCAGTAAAAAAAACTGCTGGGGCTGAAGTGAAAGGGGAGTGGTTCTGACGCCAGCCGCTAGGGTCATGACCCATAATTTATGACTGACCAGTGCGCTGAAAATGGACAGTCTGTGTGCAGCGGAAGTGACGCTACGCAAGACTTTTTTAAAAAAATATATCTTAAGTGCTCTTTGCAGTTTGCGACATGGCGGATTTCCATGAGCAGCGAGTTTGCATCACATTCTATTTCAAGCTGGGAAAAACGGCTCCAGAAAGCTATCAAATGTCGATAGAAAGAGAAAAGGCTATTAGTTGTTCCAAGACGTTAGAGAGTGGTTTTCCCGGTTTGGGGGGTTAGGGTTGGGGTGGGGTGGGGGGAGGAAGAATAGAACTCGGTTAATGATGACGAACGTCCAAGTCGACCAGTGGCCACTCAAACGTCAGAAATGATTAAAAATAGGTCCACGAAGACCGTCGTTTAACCACTGATGAAGTTAGCGGACTAGTGGGGGATTTGTCATGGGAGTTGCCACAGAATCAGTCATAGAAGCTGCCACAGAATCTGTCATAGAAGCTACCACAGAATCTGTCATAGAAGCTACCACAGAATCAGTCATAGAAGCTGCCACAGAATCAGTCATGGAAGCTACCACAGAATCAGTCATAGAAGCTGCCACAGGATCTGTCATAGAAGCTACCACAGAATCTGTCATAGAAGCTACCACAGAATCTGTCATAGAAGCTACCACAGAATCTGTCATAGAAGCTACCACAGAATCAGTCATAGAAGCTGCCACAGAATCTGTCATAGAAGCTACCACAGAATCTGTCATAGAAGCTGCCACGGGATCAGTCATAGAAGCTGCCACAGAATCTGTCATGGAAGCTGCCATAGAATCTGTCATGAAAGCTGTCATAGAATCTATCATGGAAGCTGTCATAGAATCAATCATGGAAGCTGTCATAGAATCAGTCATAGAAGCTGCCACAGAACTGTAAAGGAATATTTGATGATGCAGCGCGTCTCAGCAAAGTTTGTGCCCAGAGTTCTGAGCAGCGACAACTTGGCGTTTGCCTTGACCTGAGAGTGGTGACCAAAAGCAGTAACAACTTGGCGTTTGCCTTGACCTGAGAGTGGTGACCAAAAGCAGTAACAACTTGGCGTTTGCCTTGACCTGAGAGTGGGTGACCAAAAGCAGTAACAACTTGGCGTTTGCCTTGACCTGAAAGTGGTTACCAAAAGCAGTAACAACTTGGCGTTTGCCTTGGCCTGAGAGTGGTGACCAAAAGCAGTAACAACTTGGCGTTTGCCTTGACCTGAGAGTGGTGACCAAAAGCAGCAAGAAGTTGGCGTTTGCCTTGACCTCAGAGCGCATGCTACCGTTGCTCAAGCTTTCTTTCAAATGTCACTGTGGGATGACGAAACCTGGGTCTACGCCTACGACACGGAAACACAGCGACAATCCAGCCAATGGGAACGGCTTCAATCACCTCGAGCGAAGAATGCGAGACAAGTCAAGAGCAACATCAAGTCCATGTTTATTTTTTTTAAATTAATAACAAGGGAAATGTTCACAAGGAATTTTTTCCTCCTAGTCAAGGATTTAATTCTGCTTTCTATGTTGAGATCTTGAGGCGCTTACAAGAGAAAGTGAGAAGAAAGCAACCTGACAAACGGCGGAACGAGACATGGCTTCTCCACTACGACAATGCACCTTGCTGGCTTCCAGACTCGATGGTTTTTGGCCAGTAGCAACATTACTCTGGTGCCCCATCATCCCTACTCACTAGACCTTCCACACTGTGACACTTTCTCTTGTTCCTGATATTAAAAAAGAAGCCGATGGGGCGAAGACTGTGCAGGAAATAATTCAAGCAGAGTCACAGCCTGTTCTCAACATCATGGGAGAAAATGACTTTCAGGAATGTTCCCGAAAGTGGCAGCACCACTGGATCATTGCCAACACTCAGAGAGGGAATATTTTCAGCTCCTAAGGTAGACCTTTTTATTCTTCGGTCCCATTATTTATAGACTGCAGCTTGTATAAAGGAACTAAGTATTTGTTATTGTAAATCTTTCCGTATTCTATCTAACACATTCATTATAGTCAGATAGATATAAAACTTTATATTGCTGCAGATATTGTTGAACACATAACGACTGTTAGGCAACTCAAAGTAATGGGAGAAATTAGGTTGCTTCAGGGGAAATTATAATTTAGTTTAAATAGAAGGAGAAAAAGTTTGGAGTTAAAAGGCGAAAGATTATTTGTGAGTTTTGTGTGTTGTGATAGAGTGCTCTAAAGATGAGTCCATGCTTTTCTTGTACAAGTCACGCCTTCTTGGAAGATAGTTATTTAAACCCTGGCTTTGTTTAGGATTGGGGGGGGGGGGAAGGGAAGGAAGCGATAGGTAGGAAGAACTGCGTTTGTATGTGAGAGAGAAAGAGAGAGAAAGAGAGGAAGAAGTGTAAGTACCAGAGAAAGGATGAGGTTTGAGAATATGTGAATGAGACAAAGAGAAAGACCGTGAGGCTTGAAGAGAGAGAGAGAGAGAAAGAGAAGGAGAGAGGGAGAGAGAGACAGAGATGGAGAGAGAGGAAGAGAGAGGGAGGGAGAGAGAATGAATGATCTTTAATTTTAAAGGGAGAAAGGGAGGGAGAGAGAGAGAAGGAAGGAGTTAGGGAGGGAGAGAGAGGGAGAGGGAAGGAGAGACAGATGAAGAAAAAGAAGAGAGAGAGACAGAGAGAGGGAGGGGGGAGAGAAAGAGAGAAAGAGAGAGAGATCAGAACTGATTCACATCACTCTGCAACGGAGAGACAGACAGACAGATGAACAGACAAACAGACAAACAGACAGACAGACAGACAGACAGACAGACAGACAGACAGATAGATAGATAGATAGATAGATAGATAGATAGATAGATAGATAGATAAGAATCATGTTTGCTGTGTTTGAAGGAAGTATAATTTACAGATTTAACGCCCCTTTTATTAATAGTATTTTCCCTCTTACAACTTTCTCAAAGGGAGGCAACTATTTATTCAGCACAAATATAAACTTTTGGATGTCTCTTTGAGTTATTTGAGTACTTTTATGCGTGTTTCATTTTATTTGTAGCAAACTTAATTTACTTAAGATTTATATGCAAATCTTTCTCTGTTCCTTTTTTTCCCTATTGTGCACTTTCTTTACATTAATACTATAATCTTATTTTGGCTGACAAACTGCACATATGATAATAGTATAACTCGTAAATAAATAATAGGAAAAACTATATCGAAGGATACTTGAACATGAAAGTTAATATTTTTGTCGGAAGAAAATTTCTTCCTATTTTACAGAAGTCAAAATTTGAGAATCTAAAACCCATTTACTTCCCTTCCCTACCCCTTCTTCAAAAAGTTCACGACCTGGAAGTGCCCTTGTGTTCATGAGAGACAAGATCACTATATTATGCAAACAGGAAATGTAGTTGGCTCCCCTCTCCCCTCCCCCAAGTGTCTGTGTGAAGTACAACCCGACTTTTCACAGATTCCGAGCACTTAAATGTTACATCGAGCCAATTCTGTTTTATGAGCGTGAAGCATGGTCTATGAATAAGAGAGTACAGTGAGAAATATAGGCCATGGAAATATTAATTTAACTCAAAACTTAATTATAAACATTTTTTAGTTTCACCTCCAGGAGCAAGAATAAATAAACTCTTCAGTTAACCCACCCTTGAGCAGACAACACAAAGTTGTACGTGAGGGAAACATGGCGATCTCAAATCTACTCCGCAATACTTAATAGACTGCCCTTGTGACTTGTTGATCGTGATCGAGAACGCAAGTCTCACTGGAAATTGCAATCTCTTAAAGTTAAAAGGGAGATCCATCGGAATGTGTGGTATCCGTGGGATAAAAAACTCTTTCACGCTCTCCCTTTCCTGTTAAGATAGTCGCTTCAATTGCATTGCCCAGCATCTTCTTTACACACAGCCTTGTACCGTTGCAAAGTTATGGCGGGTCGAGGTTCTGTAGTAAAATAATTGGAGATCCCACTGTAAGTAAAAGACGATGTGGTGACAATCCAGCCGGATCAAATGAGTTTAAGAACCCTGGTGGGAAACTGACGACCTCATCGGCATCTACTACGGTATCGATAGACTTGTATTCAATGACTACGCCTGGTAACATGGCACGTACTTGAATGTTTATTTCGTGGACATCTTCATTCTTAGCAGCAAGAATGGCTCTCTCTCGCAGCCAGTTCAAATTGTGATAGTTTTGGAAAACAGCCAGATAGACTGCATCTGTTAGCTCTGCGACGGATGACACCAGATTACAAACATCGGATGGCAATTTTATCTTGCCAGAAGTCTTGACTGCTACTCTACCGTCTCCAATCTCCAGTAGTTTGTTTGAGAACATTTGAGCACTCTCGTCCCCAGATGTACTCTCTTGTTTTGCTTTAAAGTTATCTGTCCCACATGTCTCAACAAAGGAGAGAGAGACAGAGATGGAGAGAGAGGAAGAGAGAGGGAGGGAGAGAGAATGAATGATCTTTAATTTTAAAGGGAGAAAGGGAGGGAGAGAGAGAGAAGGAAGGAGTTAGGGAGGGAGAGAGAGGGAGAGGGAAGGAGAGACAGATGAAGAAAAAGAAGAGAGAGAGACAGAGAGAGGGAGGGGAGAGAAAGAGAGAGAGATCAGAACTGATTCACATCACTCTGCAACGGAGAGACAGACAGACAGATGAACAGACAAACAGACAAACAGACAGACAGACAGACAGACAGACAGACAGACAGACAGATAGATAGATAGATAGATAGATAGATAGATAGATATAGATAGATAGATAAGAATCATGTTTGCTGTGTTTGAAGGAAGTATAATTTACAGATTTAACGCCCCTTTTATTAATAGTATTTTCCCTCTTACAACTTTCTCAAAGGGAGGCAACTATTTATTCAGCACAAATATAAACTTTTGGATGTCTCTTTGAGTTATTTGAGTACTTTTATGCGTGTTTCATTTTATTTGTAGCAAACTTAATTTACTTAAGATTTATATGCAAATCTTTCTCTGTTCCTTTTTTTTCCCTATTGTGCACTTTCTTTTACATTAATACTATAATCTTATTTTGGCTGACAAACTGCACATATGATAATAGTATAACTCGTAAATAAATAATAGGAAAAACTATATCGAAGGATACTTGAACATGAAAGTTAATATTTTTGTCGGAAGAAAATTTCTTCCTATTTTACAGAAGTCAAAATTTGAGAATCTAAAACCCATTTACTTCCCTTCCCTACCCCTTCTTCAAAAAGTTCACGACCTGGAAGTGCCCTTGTGTTCATGAGAGACAAGATCACTATATTATGCAAACAGGAAATGTAGTTGGCTCTCCTCTCCCCTCCCCCAAGTGTCTGTGTGAAGTACAACCCGACTTTTCACAGATTCCGAGCACTTAAATGTTACATCGAGCCAATTCTGTTTTATGAGCGTGAAGCATGGTCTATGAATAAGAGAGTACAGTGAGAAATATAGGCCATGGAAATATTAATTTAACTCAAAACTTAATTATAAACATTTTTAGTTTCACCTCCAGGAGCAAGAATAAATAAACTCTTCAGTTAACCCACCCTTGAGCAGACAACACAAAGTTGTACGTGAGGGAAACATGGCGATCTCAAATCTACTCCGCAATACTTAATAGACTGCCCTTGTGACTTGTTGATCGTGATCGAGAACGCAAGTCTCACTGGAAATTGCAATCTCTTAAAGTTAAAAGGGAGATCCATCGGAATGTGTGGTATCCGTGGGATAAAAAACTCTTTCACGCTCTCCCTTTCCTGTTAAGATAGTCGCTTCAATTGCATTGCCCAGCATCTTCTTTACACACAGCCTTGTACCGTTGCAAAGTTATGGCGGGTCGAGGTTCTGTAGTAAAATAATTGGAGATCCCACTGTAAGTAAAAGACGATGTGGTGACAATCCAGCCGGATCAAATGAGTTTAAGAACCCTGGTGGGAAACTGACGACCTCATCGGCATCTACTACGGTATCGATAGACTTGTATTCAATGACTACGCCTGGTAACATGGCACGTACTTGAATGTTTATTTCGTGGACATCTTCATTCTTAGCAGCAAGAATGGCTCTCTCTCGCAGCCAGTTCAAATTGTGATAGTTTTGGAAAACAGCCAGATAGACTGCATCTGTTAGCTCTGCGACGGATGACACCAGATTACAAACATCGGATGGCAATTTTATCTTGCCAGAAGTCTTGACTGCTACTCTACCGTCTCCAATCTCCAGTAGTTTGTTTGAGAACATTTGAGCACTCTCGTCCCCAGATGTACTCTCTTGTTTTGCTTTAAAGTTATCTGTCCCACATGTCTCAACAAAAATGAATGTTTTAAACATGCCTGGATCTCATCGGCCGGTGCTGACTTTGGGATGATAGGCAGAGTTTGACGAAAGTCTCCACAGAGGAGTACCAGAGCTCCTCCCATCAGATTGTCGTTTCCTCTCAAATCTCTCAGAATGACGTCAAAGGCCTCGGGAGCTTTCTTGTGAGCCATGGTGCATTCATCCCATACGATTATTTTACATGTAATGAGCACCTGCGCCCGACCACATGCTTTGCTTATGTTGCAGGTAGGATTTTCCTGCCTGGCGAGTCACGTGACAACTTAAATGCGGGCTGTCCTCACTCCTTCCATTAATTTAAGTGCAGGCTGTCCTCCCTCCTTCCATTAACTTAAGTGCGGGGTGTCTTCCCTCTTTCCATTAACTTAAATGCGGGCTGTCCTCCCTCCTTTCATTAACTTAAGTGCGGGCTGTCCTCCTTCCTTCCATTAATTTAAGTGCAGGCTGTCCTCCCTCCTTCCATTAATTTAAGTGCAGGCTGTCCTCCCTCCTTCCATTAACTTAAGTGCGGGTTGTCTTCCCTCTTTCCATTAACTTAAGTGCGGGCTGTCCTCCCTCCTTTCATTAACTTAAGTGCGGGCTGTCCTCCCTCCTTCCATTAATGACACTGCAATTCCTGATTAGGCGACGGCAAGAGGAACTCCTCCCTGGGCCCTGATTTCGGAAAGAATTAAATTACTTAAAAATGTTTTCCCTGTGCCCCGAGAAGCATCAAGAAAAATGATACCACCTTGTTCCTTCGCTACCTGATCCATCATAATTTGATACGCTTTTTATTTCTGATCTTGATTTAGAAGAGGCTTCTTGTCCGAGACGT
Source organism: Achatina immaculata (assembly GCA_009760885.1). Taxonomy (NCBI): domain Eukaryota; kingdom Metazoa; phylum Mollusca; class Gastropoda; order Stylommatophora; family Achatinidae; genus Lissachatina; species Lissachatina immaculata. Next base: position 18,708,965 of record CM019705.1, read on the forward strand.
ATGCACTCAGCTCTTCGACGTTGTAGTTCTTTTCTCGCGTGTAATCTGCTTCTTGCTCGTCTCGTGCTGGTGCAGACAGGCCGAGTTGTAGTAATGTTTTATTGATCATGGCCACACATTTGTCCTCAAGAATAATCAAAGCCGTGTTGAAAATGTCTGGACCAAACGTAATTTCTAATGTCAGATTTTCCCTCTGGACTTTGGCGAGTATATCCTCACATATGGCCTCCTTATGTTTTCCCATAGAGTGTTCGGATTCAATGGACTGCATGTTGTCAATATTATAGCAAACGGGTTTCTGACTTGCTCTGGGAGGGAGATCACTTCGGCTTCTCACAATGCGTCATCCCAGTGCTGGTTTCCTTCGAGGAACCCCAACTTCTGACAGGCCTCTCTCTCTCTGGCATATCTCGCCGTTTACTGTTCTTAGCTCCGCGAAAGATGTTGGTTCCCGAAGTGAGCGAAGAACCATCCTAAGGAAACAGCATTCGGCGTTACTGGGGTGAGCTGTGTACACTCGACCCAGAGCGTCACTCGCGACTGCATCATGTCCAGGGACGGGCTAGCCAATGTTTCATCTACATAAAACTTTCCTCGATGCATTCAATGTGTAATATCGAGGTATTTCAGGATACAACAAAGTCCTTGCGAAAGGATCCTGCTGCATAGTTGAAAGAATGCTGTTAAGGTCGTGTTTGGTGGCTGATCGATCATTGTAGGGGCGCTCTCTGTTGTTAAATAAATTCTCTGACCATTTTCAAAATGGACGCTGAGATGAACAACAGTAGGGTGTCTTTCGTGAATCGGGAATCCAATGATTCTCCACACTGCCTCGTTGCTGCTAATGTACCTTCCAAAATGATACCGCATCACTTCATCGTTTGTTCTGTCTTTGGTTATGCCGAAAACAGCCATATGTTAACCTTTGTTAACATACTTGCACACATATTTAATTGATTTCACACTGTTACAATACTCCACATTGTTGTATGACTGAAACATTTTTGACAGCAGCGGCGAAAATGGCACAACCCACCTATTGTCGATTTCTATTTCTGTGTTGCTTCGTATCTTTAGTTTCGCCGTGAAGATTAAACAAATATAATTAAAACAAAAAGAGATCATCAAAATTATTTATACTTGCCATGGGAGGCTACAAAGGCTGCACTTAGACCAGCACTGCTCTGTTTCACAATTATGACATCCCTCAGACCACTTTTTCCTTCATGAATTTAGTGGATAGTGTGTCACCCCTTCCAACCTCCACCTATAGGGGTGCTAGGGATGTAATACCCAAACAGTACTTTTCTTCAGGCTGTATGTCATAAGTGTACCAAGTGTGGTTGAAATTGCTCCAGGCGTTCGAGAGTTATGCTGGAGCATACACACACATGCATCCATTTTCATATATATATATATATATATATATATATATATATATATATATATATAGATTTCCCGAGAAGAGGAAAAGTGAAACACACTGTGGCAACTGGAAAAATTGAAGGAAAAGAGACAGAGGAAGAGAGAGAGAGAGAGAGAGAGAGAGAGAGAGAGAGAGAAGTTACTGGATGTGCTGTCAGTGTGGCTAAGAAAAAGTCACCGGCAGATCTCATAATCAAGGCAAAAGACAGGGAATGGTGGAGAGAAATGATCGCCTACCTCACGCAGCATGGCACTTAGAACGTTTACAGTACCTGTATATAATGACTGACATATCGTTGACTATGTCATACTGACATATCGTTGACCATGTACTACTGACATATCGTTAACCACGTCACACTGACATATCGTTGACCATGTCACACTGACATATCGTTGACCATGTCATACATCAAACACAAAATAGACTTAGTGCTGTTAAGGCAGTGGCTGGATAGGATATGCAGACACTGGTGCTAGCAAGTGGTTGATTACAGGCTCCAACTACTGACCTTATCAAGAACCCAAATAGAAAGAATGGACACAAGAACCCAAATAGAAAGAATGGACACAAGAACCCAAATAGAAAGAATGGACACAAGAACCCAAATAGAAAGAATGGACACAAGAACCCAAATAGAAAGAATGGACACAAGAACCCAATAGAAAGAATGGACACAAGAACCCAAATAGAAAGAATAGACACAAGAACCCAAATAGAAAGAATGGACACAAGAACCCAAATAGAAAGAATGGACACAAGAACCCAAATAGAAAGAATAGACACAAGAACCCAAATAGAAAGAATGGACACAAGAACCCAAATAGAAAGAATAGACACAAGAACCCAAATAGAAAGAATAGACACAAGAACCCAAATAGAAAGAATGGACCAAACGTAATTTCTAATGTCAGATTTTCCCTCTGGACTTTGGCGAGTATATCCTCACATATGGCCTCCTTATGTTTTTCCCATAGAGTGTTCGGATTCAATGGACTGCATGTTGTCAATATTATAGCAAACAGGTTTCTGATTTGCTCTGGGGGGGGGGGGGATCACTTCGGCTTCTCACAATGCGTCATCCCAGTGCTGGTTTCCTTCGAGGAACCCCAACTTCTGACAGGCCTCTCTCTCTCTGGCATATCTCGCCGTTTACTGTTCTTAGCTCCGCGAAAGATGTTGGTTCCCGAAGTGAGCGAAGAACCATCCTAAGGAAACAGCTTTCGGCGTTACTGGGGTGAGCTGTGTACACTCGACCCAGAGCGTCACTCGCAACTGCATCATGTCCAGGGACGGGGTAGCCAATGTTTCATCTACAGAAAACTTTCCTCGATGCATTCAATGTGTAATATCGAGGTATTTCAGAATACAACAAAGTCCTTGCGAAAGGATCCTGAGGCTTAGTTGAAAGAACGCTGTTAAGGTCGTGTTTGGTGGCTGATCAGTCACTGCAGGGGCGCTCTCTGTTGTGAAATAAATTCTCTGACCATTTTCAGAATGGACGCTGAGATGAACAACAGTAGGGTGTCTTTCGTGAATCGGGAATCCAATGATTCTCCACACTGCCTCGTTGCTGCTAATGTACCTTCCCAAATGATACCGCATCACTTCATCGTTTGTTCTGTCTTTGGTTATGCCGAAAACAGCCATATATTTAATCGATTTCATACTGTTACAATACTCCACATTGTTGTATGACTGAAACATTTTTGACAGCAGGGGCGAAAATGGCACAACCCACCTATTGTCGATTTCTATTTCTGTGTTGCTTCGTATCTTTAGTTTCGCCGTGAAGATTAAACAAATATAATTAAAACAAAAAGAGATCATCAAAATTATTTATACTTGCCATGGGAGGCTACAAAGGCTGCACTTAGACCAGCACTGCTCTGTTTCACAATTATGACATCCCTCAGACCACTTTTTCCTTCATGAATTTAGTGGATAGTGTGTCACCCCTTCCAACCTCCACCCATAGGGGTGCTAGGGATGTAATACCCAAACAGTACTTTTCTTCAGACTGTATGTCATAAGTGTACCAAGTGTGGTTGAAATTGCTCCAGGCGTTCGAGAGTTATGCTGGAACATACACACACATACATCCATTTTCATATATATATATATATATATATATATATATATATATATATATATATAGATTTCCCGAGAAGAGGAAAATTGAAACACACTGTGGCAACTGGAAAAATTGAAGGAAAAGAGACAGAGGAAGAGAGAGAGAGAGAGAGAGAGAGAGAGAGAGAGAGAGAGCGAGAGAGAGAGAGAGAGAAGTTACTGGATGTGCTGTCAGTGTGGCTAAGAAAAAGTCACCGGCAGATCTCATAATCAAGGCAAAAGACAGGGAATGGTGGAGAGAAATGATCGCCTACCTCACGCAGCATGGCACTTAGAACGTTTACAGTACCTGTATATAATGACTGACATATCGTTGACTATGTCATACTGACATATCGTTGACCATGTACTACTGACATATCGTTAACCACGTCACACTGACATATCGTTGACCATGTCACACTGACATATCGTTGACCATGTCATACATCAAACACAAAATAGACTTAGTGCTGCTAAGGCAGTGGCTGGATAGGATATGCAGACACTGGTGCTAGCAAGTAGTTGATTACAGGCTCCAACTACTGACCTTATCAAGAACCCAAATAGAAAGAATGGACACAAGAACCCAAATAGAAAGAATGGACACAAGAACCCAAATAGAAAGAATGGACACAAGAACCCAAATAGAAAGAATGGACACAAGAACCCAAATAGAAAGAATGGACACAAGAACCCAAATAGAAAGAATGGACACAAGAACCCAAATAGAAAGAATAGACACAAGAACCCAAATAGAAAGAATGGACACAAGAACCCAAATAGAAAGAATGGACACAAGAACCCAAATAGAAAGAATAGACACAAGAACCCAAATAGAAAGAATGGACACAAGAACCCAAATAGAAAGAATAGACACAAGAACCCAAATAGAAAGAATAGACACAAGAACCCAAATAGAAAGAATGGACACAAGAACCCAAATAGAAAGAATGGACAGAATTTAAAACGAAGCCATACAGACTGTCCTGAGATGCCAGAAAGATAGTCCGATGGCAGAGGCTGGAACATCTCTTGATGCTGCGCGTGCTGTGGAGGATGTAGCAAGATGAGCGGATTGGACAGAGGTGAGCGATAATACCAGGGCCACCACAGTGCTCATCTCCGAGCTTGGTAGAGGATGTCAGGAAAAGATGGAAGGCAAGTCTGCGTTTGAAATTCATTACCTCGTTTACGTTCACTCTCAACCACGTGACCTAGGTCATCTTTACGACCAGCTGCCAGGTTAAAAGACTGGATGGGGGCTTCGTTGTCTATAGACGGGGTAGGGTGGTGGCATATAATGCTGAGGCCTCCTTCGAGCATGAGTATGGAGACTGAGGTAGTGATCAATACTTGGTCCTGGCTAGTCTGGCAGGATGATAAACACGGTGTGGTGGTGACAGTTAGGATGATACACACGGTGTGGTGGTGACAGGTAGGATGATATACACTGTTGTATGACTGAAACATTTTTGACAGCAGCGGCGAAAATGGCACAACCCACCTATTGTCGATTTCTATTTCTGTGTTGCTTCGTATCTTTAGTTTCGCCGTGAAGATTAAACAAATATAATTAAAACAAAAAGAGATCATCAAAATTATTTATACTTGCCATGGGAGGCTACAAAGGCTGCACTTAGACCAGCACTGCTCTGTTTCACAATTATGACATCCCTCAGACCACTTTTTCCTTCATGAATTTAGTGGATAGTGTGTCACCCCTTCCAACCTCCACCCATAGGGGTGCTAGGGATGTAATACCCAAACAGTACTTTTCTTCAGACTGTATGTCATAAGTGTACCAAGTGTGGTTGAAATTGCTCCAGGCGTTCGAGAGTTATGCTGGAACATACACACACATACATCCATTTTCATATATATATATATATAGATTTCCCGAGAAGAGGAAAATTGAAACACACTGTGGCAACTGGAAAAATTGAAGGAAAAGAGACAGAGGAAGAGAGAGAGAGAGAGAGAGAGAGAGAGAGAGAGAGAGCGAGAGAGAGAGAGAGAGAGAAGTTACTGGATGTGCTGTCAGTGTGGCTAAGAAAAAGTCACCGGCAGATCTCATAATCAAGGCAAAAGACAGGGAATGGTGGAGAGAAATGATCGCCTACCTCACGCAGCATGGCACTTAGAACGTTTACAGTACCTGTATATAATGACTGACATATCGTTGACTATGTCATACTGACATATCGTTGACCATGTCACACTGACATATCGTTGACCATGTCATACATCAAACACAAAATAGACTTAGTGCTGCTAAGGCAGTGGCTGGATAGGATATGCAGCAATGGATACTTCTCCGTCTAGTGCAGACACTGGTGCTAGCAAGTAGTTGATTACAGGCTCCAACTACTGACCTTATCAAGAACCCAAATAGAAAGAATGGACACAAGAACCCAATAGAAAGAATGGACACAAGAACCCAAATAGAAAGAATGGACACAAGAACCCACTGTGTGGTGGTGACAGGCAGGATGATACACACAATGTGGTGGTGACAGGTAGTATGATACACACAGTGTGGTGGTTGCAAGCATGATGATACACGGGGTGTAGTGGTGACAGGCAGGATGATATACACAGTGTGGTGGTGACAGGTAGGATGATAAACACGGTGTGGTGGTGACGGACTCTCAAGGCATGCTCCGTAAGATAGGGGGGTTTGCTACGTCAAGAACTGGTTCAGTTCTTGGGGAAATCCGGTGTCATTCAAGCTAACGTGGACAAACTGCCCAGGGCATGCATGAGAGAGAGAGAGGCAATGAGCTAGCAGATCCTGTTGCCCGTAACGCTGTTGCAGAAGACTTGACTCCCTTGGGCAGGACAGATTGGCTGAAGTAGGTGACCGAGTCAGGGAAGAAGAAGATGCATATGTTGTTTATCTATCTACAGAAGTTGAATGACATATGTGTGAGGAGAGGTCAAGGAAGAGCCACGTGGCTTGCTGAGAGAATTCGGAATGACCAAAACCAATATTTGACTGGCACAATTAGTCTTCATACTTTTCGACGGCTATTGAAACAAAGATCGGAGCATGCATGGGTGTGCCAGAGTGCGATGGTGCTGTTTCCTAGATTCAAGATTTTTATAGAATTAATTTACTGTCTCTTGATTTCACTTTTCATTATTACATTTTTCTAAGTAGCGGACGAATATTGTCTTAAACATTATTAGACGTTAAACGTTATTATTCAGACTTTCTACGTGGAAGAAAACAAACAATGAGCAAGTAAGACTAACATTTTCTAAAAGAATGTAGTCTTGTGAAAATGTAACTGAAGTTTTGTCTTGACGATTTGTCTGATGCTCGCTGGCTTGATGGTGCTCGCTGACTTGAGGTGCTCGCTGACTTGAGGTGCTGCTGACTTGATGGTGCTCGCTGACTTGATGGTGCTCGCTGACTTGATGGTGCTCGCTGACTGGTGACTTGACAGTGCTCGCTGACTTGATGGTGCTCGCTGACTTGATGGTGCTCGCTGTCAGCCGCGCAGAGCTGCGCCGACCTGCACAGCGCGGGCGGTTGAAGTTGCGCAGGCCGACCGTTCTTTTGGCGAAAAAGCGCTCTCGAGTTCCGTGTGTGGGGAGACAGGCTTTCGCTCCCTTCCGGACGGCGAGAGTTAAGGTGTTTCGATGCAGAAGCAAGTGGTTTGTCCGTCGAGCGAAGCATGTAAACGGCTAGCCAGCCAGGTTCGTGACAACGATGTAGTACGGTTTTGTCGACCGATGGTCTCGAAATTGGCCCATCTCTCGCAAAGAGTATCGGGTCTGCAGTATGTAACGTGTGTTTTTGCGGGTGGCCAGGCTTTCTTCTCCGCTCGTTAGAGCAGAGAGAGCCGCCCCCGCCGGTTAAAGGAAATGAAACGCCGCCGGGGTCGAAAGGGATCCGCTCTGAGCAGAGCGCTGTCTCCCTTGCCCCGCGTCGGTCTGTCGGCAGATATCCGACAAAGGTTCGGTGAAGAAAGCTATCTGGTTGATCCTGCCAGTAGTCATATGCTTGTCTCAAAGATTAAGCCATGCATGTCTAAGTTCACACTGTCTCACGGTGAAACCGCGAATGGCTCATTAAATCAGTCGAGGTTCCTTAGATGACACGATCCTACTTGGATAACTGTGGCAATTCTAGAGCTAATACATGCTTACCAAGCTCCGACCCTCGTGGAAAGAGCGCACACACCAGGGGTCGAACTCGATGGCTAGACATGTCATGCCACCTCCGCTCTAGAGGTCGGTAACGCCTGATAACCACCCATACTGGTGAATTTTGCCTAAACTGGCTCATACCAGGGGTGAATCTTGAAGGCTATGAATGTCACAGTACCTCTGCCCTAGAGGTCCGTCCCGTCCCAAACACGCCCATACTGGGATAATGCCTAAACCGGCTCAACCCAGGGGTAGAAGTCACTAGTGGCGAGGATTCGTCCTCCTGGACAAAAGACTTGACTCCCTTGGGCAGGACAGATTGGCTGAAGTAGGTGACCGAGTAGTTGGACAGAGAAGAAGATGCATATACTGTTTATCTATCTACAGAAGATGAATGACAGAGGTGTGAGGAGAGGTCAAGGAAGAGCCACGTGGCTTGCTGAGAGAATTCGGAATGACCAAAACAAATATTTGACTGGCACAATTAGTCTTCATACTTTTCGACGGTTACTGAAACAAAGATCGGAGCATGTATGGGTGTGCCAGAGTGCGATGGTGCTGTTTCCTAGATTCAAGATTTTTATAGAATTAATTTACTTTCTCTTGATTTCACTTTTCATTATTACATTTTTCTAACTAGCGGACCGATATTGTCTTAAACATTATTAGACGTTAAACGTTATTATTCATATCTTTCTACGTGGAAGAAAACAAACAATGTTGAAGTAAGACTAAAATTTTCTAAAAGAATGTAGTCTTGTGAAAATTTAACTGAAGTTTTGTCTTGACGATTTGTCTGATGTTCGCTGACTTGATGGTGCTCGCTGACTTGATGGTGCTCGCAGACTTGAGGTGCTGCTGACTTGATGGTGCTTGCTGACTTGATGGTGTTCGCTGACTTGATGGTGCTCGCTGACTTGATGATGCTCGCTGACTTGACAGTGCTCGCTGACTTGATGGTGCTCGCTGATTTGATGGTGCTCGCTGTCAGCCGCGCAGAGCTGCGCCGACCTGCACAGCGCGGGCGGTTGAAGTTGCGCAGGCCGACCGTTCTTTTGGCGAAAAAGCGCTCTCGAGTTCCGTGTGTGGGGAGACAGGCTTTCGCTCCCTTCCCGGACGGCGAGAGTTAAGGTGTTTCGATGCAGAAGCAAGTGGTTTGTCCGTCGAGCGAAGCATGTAAACGGCTAGCCAGCCAGGTTCGTGACAACGATGTAGTACGGTTTTGTCGACCGATGGTCTCGAAATTGGCCCATCTCTCGCAAAGAGTATCGGGTCTGCAGTATGTAACGTGTGTTTTTGCGGGTGGCCAGGCTTTCTTCTCCGCTCGTTAGAGCAGAGAGAGCCGCCCCCGCCGGTTAAAGGAAATGAAACGCCGCCGGGGTCGAAAGGGATCCGCTCTGAGCAGAGCGCTGTCTCCCTTGCCCCGCGTCGGTCTGTCGGCAGATATCCGACAAAGGTTCGGTGAAGAAAGCTATCTGGTTGATCCTGCCAGTAGTCATATGCTTGTCTCAAAGATTAAGCCATGCATGTCTAAGTTCACACTGTCTCACGGTGAAACCGCGAATGGCTCATTAAATCAGTCGAGGTTCCTTAGATGACACGATCCTACTTGGATAACTGTGGCAATTCTAGAGCTAATACATGCTTACCAAGCTCCGACCCTCGTGGAAAGAGCGCACACACCAGGGGTCGAACTCGATGGCTAGACATGTCATGCCACCTCCGCTCTAGAGGTCGGTAACGCCTGATAACCACCCATACTGGTGAATTTTGCCTAAACTGGCTCATACCAGGGGTGAATCTTGAAGGCTATGAATGTCACAGTACCTCTGCCCTAGAGGTCCGTCCCGTCCCAAACACGCCCATACTGGGATAATGCCTAAACCGGCTCAACCCAGGGGTAGAAGTCACTAGTGGCGAGGATTCGTCCTCCTGGACAAAAGCTCCATCCTGGGCACAACTAGGAAGGTAGCGGCCACGACTGCAAAATGCTGAAGTCGGAGACACTGGACCAGGGAAGTCTAGATAGGCAACCACCTCTCACCCGGCGGGGATGTCTGCGTATCCTAATCACGCTGAGGTTTTCCGGTGAGAAAGTCCAACCCTGGACTGGATGGGCGACCACCTCTCACCCGGCGGTGATACACGGGTATCTCAAAACACGTCGAGGTTTTCCGGTGAGAAAGTCCAACTCTGACCTGGGTGGGCTAACGCCTCTCACCCAGCGGGGATGCTCTGATATTCCAAACACGTCGAGGTCTTCCGGTGAGAAAGTCCAACCCTAGACCAAACTGGTGCAATGAAAACCACGGTGTCACGCAATCCCGCTTCTGAGACCCACCAAGAATACAGGCTAAAGCACTGTGATACTCTGAACCCCTTGTGGTCCTTTCGTGGAACTCGTGTGGTTTATTTTGGACCACACAGGGGACCACGGGACCTAACGAGGACCACATGGTGAATTCAGTAGGTTCACAGTGCGGTTTTTGGTGGTAGAAGTGAACGGAGAAGAAGAAGAAGAAGAAGAAGATGGTGCTCGCTGACTTGATGGTGCTCGCTGACTTGACAGTGCTCGCTGACTTGACAGTGCTCGCTGACTTGATGGTGCTCGCTGACTTGACAGTGCTCGCTGACTTGACAGTGCTCGCTGACTTGATGGTGCTTGCTGACTTGATGGTGCTCGCTGACTTGATGGTGCTTGCTGACTTGACGGTGCTCGCTGACTTGATGGTGCTTGCTGACTTGATGGTGCTCGCTGACTTGATGATGCTCGCTGACTTGATGGTGCTCGCTGACTTGATGGTGCTTGCTGACTTGATGGTGCTCGCTGACTTGATGGTGCTCGCTGACTTGATGGTGTTCGCTGACTTGATGATGCTCGCTGACTTGATGGTGTTCGCTGACTTGATGATGTTCGCTGACTTGATGATGCTCGCTGACTTGATGGTGCTTGCTGACTATATGGTGTTCGCTGACTTGATGGATTAAGTGGATGCTCTGATCCAGCAATCCTGGTCTCACAAACCAAGAATACAAAGAAAGAAAGAAAACAGACAGACAGATAGATAGATAGATAGATAGATAGATAGATAGATAGATAGATAGATAGATAGATAGATAGATAGATAGACTTACCAGAATCATGTCAGCTGTGTTTGATAGAAGTGTATTTACACATTTAACGCCCCTGTCATGACTAGCATATTATTCAAAATGCTATAATGGAGGCAACTTTAGCACAAAGTGAAAATATTCTGTACTTGCTCTCGAATTGTTGGAAGAGTTCTAAATTTCTTTCGTTATTTTTCTAAAATATATACAATTACTGAAAATTTATTCGCGAATCTTTCTCTGCTCATTTTTATTTCTGACAGAACAATCTCTTTACATCTAGTATTATAATATTTTAGCTGAAAACTACAGTCACGAAGGTTTCTAAAGTAACAGTGATGAAATGCAGCGAATGTGTTTGTAACCAACCAGCCGTTGAGTTCCAGTGTTTCTGCAGAACAAGCCAGGCGTCTGTTTCAGACCCTTTGTGCCATTCTCGGGCAAGCCCCTTTCAACTTCTTTGTCCAACTCATCCGCTGTTTTTCTTTGCTTGCCTGGGCAAGATAAAAGGACATTATCGCATTCTTAACCTTTCATCCTAATCCTGGACAGGTCACGCCCGCCTCCCAAAAGGAGCAGAGATAGCCTTCTGGCACAGACTGACCTTTCAAAATCTGACCTAAAACTGACCAAATGTTTGAAAGAAGGATGTAACCTGTGTGAATGTGTCTGTGCGTTTATGTGTGTATACTTGTCACATACACTTCCATCAAAAACTGTACCTCTCCAGCACACACCTCATTCTCATTACAATCTCATGCTTAGTCCAAATGCTGTTTGATCGTGTTACCATGCATGTATATGTAAGTACTCATTTAAACTCGCTTGAGTGACATGTTGGAATTTTAATGCAAATAATTTTAAAAAAACTAACAAACAAATAAAACACACACGAAAGTCACTCTTTACCCGCTGCACAAAACAAGCCTCGGTAGTATCAAGCATATGAGAGAGAGAGAGAGAGAGAGAGAGAGAGAGAGTGTGTGTGTGTGTGAGAGAGAAAGAGAGAGAGAATGAGAGAAAGAGAATGAGAGAGAGTGAGAGAGAAAGAGAGAGAGTGAGAGAGAATGAGAGAGAGAGAGAGAGTCAGGAAACTTATGAAACGCCCTTTTGTTTTTGTCAAAATTTTAAATTCAGATGTACCCATCATATGAATCACTCTCACCTCATGTTTTGTAAAAGCCCACCATTTTGTAAAAGCCCACCATTTTGTAAAAGCCCACCATTTCATTATTTCACGTCACGGGCAGTCATGCCCAGCTCACATCACTTCACACGATTTTGTAACTGTTACTTGTTGAATGCAAATAGACCATTTTTAAAAAAAAATTGTTGGAACTAAACTTCTTCTCATTTTACAAATGTCAAAAGTAGAGAATATAGAACCCAGTCATCCCCCCCCCCCCAACCTCTCTCTCCCATAACAAAGTTCACGACGACCAAGAAACGGCCCTGGATCACAAGAGACAAGGGCACTGTCATCAAGCAAGAAAAGTCCCTGTCACTTAGTGTCTGTATGAAGCACAAGCTTTCTTCTAGCGGAAATAACTTACTTTCTCCTGATTACAACTTTCATTATGACATTTTTATACTTGGCCGGATCGATACTGTTATTCTAGAAACATTATTAGACGTAATATCTGACTCCGTGGAAGAAATCGAACTGTCATTACTAAAGTTTGCTTTAGAAAAGGCGCCATTGATCGTTTCAGTACCACTATAAGTTTTTAATGTTGTATTAGCACTAAGTGAATTCTGGTTGAGATTTGGGGTGGCACTGCTGACATTTGACAGAAGTTTGATGACAGAGTGTAGCACTGCTGACATTTGACAGAAGTTTGATGATAGAGTGTAGCATTGCTGACATTTTACAGAAGTTTGATGACAGAGGTGCCATTGATGACATTTGACAGAAGTTTGAAAGAATGTAACATCTGATTATATTTGCCAGAATTTTGATGTGAGAATGAGATCACCATCCAACCTTATCAATCAACCATCCAATCTTATTAAATAGCCATCCAACTTTATCAGTGAACCATCCAACTAAACATCTTTCTTTGATTCTGGTGAAGTCTTCAGAATGATTATACTTTCAAACCTACAGCCAGGCTTGTAAGAAGATGAAATCATCTCACTTGTCTCTTTAGCTTTGTTCATCATCTTGACTTCCCTCACAAATTATATCTTGTGTTCACCATCTTGACTTCCCTCAGATATTTTACCTTTATCTGTTCACCATCTTGACTTCTCTCAGATATTTTACTTTTATCTGTTCACCATCTTGACTTCTCTCAGATATTTTATCTTCATCTGTTCACCATCTTGACTTCCCTCAGATATTTTATCTTTATCTCTTCACCATCTTGACTTCCCTCAGATATTTTACCTTTATCTGTTCACCATCTTGACTTCCCTCAGATATTTTATCTTTATCTGTTCATCATCTTGACTTCCCTCAGATATTTTATCTTTGTCTGTTCATCATCTTGATTTCCCTCAGATATTTTATCTTTATCTGCTCATCATCTTGACTTCCCTCAGATATTTTATCTTTATCTGTTCATCATCTTGACTTCCCTCAGATATTTTATTTTTATCTGTACAGATATACATACAGACGGGCTTCTGCGGGCGAACACAGTGCCCACTTCGGCAGTCGGCGGTCCACCACTTTCCGCTTGGCTAACGGCGCAGAGATCGCTTTAGTTCCTGTAGTGGTGGAGTCTATTAAAGAAGTACTGCACGCCTTCTCTTGCTTTTTAGTTCCGTTCAAAGACTAAAAAATAGTCACCCCTAACTCGCTGGTCAGACACGAAACTGGGCTTCTTTAGGTTCAGAAAACACCAGCTCTCAATGCCAGGGAGGCGGAAGAAGAAGAAGAAGAAGAAAGAAAGAAAGAACACAAAGAACAAGAAAAGAAGAACGAAAAAAGAAAGAAGAAGAAGAGAAAGAAAGAAAGAAATAAGAAGAAGAAGAACAACAACAACAAGAAAAGGATAAAGAAAGAAAGAAAATGAAAGAAGAAGAAGAAAAAAAAGAAAGAAAGAACGAAGAAAAAGAAAGAAAGAAAGAAAAAAAGAACAACAACAATAAGACAGAAATAAAGAAGAAGAAGAAAAGAAGAAAGAAAGGAAGAAATAAAAAATAAGAACAAGAAAAGAAGAAAGAAAGAAAGAGAAGAAGAAGAAAGAAGAGGAAGAAGAGGAGGAGGAAAAGGGGAGGGGATTAAAAAAAAAGTACAGTAATGACTTTTTAAAAGTATACAAATATAGATGGCGTCCTAAAGTTATGTACCTGGTTTTCTAAAAGTATTAAAGTATATACACCTTACTAAAGTTATGTACCTGGTTTTCTAAAAGTATTAAAGTATATCTTATATCCTTCCCGTGCCGTTAAACGTCACATAGGGCTCGCAAAGTAGTCTGGCAATTTTTCCTGAAAGTATATACACCTTCCTAAAGTTATGTACCTGGTTTTCTAAATGTATTCAAGTACATATGGCTTCCTAGAGTTATGTGCCTGGTTTTCTAAAAGTATGCTGTAGGATTTGTAAAATTACTTGTATGAGCACGTATTTCTAAAAAACGAAGATGTCTCTCTAAAATTCTGAATATAGATTTCTAAAAGCGCTGTGCTGATGGCATCCGTCTGGTAAGAGGGTGAAAGTGATTCCAAACAAGAAGCGGTGTAACGTTCTTTGATTATCTGTTTTAAAAATTCGATCCCGCCATAGAGTCAGTGTACCGTTCGCCTGGAACACATTCACAGCATCACTGGCTGTCACAATACCGGTATCGATCTACACAAGCGGCTCAGAACACGCTTACAAATAATTACGTAAGATTTGGCATAATCGATTATCATAAGCGTCATCTTGCACCGTCTTCTACAGATCTGGTAGTTGGCCACGTTGTAACGACTTCGATACAAGACCAACATGGGCGTGAATGTTTTCTTACAAAAAAAACTGGAAGGTGGTAGTTATAAACATTGACAAATAGAAGTCAATAATATGTTTGTCATGTCTGACATTTTTCTTTCTTTTAGGAAAAAGGTCAAGCAATGTTTGTAAGTCTCTGCTGGGCAGTTGTTATCAGGTTTGTGATATCAAAGATGGCGCTTCGGTGTCAGTCAAGAGCAGAATACTGTCTAGTAACAGGGATATCTATCTATCTATCTATCTATCTATCTATCTATCTATCTATCTATCTATCTATCTATCTATCTATCTATCTATCTATCTATCTATCTATCTGTCTGTCTGTCTGTCTATCTATCTATCTATCTGTCTGTCTGTCTGTCTGTCTGTCTGTCCGTCTGTCCATTTGTCCGTCAGATCATCATCATCATCATCATCATCATTATCATCATCATCATCATGTGCCGTCTCCCCAAAGAAGTTTAGCTGAACTGAATCTTCAGAATGTTCTGTCAAATATTTTCTGGATTTCCCCCCCCCCCCCCCAAACTGAACCTAATTCATGCTTTTATAATGTCCGCCCACTTTTCTTTGTCGTCCGCGTGACTTCCCCCCCCCCCCAAGTTTTTCATTATTACGTCACGTGTTTTAGTTTGTTTTTCTGATTCGTCTGTTATTTTGTTATTTCTCTTCAAATTTCAAATCATTTATTATTCACTTTGTTTTGATTTACATTTTGTTATTAATTCTTTTAATGCAGCTAAACTACATTAGATAACATGTTTTTCACTGTTTTTTTTTCTTGTCAATTTCTGTCTCTTTCTGTTAGTTCATTGTCTTCTCTGTTGTCCATGATATCCTCCATCCTTCTGGGTGTCCTTGTTTTTAGAGAGTACATATGAAAATAAAATATGTACGAAAGTCCTGTAAGAAAACCTGAGGTTCAAAAGAAAAAAAACCGGACAGGGAAAATGAGATTTTCAGTCAAGTAAGAATCATGCCAATGACAGATGCTGAGAATGGTCAGACTTAAGACATCTGGTTTCCAGAGAACGCGTCCTCACAAAGGTTCTAGATTTGACTCCAGTTCTATCTACTTATCTGATGCCTGGTAGTATGAGAGAGATGGCGACTGCAGAAAACTTCTAGCGATGAAAGCACGTGGGGATGTGTGGAGAGTTTTAGAGAAAGAGTGAGTAAAGTGAGCAGAAAGAAGAATTGCAGAGAGCGATATGAGCACATACAGATTAACAACATACATCAATCTAATATTTCGGCAAAAACCTTTCAAAGATCACATACAAAAACAACACAACAGATAAAAACATTAAAAAAAAAACAAGATAAAAACATAGATTTGGCTTTTTGGCCTCCCCCTAGTAAGAAAGTCGGGCATAAAATGCGTCCAGAGAGACGAGGGAGAGAACAAAGTGGAAGCCAGCCATTGCCTGAGAAATAAGGTAATGGGAGAATAACAAAGGGTATTATATGGTAAACAATACGGCGTTATGCCCCGTGATGGCGGCAGCTTAAACCCTCTTCCCCCCCCCCCCCCCCGGTCGCATACCTGTGGTCTAAACAAAAACATCCTAGAGGGCGCAGGCGATGAAACAGTGAAAAGACCAACCAACCAACCAACCTACCAACCAACCAACCTACCAACCAACCTACCAACCAACCTACCAACCAACCAACCAACCATACACACACACACACCCGCCCAAAGAAGGTAGTGACAATTAATGTAAAAGAAAATACTCTAACAAATGAAGGGGTCACCCCACCAACCGCTACAAAAGTTACAGATTTTCCATGATAAAATGTGTTCTTAGACAAAGAAGAGAAATGGAAATTCCAGAAGAAAAAAAATGTAGCAACTCAACGACCCATATTAGCTTCCACAGACAGTGCGCATGCGTTACTTTAGCACGTGACTGGCAAGGAGCAGAAAATGAAGGAAACATATTCTAGGGGTAATATCCTTGACTTTAGCTTAGAGAAAGAACAAAATATATAGGTTTGAACAAAGTAAGGAGAATCTATATTATAATAATGAAAGAATATAATAGATCGACTATCCAATCTTAGTCAGAGATAATCTGCTAGCACAACAACAAATATTTTTGACAACAAGTTTATATATTACACATGTAATTTTATCAAGGTGTAGGATAAGGGTATAATTACACTCACTGTCTGTCTGTCTGTCTGCTTGTCTGTCTGTCTATTTGTCTGTCTCTCTTTGTCTTTCTATCATCGTGTGCGTGCGTGTGTTTATGCATATATATGAGTATGTACAGTATATATATGCTATGCTTGTTTAAACAAAGCAGATAGTATGTACATCTTAGCACACACTAAGGAACTTCTGGGCAAGAAGGTGTAAAGGAAGGCAATTTAAGTTACAAAATCTCAACAACAACAACAACAACAACAACAACAACAACAGCAGCAACAACAAAAATAACACGTGGAACGTGAACTGTGTGAAAATTCACAAAAGATCTCTCAGAGGTTATCCTTTTTTACAGCAAAGAAGTGTTCTTTCTAGGGATGTGATATTCGTTTTCCCTAACACAAGAACCAGGTCCCTATGTTGATTTGGTTTGACTGTAAGCATGTCCCTATGTTGATTTGGTTTGACTGTAAGCATGTCCCTATGTTGATTTGGTTTGACTGTAAGCATCTATTTCCGAGCTGTTGCAAGCGTCTTGTCTCAGAAAAACCACGCTCCGTGACATGTAAATACGTGACACAAATGTAAGGTATATATAAAGCAGGGATGTCCAACTTACGGTCGGCGTGAAACATGCGGCCTGAGGTGTCTAGCAACGAGGTTTTTATGAAAATTGTCATTTATTTTTATTAAAAGTAACGTAGTTGTTGATAAGAATGAAAAAAGAGATGAGTTTTGTTTGTGTGTTGCAAAAAAAAAAAAAAGAAAAGATCAACGTAGCTTGATTTCACATTTACTCAGTAACTAATACCTTTTCTCATTGTTACGTAACTCAACCAAAACAGGTTCAGTTAAAAGTGACCCGTCAGTAGCATGGTGGAAAGAAAATTGTTGCCCTTTGTCCCTTTGATATCGGACATCCCTGATATAAAATTATACTTACATGCCAATCACCCCATCAGGACGAACGTGAAAGAAGATCCAAAATGAAAGCACGTGCCCACGTGCTGGGATGCTTGTCTTCTAGAACTTGTCCTGGTGAATAGATTGTCCCAGATTTACAACGTCCATTCTCACGAGAATACTGTGAAATATTAAGGAGATCTCGCGAGATTTCGTTATTCACAAGCATTTGCCGCCAGAAAACTGCTAAAAATAGACACTTCTACATTTAACGTATGTTATTAGAAAATATACCTAAGCTTTTACAACAAACAGCAACAACAACAACAACTACTACTACTACTACTACTACTACTACTACTACTACTACTACTACTACTACTACTACTTTTGCCAGTACTTGCTTCTATTGCTGCTACTCTAGTTACAGCGACAAGTGCTTTATTGTCTTTTTATTATCAACGAAAACATCACTACTACAAAAGTCGCAACTTAAACTATAACTACTACATTTACTACATCAAATTTTTCTCTTTCAAAACGTCAACCATCGTTATTGTTATCGTTATTGATAATTAATTTTTGAAAAAAAAACAAGCCCCAAAATTTGTTTTTAAACTCTGTTTACTACCACTAACTCTTTGAGTAATCATATATTCTTACGAGAATTTCTTTGAGTAATCACATATTCTTACCATTAATTCTTTGAGTAACCACATATTTCTACCACTAACTCTTTGAGTAATCATATATTCTTACGAGAATTTCTTTGAGTAATCACATATTCTTACCATTAATTCTTTGAGTAACCACATATTTCTACCACTAATTCTTTGAGTAATCACATATTCCTACCACTAATTCTTTGAGTAATCACATATTCTTACCGTTAATTCTTTGAATAATCACACATTCCTACCACTCATTCTTTGAGTAACCACATATTCTACCACTAATTCTTTGAGTAATCACATATTCTTTCGAGAATTTCTTTGAGTAATCACATATTCTTACGAGAATTTCTTTCATAACCTAACATTTCTCCGAACTGTCACATACTCTTGCGAATACCAGTTATGAACTATACGTATGTTGCTGTATCTTCGCTGGAAATCTTTGAAGAAGTTAATATGTGTGTGTGGTGATGGTTATTAAAATCCTTACATGAAAGGATGATGAGAAAAGCAGTCCAGGTGATGTCGAAGTTACCTGAAGTACTCTGCGGGTATATAATATTCAAAACGTGCCTGCCTTCTCTTTAACTTCTTGCCCTGGTGTGGCTGGGCTGTTTATGTCAGGCACAACCGAGGGCAGGCGAGCGGGAGACCTGCACGGGACAGAAACAAAGCGAACCAGGCCTTGCCTGAGTAATTTGTTAAGTGCACGCCACGCCAGGGAAAACACGTCGTCAAACCCAGGTTCTGGCCGTGTTTGATCTTACCTGTCCGTATTCAGATGGCAGAAGAGGAGAGAGGCGAAAGAGAAGCGTGTGACAGAGAGAACTTTCTTTCAGTGAAGGACTCAGTTACACTCCCTGGTCTCGCTTCTGCTGCTTATCTCTTAACTTTTCTTCTAACAAAATCATTCCTTCTAAGGCAATCATTTATTTTGCTGCAATCGCTGGTTCTAATGAAGTCTTCGTTCTAACGGAATCATTCGTTCTCACGGAATCATTCGTTCTAATGAAATCATTCCTTCTAACACAATCATTTGTTATAACGCAATCATTTGTTCTAATCCAATCATTCCTTCTACCACAGTCATTCGTTATAATGCAATCATATGTTCTAACCCAATCATTGCTTCTAGCCCAGTCATTCGTTATAACGCAATCATTTGTTCTAACCTAGTCATTCGTTATAACACAATCATTCCTCTAGCGCAGTCATTCGTTACAACGCAATCCAGAACTTAGTCGACTATTACGGTGCAGTGGAAAAGGGAGAATGGGGGGGGGGGGGTATCAAAATCGTTGGGCTTTGAGGCGCTGCGATGGGGAAAGATAAAAAAAAAAACGTTGAGAAACACTGATCTAGGATATCTCGATATCTAGGACAAGATTAAAAAGGAAGGAAGACAAGTGATGACTGATAAAGATACATTCAGACTGAAATCTTTCCTTCTATTTTGTAAGTTTAATGAGAGCTTTTATTGATTATCTCAGAGCCAACCCGTTATAAAAAGGAGCCCGTGTTTGATGTGGGGATTGGTTGCCATGGGTTGACGAGAAACCTGATCCCCAAAGAGTACAACATTTTTCAGGTGTAAAAGTTGGTTAAAATCAGATTTCTTTTGAAGCAGTATCGTGTTTATGCGTGAGATAACAGACAGAAGGAGGTGGATTATTACGAAGCAGTGGTTTACAGAACTGGAAGGATGGCAGGCTTCATGTGTAACCTCAAGCAGAATTCTATGGTCAACTGTGGAGTATCTAGCCTAAAAAATGGATGTTCCTGAAGAGAGAGAGAGAGAGAGAGAGAGAGAGGGAGAGAGAGAGAGAAGAAGAAGAAGAAGAAGAAATGTAGGACATTACAAAGGTGTAATCAGAGTGCTTCATCATGTAGAATGATAAGGTACATCTGTCTGGAAAGTAGGCAGATCACAAAAAACTGGAAGAAATGTAGAGAAATGACAGGCATACAAAGTAGAAGGAATGTAGGGAAAAGGATAGACAGATGACACAGACTAGAAGGAATATCTGTAACAGAATATGCTTGTCAGAGTTTTTGTAAACCCTGTAAGAGCCATGTAAAGTTAACGCCCCTTATTGTTTGTTTGTTTGCTCGGGTTAACGGGGGTGATTTCCTTTGACTTTTGGTTTCATCTTTGGGCGTGCAAATAGTGTCTTGCACAGGCAGGAAGTACATTAGTCGCCTAGGTTCGCTAGAATTTGCAGGAAACATCCAAGAGATATGGTTGTCTCTTTCTCTTTCAAGCCACACGCGACCGTACAAAAACAGCACTGCACCCTCACAACCTTAAACCCAGGCTGACCCATACCCTTCACACAAACCCCTTGCCTGAACAAAACATATTGAAAATCTCCATGCGCTTTATTACAATACTTCATGTTAGCTGTATCATTTATAGTTTAACTCTCGTTAGTTTTTAGTGCCGAGTATTCAGTACAAGGTTCTGGATATCATCACGAACGAGGTGCTTCTATAATCGCTCTACCACCTGTGCCTGTGAGTATCAAAAAGAATGCTCATCCATGGTTCTTCGCATCAGAACTTGATAACGAGCACGCCATTTTAGAAATTACAACAGTCTACACGTGAAACTAGTCAGCGTCGCTCTAGGCATGAACTCTGTATCCAAGACGCCAAGCCAAGACACAGGAAGACTATCACAGTTCACCATTTGCAGGACAGACATAACCGAGAACCATCAATGGTGTTTATGTGAAGTTCACAGTTCACAGTGGTACCATAGCACTAAGCTCAGTAGCTTGGCACACAGAACCGACCTCCATCTTGAAAGTAATAGCGACACTGTTGCTCATTTGACATGTGTGAGCGTTTCTGCCCACAGCACACTCAGTCAAACAGCGAAAAGCCACTTCAATGAAGTTCAGCTTCATATCAAATATCATAAAACTCGCTATGTTGCTTACCGTGACACGGTCACATGCGGTCTACCGCCATTTTTTCTTTTCTGTTTTAGTTCTAGTAGGATCAGTGATTTACACCCCCCCCCCCCCCCCCCAAAAAAAAAAAAAACGAACGTGTACACAGAATTCATTCATTCATTTGCATATCCCTTGCGGAACTTTGCCTCCCTAACAGCACTCCTGTAGGCCTCTCGGTTGTGAGCAAGATGGCCTGCTGCTGATGCATTCATTTGCAAATCATCAACGATGTCTTGCAGCCATCTTCGCCTTGGTCTTCTTCTCTTTCTTTTTCCCATTATGTACCCTTCCAAGATGGTTTTATCTAGATTATCGTGATCTTTAATGTGTCCAAAATATTTAAGTTTTCTTTCTTTACTTCTCTTTACTAGCCAGCCTTCTTCACTATTAAGTTCTTGTATTATGGATATATTTGTTCTTTTTTGTGTCCATTATATTTGAATAAATTAGACTCTTTTGAAAACAAACGCATACGGAAAATACTCGGCATCAAGTGGAACGAATTCAGAGCAATGCAGAGATAAGACAGATGACTGAACAACAACCAGTATCATGGGTGATCAGGAAAAAGGAGATGGACATATGTTGGTCACGTGATGAGAAGAAATGATCAGAGAATCACAAAACAAGCTATCAAGTGGAACACAACAGGCCGAAGATAAAGAGGCAGACCGCGTGAAACTCTGAAGAGGACATTGTTAAGAGAGGCCAAATTAACAGGCATAAAATCCTTTGATGAGGTTGAAAGACTCGCCGAGAAAAAATTGGCGAACTACTTTGCGAGCCCTATGCGACGTTTAACGGCACGGGAAGAATATAAGATATAAGATATTTGAAGAACGCTTCTGTAGCATTTACATTCAAAGGCATTTATGTGTTTCTCAGCTGTTTTGTTAAGTGTCCAGGTCTCACAGGCACATGTTGCGATGGAAAAGATGCATGCCCTTCAGAATCTTATTTTTGTAGTTCTGTCTGTTCCTCTCCACAGACTCTTTAGTTGTTTTACTTTCTGAAGAGGGATAGATGTCCTCCTTTTAATTTCCCTCATTGTATCTCCATTATTAGTTAGTAGTGATCCAAGATATTCAAAACTCTCCACTTCTTCCAGTTTTTCCTCATTGATACATATTTCAGCTGCCTTGTTTGTTTTGTCAGTTGTCATCAATTTAGTTTTCTTCGCATTAAGATAGAGGTTTTGTTCTTCGCTGTTCTTACGGACTGACATAATTAGTTTTTCCATTCCTTTTTGTGTTGTGGACAGTAACACTGTGTCATCAGCATATCTAATCCCTGGTATTTCATAACCTTCAATTGTTATGGCATCGTAATATTCTTTGTCTATATCTTCTGTAACATTCCTCATTATATTTTCAGTATACAAGTTAAATAAGTAGGGTGACAATATGCACCCCTGACGGACCCCTTGTTTTATGTCAAACCAAGCTGTTGTTTCACCATTTATTCTTACTGCTGCTTGTTGGTCTAGATACAGCAGTGATGTTAATTGTATCAAATATGTTGGAAAGCCCATTTTTTCCATTATTTGCCAAAGTTTCTGGTGTTGTACACAATCAAATGCCTTTGAGTAGTCTATAAAGGAAAAATATAGATTCACATTAAACTCTCTGCATTTCTCTATATAAGATAAGATAAGAAGATCTCTTGATCCTCTTCCTTGCATGAAACCAGCTTGGTCTATACTGACTTCTTCTTCTATTTTCTTACGAAGTTTACCCATTATGATTTTTAACAGAATTTTACTGGCATGACTAATCAGAGTAACAGTTCTGTAGTTTGTGCATAATTTCAGGTTACCCTTTTTTTACCAGTGGTATGAATATACACAAAGTTCCTTCTGTAAGATCCGAGCACATTTTGATGACGTCATCATAAAGGCCACTCTAACGTTACTATTTTTGTCCAGAGTGGAGAGTTTGTGCTGGCCTTTTTCTAAAGACGCGTGGCATTTATACCGGCAGTGATCACTTGATTATTCAGGAGCGCAGACCCAAAATGGTGTCTTCGCTAACGGTAAGATTTGATGTTTCTGTTCAAGGCAGCTTAATCAGAAACAATTGCCTGTGTCCTTTGAGCTGATGGCAAGTAGTGATCTATGCCATTTTAGATTTTCACCCATGTTCTTGTCAAACTTGGAGATGTTGTGTGCAAGCTCAGAATACTTCGCGAAACCTTAGAAATCTTGTGAAAATCACACTTGTCTTTTCATCATCATCCGATTAAACACAGTTTCTCTGATGTTTACATCGACTACAAGGAACTCAGACGGGTAATTACAGACAGATTCACTGCTACAAGGAGTTGTTTTATGTTGACTGTTACAGAGATTCACTGCTACAAGGAGTTGTTTTATGTTGACTGTTACTAAGATTCACTGCTACAGAGAGTTGTTTTATGCTGACTGTTACAGAGATTCACTGCTACAAGGAGTTGTTTTATGTTGACTGTTACTAAGATTCATTGCTACAAGGAGGTGTTTTATGTTGACTGTTACTAAGATTCATTGCTACAAGGAGGTGTTTTATGTTGACTGTTACTAAGATTCACTGCTACAGGGAGATGTTTTATGTTGACTGTTACTAAGATTCACTGCTACAAGGAGGTGTTTTATGTTGACTGTTGCTAAGATTCACTGCTACAAGGAGGTGTTTTATGTTGACTGTTACTAAGATTCACTGCTACAGGGAGTTGTTTTATGTTGACTGTTACAGAGATTCACTGCTAAAAGGAGTTGTTTTATGTTGACTGTTACTGAGATTCGTTGCTGATGTGGAGTGCAGTCCAGACTCCAGAACATATCCTATAAAAGTGCCCAAACCATGCAGACCTGAGGCGTGAGACATGGCCAGAGGACACAAGCTTGTGACAAAAGCTTTGGGGCTCCTATCAGGATCTGGAGAGGACTGCGGGCTTTGCCATGGCGACAGGGATCAGGATCTGAAGTGACCAACAACCTCGAACGCAGAAGAAGAAGAAGAAGAATTGCTGATGAAGAAGAAGAAAAAAGGTTGTAAAACTGAACTTCTGGCCACAACAACACAGATCTGGCATCGAAATAATGAGACTAATTACATTAAAAAATAAAATAAACAACAGTTGAAGATATAACCTGTATTTTATTCAAAGTAAGCCCCTTGTGCATTGATACAGCCAGTGGCACGACCTAACAAACACTGGAACGACCTCTGTAGTTCCTCTGTTGGTATGGCTCTTAAACTCGATGTTACGGCCCTTTGGATGTCATCAATATCATCAAAGAAGCATCCTTTCAATGGTAACTTAATTTTGGGAATATAAAATAATCGCAGGGAGACAAATCTGAGGAATAGGGTGGATGGTTGAGAACACACACTTGTTTTTGGGCCAAAAATTCCTGTACAACTACCGCCCGGTGAGCCGATGCATTATTATGAGGAAGGAAAAAACTGCCAGCTGTTGAATACTCGGGTCGGACTCGGAGAATCCTTTTCAACAGGCGTTTCAAAATACTTAAATAAACTTTGGCAGTGACAGTCTGTCCCTTTGGAATAAATTCTTTGTGAATAAATCCTTTGCTGTTGTAGAAGCACACCAACATTTTATTCACTTTCGACTTTTGAATACCAAATTTTTTGCCTTTTGGTGATGATGGTGACTGCCATAGAGCACTTTCGCATTTAGTTGTGGGACCTTAGCGGAAAATCCATGTTTCATCCTCTGCAACAATAAGATTTAAGAAATGTTTATTTCTGCGACACGTTTTAATGATGTCTTTTGAGTACTCAACACGCTGATTTTGGTCATCAGACAAAGAATGTGGTAGAAACCGGCAAGGACTTTTTTTTCTTGCCCAAATCGTCCACTAAAATTTTACGAATGGTCTCTCGGTTAACACCAAATTCATCTGCCATCATCCTCACAGTCAAACAACGATCTTCTTGTATCCGTTCTCTGACTTTTGCAATGAGTTCTTCAGTACGAACAGAAATTAGGCAGCCATGTCTAGTTGCATTTGTAATCATTTCCACACCACTTTTGAATCATGAATACCACCTGTTCACGAGATAAAACAATTAACCCCATAAACTTGTCGCATCAATTCAGCTGTCTCAGTGGCACTTTTTCTGAGTTTTAAGCAGAATTTAATATTAGCTTTTTGCTCCTTGCTGATTACATGACAATGCACCTCTAACTAGGTCAACAAAATGGTGGCTTGTTTGTCGTCTGCTTATCCGGCGGCGATGAAAAGTTGCCAGATCATAGATGAAGGTTGCCTCTTTGGATTCCATGCTTTGCTTTATAGATGACATTTTTGTCTTGGCTATAATAAAATCAGTCTCATTACTAAATTGTCGGACCTTGAAATAGTGTGAGTGAGGTCTGTGTTCAAAGTTAAAACAAAGTCAAGTCTGTGTTCAAAGTTAAAACAAAGTCAAGTTAGCTCAAGTTATATATGGTTACACGCTTAAACACTCGTATACACACATACACAGGCGCGCACAAGAACCCACGCAAACACACACACATACATTCACATACACACATATTCACATACACACATACACGCACATTCATACACAACTTCACACACACATATTCATACACATACGCATACACAGTCACACACACAATCACACACGCACATTCACACATATTCAGAGCCATATTTTCACACACACACACTCACCGACACATACACACTTCTAAGAGTTTAAGTTCTTTACTATATCTGGAACCTGTTCTAGGATATTCACCAGGTTTTTGTGGCTGTCACATAGCTTCTATCTCAGCTCCAATCACTTTGGTCGTATGGGCGTACTAGAGGCTAGAAACTATTGTATAAATGCTGAGGTTTTAACCTTCACATAAGCTACTGTGTCTGGTATTCAAACTCAGTGAAAGAGACTTGTTATAGCAGCAATACAAATGATACTTCGTAGAAAGAGAAAGAAATGGACAATTCATAGAAAAAGAAAGAAATGGACACTTCATAGAAAGAGGAACAAATGAACACTTCATGGGAAAGAGAAAGAAATGGACACTTCATATAAAGAGAAAAAAAATGGACACTTCATAGAAAGAGGAACAAATGAACACTTCACGGGAAAGAGAAAGAAATGGACACTTCATAGAAAGAGGTACAAATGAACACTTCACGGGAAAGAGAAAGAAATGGACACTTCATAGAAAGAGGTACAAATGAACACTTCATGGGAAAGAGAAAGAAATGGACACTTCATAGAAAGAGGAACAAATGGACACTTCATGGGAAAGAGAAAGAAATGGACACTTCATGGGAAGGAGAAAGAAATGGACACTTCATGGGAACGAGAAAGAAATGGACACTTCATAGAAAGAGAAAGAAATGGACACTTCATGGGAACGAGAAAGAAATGGACACTTCATAGAAAGAGAAAGAAATGGACACTTCATAGAAAGAGAAAGAAATGGACACTTCATGGGAAAGAGAAAGAAATAGGGACTTCATGGGAAAGAGAAAGAAATGGACACTTTATAGAAAGAAAAAAAAATGGACACTTCACAGAAAGAAAAAGATAAACTGGTCTAGGACAGTTTGGAGGAAGATTCTCGAAACCTTTACCTTGTGGCTGGAAACACAGCTGAGACACACACAAACGCTGGCTGGAGACTGCGAGAAATGGATAGACTTTGATGTTGACTTTTAACTGGAAACACAGCTGGCACACATACACACACACACACATGCGCGCGCACAGACAGCTGGCTGGAGACTGCGAGAAATGGATAGACTTTGATGTTGACTTTTAACTGGAAACACAGCTGGCACACATACACACACACACACACGCGCGCGCGCGCGCACAGACAGCCGGTTGGAGACTGCGAGAAATGGGTAGACTGATGTTGACTTGTAAGAACCCACAAGTTGCTTGGATGGGTGCGGCCAGGGACTGAGGACGCTTTTCCATTTGGCAACCCATGGCTGGCCAGGTTGGCGAACCTTAGCCCTGCCTCATCTCTCCGCTGGTACCCCCAAAACAGGCCTGGACTGACTAACGGAGCAGGGATCGCCATAGTCCCTATGACAGTGGGATCGTCATAGTCCCTATGACAGTGGGATCTTCTAAAGACAGATTAAACGGCTCTTGATTTTTTTTTTACATAGCTCAGTCCAGAGACTGAAACAAAAATAGCCACAGTAACCCACTCCCAATCCGACAAGCTGCTGTGCCTCATCTTCACGGCTTTGATTGGAAAGAACACAGCTCGCAGTTCCAGGTAGATAGAAAAATAATAATAAGAAGGAGGAGCAGAAGAAGAAGAAGAAGATCATCATCATCATCTTCAGCAGCGGCAGCGGCCAAGGCATGGCCAATGACCCAGTTCTAAGGAGGGCCAGGTCGGAAACAAATTAAGAGCGTCCTACACATTTTATTTAGCTGATAAACTGAATCAGCTTGGTTGTTTAAACTCAGCTTTTTCTTATGCTGAGCGCTGTGCTGGTTCTGAGCGATTTTGTTTTTGTCCTTCCTCGAGCTGTGTGAACAGTCGTTTCAGCTGTCGCCAGATTATGTAACCGTTCATTTGATTGGTTGTTTATTTCCTGCAGTTCTCAGCGTTTCCGCCCCCTGACAATGCCAAAACAAGGAGGATTGACGATGACAAAGACACAGACCCCGCCCAGTTCCTGAAGTTTGTGAAACACATCGGGACAAGCAGACTGGGGAAGGTAGGTCAGCACCCAGGGTTACTCCACCCACACCCAAACCTGGAGTCTGGCTGACCCTGAGTTTGAAAGGTCTCTAGTTTATTAAGTAGTCGTTATTGTTGCAAATAAGACAAAAGTCTATTTTCTTCTTAAAGATGGTGGCAGAAGACTTCCAATGGTTTTCCTGATTCTTTGGAATAAGATGGGGATATACCTTCATAGCAAGATTGCATGTTACTCTTCTCATTCAGCTCCACCACAACATGGGCCGAGTCGATTAATACCTCCTTTTGCAAGGCTTACGTGACGCTCTGTTTATAGGAAGCGCGGCGAGGAAGAGACTAGGGTCATGACCAGTTTCAGTTCTTCAGTCCAGATTTTATGTTGGATTCCTACAGGACAATCAGCTTTTCTTACGGAAAACATGAAATTCTGATGATTTTTTTTCCCTAAAAACCTGATTTGCTTTTCTTAGACTGAAAATGCTGGGAGTTACAATAGCTGAATGTAGGGGAAGATAACTCCGACGTCGAAAAAGTAATGGGGAAAGAAGGAACTGACATGGTTAATCAGAATGGAGAAAGATTAATTGAAATATGTCTAACAGAGGGCATGGCCATTGGAAGCACAATATTCTCACACAAAGAGATACATAAAACAACGTGGATATCTCCAGATGATAGAACCAGAAATCGGATAGATCATTTTTGTATAATAAACCAATTCAGACCATCTCTGATAGATTTAAGAGCATATAGGGGTGCAGATGTCAATAGTGATCATAATCTGTGTATAGGGAAAATAAGACTAAAACTGAAAAGCCAACACAAGAAATCAGTACACAGAAAGATAAACAGCCACAGACTACAGGAAGAAAATACTAATAGTAATTTCAATCAGGAACTTGCCGATCATTTCACAACACTCAGTGAGGTAGAGGAGATAGGTATAGATGAATTATGGAACTCCTACAGCACAGCCATAATCACGGCAGCAAAAGCAAGCGCTGGACTGCAAAAAAAAAAAAAACTAGAAAATTTTGGATATCGGAAAATACATGGGAATACATACATGAAAGACGATCAGCCAAATTAGTCATGCTGGACGTAATGACAGATCTTGGAAAGGATTTGGCTAAAACAACATACAAAGAACTAGACAATAAAATAAAATGTTCAGCTAGAATAGATAAGAGAGAATACATAGGCAATATGACGAAAGAAGCAGAGAAGGCAGCAAAGACAGAGGGCCAGATAGACACTTGTTTTACTCTGTAAAACATACAAAAATGTCTATCTGGCACCATTACATCCAAAGAAAGACCAATCTTTAGCAAAACTGGCACACTATTAACATCAAGTAAAGACCAAAAGCAAAGATGGGCAGAACACTTCCATGAAATACTTAATCGATCACAGCCAAAAGAATTGTTAAACCTTGAAACCGACTTACCAGCCTCACAACTAAATGTCAACCTAGATGAAATTACATACATTGAACGAAATTGAAACAGCAGTGAACTACAAAGCTACCAACAAAACTAACAACAAAGCTAACAACAAAGCTGCAGGTGAAAATGAAATAGCCGAAATGTTAAAAGCTATCAACAGTGACAACAAGAGCCAACTACAGGGAATGTTTAATAAGATTTGGAAAGAAGAAAAGGCCCCTTCTAAATGGAAAAAAGGAAACGTTAAAATACCCCCCCCCCAAAAAAAAAAAACAACAACAAAACAAAAAACAGGCACCCTTAGCGACTGAAATAACTTGAGAGGAGTAACATTTCTATCAGTTTTGTCAGTTATTCTGAATAGACTTAAAGATATAGTGGATGCTGCAATGAGAGAAGAACAGGCAAGATTTTGAAAAGGGAGAGGCTGTCTCAGCCAGATCTTTACTCTAAAAATAATACTTGAAGAACATATTGAAAAGCAAAAACCATTAATACTGAACATTATAGACTTTAGAAAAGCATTTGATAGTATACACAGAGATTCATTGTGGAGAATTTAAAGACTATGTGGAATACCATCTAAAACTGTCAACATCATTAAGGACTTCTACAGTGGTTATGTTTGTGCAGTCAACACAGAAGAATGAATGATTGAATGGTGCCAGATTGAAACTGGTGTGAAACAAGGATGTATGCTGTCTCCTTTGCTTTTTGGAATTACAATAGACTTCATAATGAAAAAATGCTGCACAGGTAACACAGGTATTGACTGGGTACATGGGACCCAACTAGAAGATCTTGATTTTGCTGATGACATAACTCTTATCAGTAACAATGTGAATCCTATTCAAGAAAAAACAGATAGCCTGTCTTCACTGGCTACCAAAATAGGACTTGAAATTAACAAGAACAAAACAAAAATAATGAAACTTCCTATTAATCAAGAAGAAAAATATATATAGATGCGACAACTGTTGAAGAAGTCAATCAATTTGCATACCTTGGCAGCTACATAGACCAGGATGGTGACACCAGAAAGGAAGTTAGAATTGCAAAAGCAACACTGACCTTGAAGAATCTTGAGAACATATGGCAATCAAAAGTTATAAGCACAAAAACCAAGTTAAGATTATTCAATTCAAATGTAATATCCACCTTCATTTATGCATGCGAAAGCTGGAAAACAACTAAAGAAATAGACAAGAAATTAGACTCTTTTAAAAACAAATGTCTAAGGAAAATACTTGGTATAAAGTGGAACGAATTAAAAAACAACGCAGAGATAAGGCAAAAGAGCAAACAACAACATGTCTCATGAGTTATCACAAAAAAAGGAGATGGACATATGTCGGTCATGTGATGAGAAGAAACAATCAGAGAATCTAAAAACAAGTTATCAAGTCGAACACAACAGGCCTAAGAAAAAGAGGTCGACCACGTGAAACTCTAAAGAGGACATTGTTAAGAGAGGCAAAGTAGTAGGCATAAAATCCCTTGATGAAGTTGAAAACCTCGTCGGAATATTATATGCATATTATTTATTATTTAGATTGGGAATATGGGAAGGGGGCAGTGAGATTACGGCCTGACATGGTTGAAAGAGTATACAAGACTGACAGATTGAGAACTACACCGCAGTTTTCTTTTTAACGGGAGACAACTGAACAAATATTTTGGAAAACATAGTTATCTACCTTCCAATGCCCAGTGTTACACAGCCCAGAGGATCGACATGACCCCCTATGCGAGTTCGGTTATCCCGAAGCTAAACCCCAAGTTTGTGGTTGCTGTGACCAAGATGGACGCGAAGCGAGTGGACTATATCGACGCTGTCAGAGCTGTGGAGCCGTTCACCATTTCTGGTTATGACGTGTCACCATTTTTGGGCAAAATTCTGCTCAGTTTTAGGACAAGCCAACCAATGCTTACGGTGAGTTCAGTTAGGTCAAATTGTTCCATAGATTTGTAAGTGTGTCGTAACTGACTCCAATAAGTCAAACTAGGTTAAATTGTTCTATAGACCTGTAAGTGTGCCATAATCGACTACACTAAATCAAACTAGGTTCAACTGTTCTATAGATTTGTAAGTATGCTGTAATCGACTCCAATAAGTCAAGCTAGGTCAAATTGTTCTATAGGCTTGTAAGTATGTCAAAGTCGACTCCAATAAGTTAATCTAGGTTCGGTTGTTCTATAAATTATGTGCCATAATCGATTCCAATAAGTCAAACTAGGTTCAGTTGTTATAAAGATCATAAGTGTGTCGTAATCGACTCTGATAAGTCATAACATCGACTTTTCGTGACACGTGCATGAAAGTTCTGACAGTCTGTCACTTCTAGCTAGTTTTCAAGGTTCTGAAAATCTCTAAAGAGCTCTCCTCTTTGCTTTCTTCTCTCTGTCCAGGCTGTTTGTATACTTACTTTTTATCTTTCCTTTTGTACCGTGAGTTGCAATATGTAGTTAACAGATAAAAGGGATGGCGACTGCAGTAAAACTGGTTTAAATAAATAAGGTAGACAGAGGTAGAGGTGTCGGGGGGGGGGGGGCTATCATGTTTCTATTGCCTTCCCCCCACCCCTTTCTCCCACTTGTTCTCCTCCTCTCTCTCTCCCCACCTCTTCTTTACGATT
Source organism: Achatina immaculata (assembly GCA_009760885.1). Classification (NCBI taxonomy): domain Eukaryota; kingdom Metazoa; phylum Mollusca; class Gastropoda; order Stylommatophora; family Achatinidae; genus Lissachatina; species Lissachatina immaculata. Next base: position 18,741,178 of record CM019705.1, read on the forward strand.
GGCTCTGTCGGGCATCTTTTGTTGGAGGCAGCGTGGTCTTTCCTTTTCCCTTCTACTACACACATTTCTGTTTTCGATTTGGAGGAAGACACATTCAGATAAGTTCTTCGTGTTTTTGTCTCGTTTTGTATGTATCCTCGAATAAGGCTGACGCCGAAATATCGGATGTTGTGTGTTTTTCATTTAGACATTCTCATACTTTCTGTTCGTTTATTTTTCTCACCTTACTCACTCCCTCCCTCACTTTGTAAAACTGCACCATACACCTCTGTCTACCTGCAATATGTAGTTGGCGTCTTTGGGCCATAAGAGAGTCCTTGATGATGTTTATGGTGTAATTCTCGAGTGTTTCTGTAAGTCCATCTTTTGCAGGGTCATCCTCTTGGTCTGTGTCCTGCAGTTCTTTGGCGGGGTGCCCTTGTGGCTAGCTGTACGTGTCATTCTCATAAAGTGGCTAAACCACCTAATTCTTTGTTTTTCTACGTATTGCAGGCACGGTGTACTTCCTATCCGTTGTCGATTCATGTTGCTGTTTCTTATCTTGCTCCTTCTAGTGACGTTTGCGGCTTGTCTTGGGTATTTTATTTCGCATACGGATACTATGTTTATGTTGTTTCTTGGTTAGTGTCCATGCTTGGCACTGATAACACAAGGATGGTATAAATATGTTATGAATTAGTTGTCTCTTGCTTTCGAGTTTTATGTGAGGGATAGAAAGTAGAAGGGATAGATAGTAGCGGGGATAGAAAGCAGAGGGGATAGAAAATAGAGAAAAAGAAAGTAGAGGGGATAGAAAGTAGAGAGAATAGAAAGTAGAAGGGATAGATAGTAGCGGGGATAGAAAGTAGAGGGGATAGAAAATAGAGAAAAAGAAAGTAGAGAGAATAGAAAGTAGAAGGGATAGATAGTAGCGGGGATAGAAAGCAGAGGGGATAGAAAATAGAGAAAAAGAAAGTAGAGGGGATAGAAAGTAGAGAGAATAGAAAGTAGAAGGGATAGATAGTAGCGGGGATAGAAAGTAGAGGGGATAGAAAATAGAGAAAAAGAAAGTAGAGGGGATAGAAAGTAGAGAGAATAGAAAGTAGAAGGGATAGATAGTAGCGGGGATAGAAAGCAGAGGGGATAGAAAATAGAGAAAAAGAAAGTAGAGGGGATAGAAAGTAGAGGGGATAGAAAGTAGAGAGGGTAGAAAGTAGCCGGGATAGAAAGTAGAGAAAGTAGAGGGGATAGAAAGTATAGAGGATAGAACGTAGAGAGGGTATAAAGTATAGAGGGTAGAAAGTAGAGGGGATAAAAAGTAGCGGGGATAAAAAGCAAATATAAAGAGAGAGGATAGAAAGTAGAGAGGATAGAAAGTAGAGAGGATAGAAAGAGAGGGTAGAAAGTAGCGGGGATAGAAAGTAGAGGAGATAGAAAGCAGAGGGGATAGAAACTAAAGGGGATAGAAACTAGAGGCGAAATAAACTAAAGGCGATAGAAAGTAGAGGGAATAGAAAGTAGAGGGGATAAAAAGTAGAAGGGATAGAAAGTAGAGTGGATAGAAAGTAGAAGGGATAGAAAGAAGAAGGGATAGATAGTAGAAGGGATAGATAGTAGAGGGGTTAGAAATTAGAGGGGATAGATATTATAGGGGCTAGAAAGTAGAGGGGATAGAATGTAGAGAGGATAGAAAGTAGAGAGTATAGAAAGTAGAGGGGATAGATAGTAGAGGGGATACAAATTAGAGGGGATAGATATTATAGGGGCTAGAAAGTAGAGGGGATAGAAAGTAGAGGGGATAGTTGGTATGTAACGGCATTTGCCGTTTGTGTTGAAACTTTAATTTGTGTATCACGTTTCCCATCTTGATTTGTTTGTTTTTTGTTCTGTGGCCTGGGTATTTGCGTCGTAACAGATTTAAAGTTATTGTAAAACTTAATATTTGTTTATGTTACTGCTGTGATCGTAGCGCAGCTTTGTCGCAGGTTTGTGAAGGCGTATCTTGCTGCTCAGTTACAAATTAAGATCTAGACAGAACAGAGTCAAATGGAACACAGAATTAATTGCTAATAGAAGCAAGCATGAAAGGTAAAAATAAGAATAAACTTGATATTTGTTTGTCAACGACCCCTTTAATGTGGCTAATCTAATTCAGTGTTATCCAATGAAGTATTGATTACAACTTAGGTATTGAACATGAGTAACCGCTTATGTCCACCACAGGAGCACTATTACTTTGTAAGCGAGTTCTGGCATACCGCGGTGTCTCTGTGTCACCGACTACAAGAAGTTGGTTACCTGAAGGAAAGAGACGCCAAGTACGATTACCAGGCAGATCTGTTTACGATATTTAATCTTTATGTTTCTTTTGGCATAAATAAGTTAACTGTTTCTTGTCGTGCGTGCAAGATTTCTGAGACAATTAGACACGCGAGCACATTTCAATAGAAAAAGAAAAAGTAAATAAATAAAGTAACAATTTAGTTTTGGTCACGTGGTCATATTTCACCATCAGTTGTATTATTCTAATTTTACCCATGAAAAAAAAACCCAAGGTAATCCACTTATTCATCATTAACTCACATTTTAACCTCGTATTTACTCTGTTTTGTTAATTTATAGATTTATCAGAATATAGGTAGAAAAGAAATACAATAATGAAGAAAAACTTGATACGCCGAAGGAGTAATGGATTCACAAAAATATATGTCCAGAACCATCTGCATGCTTATAGGGGTGTGAAGTGTTATTAGAGCCCTCAGATTCGATGGACAGGCCACGTAGTCAGAATGAGTAACACTCGACTGCCCAAACAACTCCTTTATGGGGAACTACTGAGATGAAAACGGAAAGTTGGAGGGCAAAAGCGTTACAAGGATACGCTCAAAACCTTACTCAAAGCCTTCGGGATAGACATAAACTCTTGGGAGGCCATAGCACAAGTCTGCCCATCATGGGGGACTTTAACCACCCTGGGTGCTCAGAGAGCAGAGCGCTCAAGAACTGAAAGTGCCCAGCATAAACACGCAATGAGAAAAGCCAAGGCAGCACAAGCACTCACAACTGAATCTGGACATACATGTTCCGTGTGTGGCAAAACTTTTAGAGCTCGTATAGGGCTAGTTGGTCACGCACGGACACACCTCTCCTTACTTTGACTAAGATGAATCTGTGGTCATCATCGAAGACGATGGACGAACAACAACAGATCCTTCATATTTCAAGGCCACTACAGTATTTGAAGGGGGGGGGGGGTGCCAACACTTGTCCTTGCTGTCCCTGCTGTCCTTGCTGTCCTTGTTTTCCTAGAGAGCCTGCGTTGACGCCTGTGCCGGTCTGTCCGAAGACATTCCGCCCAAGTGTGAAATCGAACCATGGATCTTCTAATCAGCAGGCGAAGGCGCTAACCACTACACCACAGCAGGATAGGGCGATGTTGTAACTTGTGGGAGACTGACAGGTCATTGAAGCGTGAAGAAAACGAGAGAAAGTAAAGGAGTTTATAAGGCGAAGAGAGTGATAGAGAAAATATGAATTTTTTTCAAACCAAATTATTTGAAATGAGAAAAAAAAATATAACGGTGATTGCAATGTTACAAGTGACGCTTCTTTGATCTGAGTTGGTGTATGTTACTATGGGGAACAGAAATATATGAGGTATTTTAAAAAATAAAGAAAATGTAAAAAGCACTGCACTGTAGACAACAAAGGTTATAGTTGCAATTAATGCCACAATATTAATGTTGAAATGTTAAATGTTAATAAGAAATAAGCGTCTTGGTTTTGTTAGAGTACAGCTGTTAATGTTTTTATAGAGCACAGCTGTTAATGTTGTTTTAGAGTACAACTGTTGAGTTTGTTTTAAAGTACATCTGTTAAAGTTGTTTTAGAGTACACCTGTTGATGGTGTTTTAGAGCACAAGTGTTCATGTTGTTAAAGTACAACTGTTGATTTTGTGTTAGAGTACAGCTGTTGATATTTTTATAGTACAGCTGTTGATGTTGGAGTACAGCTGTTGATATGTGTAACTACTTAAGACCATATTTGCAGGTTTTATATTACACAGCTCATTGATGCCGTGGCCTGTATTCACAAACATGGGAAAATACTCAGGTAGGTTCTGTGCAAACACTTCTTAAATATTTTCGGTTATCTACCTTGGCCGGTTTTAGTCGGTTCAAATTTTCATCTACGCTGCCTGAGTTTTCAGTCTTCCAGCCTCTTTGTTTTAACAGTAAATAAAGAAAACAACGGGTCAAGTTAAAAAAAAACCGATTGCTTTAAAAAAAAATTTATGAACAATATATAATAAATTTGATTAATTTTCATTTTGTTTGTAAGAGTTTCTTTTAAAAAAATAATTATCACTCCAACACAATCATGAGTATTAGTTTAACTGCACCTTTCATCTATGCATTGTAAATATCGCCAAAACTATTATCTTCTCAGTCATCACATTACCGACTTTTTATTCTCAATCATCACATTACCAACATTTTTATTTTCTAAATCATCACATTACCAACATTTTTATCTTCTAAATCATCACATTACCAAAGTTTTATTCTCAATCATCACATTACAACCATTTTTATCTTCTAAATCATCACATTACCAACATTTTTATCTTCTAAATCATAATATTACCAACGTTTTATCCTCAATCATCACATTATCAACATTTTATTCTAAATCATCACATTACCAAATTTTATTCTAAATCATCACATTACCAAATTTTATTCTAAATCATCACATTACCAACATTTTTATCTTCTAAATCATCCTATTACCAATGTTTTATTCTCAATCTTCATATTATCAACGTTTTATAGTAGTAGTAGTAGTAGTAGTAGTAGTAGTAGTAGTAGTAGTAGTAGTAGTAGAAGAAGAAGAAGAAGTATTAGTAGTAATAAGAGTAGTAGAAATCATCACATTACCGACGTTTTATAGTAGTAGTAGTAGTAGTAGCAGAAGTAATAGTAGTAGTTGTAGAAGAAGAAGTAGCAGCAGGAGGAGGAGTGGGAGTAAGAGTAGTAGTATTCATCAAATTATCGACGTTTTATAGTAGTAGTAGGAGTAGTAGTAGTAGGAGGAGGAGTGGTAGTAGTAATCATCACATTACCGATGTTTTATATTAGTAGTAAAATAGTAGTATGAGTAGTAGTAGGAGTAGGGGTAGTAGGAGTAGTAGTAATAGTAGTAGTTGTAGTAGTAGTGGCAGGAGGAAGAGGAGGAGGAGAAATAGTAGTAACGGTAGGAGTAGTTAGTAATTGTAGTAGTAGTAGTGATAGCAGTAGGAGTAGGAGTAGTAGTATGAGTAGTAGAAGTAGTATTAGTAGGAGTAGTAGTAATATTAGTAATAGTTGTAGTAGTAGGAGTAGTAGTAGCAGGAGTAGTAATCATGGCATTACCAATGTTTTATTCTCGGTCATCACATTTTCAGTAAATGGCAACGCCATCATAACCTTATAATTACCATCTTCAATTTCTTGCCATACTCATCGTCTCACATACCAAACATCTTACAGATTACACTTCACATTCTTTAGAAATTAACACTACTTTCTCATTACGTTATTTCACTGATCACCGCAATGAGTGTCTTACGTTTAGATCGATTTCCCATCCTTTATATGACATACACCACACAACGGTCATCACCCTAGTCACCATTTCGCCACCCTGATCACCATCTGGTCACCCTAGTCACCATCTCGTCACCCTAGTCACATTCTTGTCACCCTAGTCACCATCTCGTCACCCTAGTCACCATCTCGTCACCCTAGTCATCATCTCGTGACCATAGTCACCATCTTGGCACCCTAGTCACCATCTCGTCACCCTAGTCACATCTCATCACCCTAGTCACCATCTCGTCACCCTAGTCACCATCTCGTGACCATAGTCACCATCTTGTCACCCTGTCACCATCTCGTGGCTATAGTCACAATCTCGTCACCCTAGTCACCATCTCGTCACCCTAGTCACTACCACGTCACTCTAGTCACCATCTTGTCACCCTGTCACTTACAGACGCCTGTGTTTGTGCAACCTCTTGATCAGCCCCATTGGCCACCTGAAGCTGGTGGCGTACACCATGTGTGACCAGAACCTGGACTGCGGTCAGGCCTGCAACATGCTGGTCAAGAACTGTGGTGACCAGTTCTACGCTTCGCCCGAGGTACGAGACGTCGGGAAAGCCCAAAATGTTCTTTCATTTCTTTGCATTTGACAAAGTTTAGAATAAATGCATAGTACACAATGTGCTCATCGAAAGGCATGCAGGCCTTTAGTGAATGCCTTGGGAGAATGAAAGGCTAAACCCTGATAAAGTTTTGGGATATGAAGCCTAAAACTGTTGATGTTGAGGCTCTTTCTACATTTCTGGCATTCTTTTATGTTTGTCAGATTTTCAAGGCCACGAACTGCGACCCTGTTTACAGCTTTGGGGGCGGAGCTAGGAGAGGTTTAGTTTAACAGGAACAATACACTTTCTTTGTGGCCGTTGTCTTGACAAGTAGGAGAATACTCATGTGGCCCACAAACAGCGGGAGGCATCCAAAAACAGCGATCCACATCCACAAACAGCGATCCACATCCACTTGCATCATGACGATACAGAAAAAAAGGAAAAGAAACTCACTACTGAAGTCCCGAATATCTAAACGTAGATACAACAAAAATTATATTAGTCACAATTGTAGTAGTAGTAGTAGTAGTAATAGTAGTAGTAGCAGTAGTAGTATGAGCAGTAGTAGTGGTGGTAGTAGTAGTAGTAGTAACAATAGTAGTAGTAAAATTAGTAGTAGTAGTAATAGTAGTAGTAGTGGTAGTAGTAGTAGTAAGCTTAATGGAAATAGTAATAAGTGTAGTAGGAGCAGTAGTAGTAGTAGTAGTAATAGTAGTAGTAGTAATAGTAGTAGTAGTAAGCGTAAAGGAAATAGTAATAAGTGTAGTAGGAGCAGTAGTAATAGTAGTAGTAGTAGTAGTAGTAGTAGTAGTAGTAGTAATAGTAGTAGTAGTAGAAATAATAGTGGTAGAAGTAGTAGTAAGAGTAGTAGAAGAAGTTGTAGTAATAGCAGTAGTAGTAATAGTAGTAGTAGTACTAGTAGTAGTAGAAATAAATGTGGTAGAAGTAGTAATAGGAGTAGTAGTAGAAGTAGTAGTAGTAGTAATAATGGTAGTGGTAGTAGGCGTAGTAGTAGTAATAGTAGTAGTAGTAGTAGTAGGAGTAGTAGTAGTAGTTGCTGTTATTATTACTGTTCTTGTAATGTTTCCGATTTCCGATAGTAGTAGTAGTAGTAGTAGTAGCAGTAGTAGTAGTAGTATTAGCAACATTAATAGTAGTAGTAGTAGTAGTAGTAGTAGTAGTAGTAGTAGTAGTAGTAGTAGTAGTAGTAGTAGCAATATTAATAGTAGTAGTATCATAATAATAGTAGTAGTAATCTTAGTTGTAACAATAATCGTAGCAGTAGTAGTAGTAGAAGTATAAGGAGTGATATTAATAGTAATTTTAATTTGCCTTGGTAGTAGTAGTCATCATCATCATCAGGTGCCGTGCCGACTGGCGTTGGCTATTATGCTTCTCCAGAGTACACGATTCTTCATGCAGGCCATCAGCTCAGTTGGTGATCTCCTCTCACACCATCCTGTCAGACTGTCCAGTATCATTTCTCTTGGTCTTCCTCTTGATCTTCTTCCTTCTATTTTTCCTGTTGTTATAATATTTTCAATGCCCCCCTCTTCTCATTGCATGTCCTATGAAAATACATTGTCTCTCTTATCTTTTTGACAAGGTTTTTTGTCTCTCCAGCTCTTCTCATACATTCTTCATTAGTTATTGTTGCTGTCCAGGGAATTCGCAACATTCTTCTAATAAACCACATTTCTGCTGCTTCCAATGATTTTTGTGCAGACCTACCTATTGTCCATGATTCACTTCCATATAACAAGATAGGTTCAATATAGCATTTTAGGACTCGTTTTCTAACATTCATTGATAAGGATGTGTTGGTTAATATGTTTCTCATTCTCTGAAATGCAGTCTTTGCTTGGCCTGTTCTGTTTCTAGTTTCTGTTCTGTATTTCCCATCTGAAGTTATTACTGCTCCAAGGTATTTGAATTTCTGCACCTGCTTCAGTAGTAGTAGCTGTAGTAAAATCAGTGGTCATAGTAGTGGTAGTGGTTGTAGCATTAGTAATAGTAATAGTGGTAATAGCAATAATAGTTATAGTAGTAGTAGATTTGGTGGTTGTTTTTTTATGTAGTATTTTGATGTAGTATTTTGAGCTGGCTGTGAGTGAGGTTAAACAGAGGAGAGAATAGAAAAGTTTGACAAGAACAAAAAATGATGGCTGATGTAATTGTTTTCCAAGTCGTTTGTGTTTAGAGATTTTGATGAATTCGATAACAAAGATAAGAAGATAAGTTCTCTTTTTGGTATATCAGAAATACTATATTGTGCAGTGGTTCTAACCTTTTTTATTCTGGACCCCAAATTAAGAACTATCGAAGAAGTGTGTCAAATGTGCTGGGCCCTGCATTTCTCCGGGACACGGAGATCTTTCCCCGTTTTAAGAGGGGCCCATAATGGCAAGTGCCCATACTGGACCCCATAGTGGCAAGTGCCCATAATGGTACAGCAGAAATGTGGTTTGTTAGAAGAATGTTGCGAATCCCCTGGACAGGAAAATAACTAATGGAGAATGTTTGAGAAGAGCTGGAGATACAAAAAAAATCTTGTCAAAATTGTAGGAGTAATAGCAGTAGTATATTACTCTCTGTTGTGTAAGAGAGAGACAATGAACTTTCATAGGACATCCAGTGAGAAGAGGGGGCATGAAAATATTACAACAACAGGAAAAATAGAAGGAAGAAGAGCCAGGGGAAGACCAAGAGAAATGATACTGGACAGTCTGACAGGATGGTGTGAGAGGAGATCACCAACTGAACTGATGGTCTGCATGAAGGATCGTGTACTCTGGAGAACGCCAGTCGGCACGGCACCTGATGATGATGATGATGATGGTTTAGGTAAGGGGTAATTAGTGGGGTAGGGGCCCGAATATAGCCTCGCACCAGGTTGTAAAATTCCAGATAAGGACCCTGAATATGTTGTTGCTGAAGAGCAGGGGTGGGGGGAGTGTACCCCTAGAAAAATGGAAACCCCTACTTGGGTCACTGCAGTTACTGGTGATGTTGTGTTTTCCTTCTGCAGATTGTGTTTGGCGTGGATGTCCAGTTTGTTACAGACTGGTGGTCTGTAGGGGTCATCATGTTCCAGCTTCTGACAGGGGAGGTAAATTGTCTGCAAGATCGTACACAACGAAGATGGATGTCGATTGTTTTTAAATACATCATAAGATTGTATGAGCATTTTAATAGAATGCAAAACCAAATGTCCAAGTGGACGCTGTGTTGGAATAAATAAACACTGTACACGACCAAACAAAGATCAACATGTTTTTTTAAAAAATGTCCGCAGTTCTCAAACTCTTTTTGTGACAAGGTCAGTCTCTAGGACAGTCTTGTGTAACCCCACAGTCTGTAACATATTTCTGTTTGTTTAAACTAAACATATGTAACCTGAGAATATGTAACATTTTTCTGTTTGTTTAAACTAAACATCGCTGTTTGTCTTTTCTATATATAGAAAACAAGAGTTGTCTTGTGTCACAAATTCATTCATTCATTTTCATGTCCCATGTGGAACTTTGCCTCCCTAACAGCACTCCTTTAGGTCTCTCGGTTGTGAGCAAGATGGCCTGCTGATGATGCATCCATTTGCAGATCATCAACAAAAAGGGGTATATTTTTCTAAGTTTGACACTCAAGCAGAATTTTGTAATCGAAAATGTTACAACTTGTTTTCTGCTGAAAATGTTATTCCAGAACAAGCTAAGTTGGAGGCCAGTGTAAAATGAAACTACAGCTGGTTCCTAGTTTAAGTACCTGAGCCCTTTTAACTGTCTGTTTAAATGTAGTGGCTGATATAAATGCTACCTTCCATACATTATTTCTTTCATAGTGGCTGATATAAATGCTACCTTCCATACATTATTTCTTTCATAGTGGCTGATGTAAATCCTACCTTCCATACATTATATCTTTCATAGTGGCTGATATAAATCCTACCTTCCATACATTATATCTTTCATAGTGGCTGATATAAATCCTACCTTCCATACATTATATCTTTCATAGTGGCTGATATAAATCCTACCTTCCATACATTATATCTTTCATAGTTACTTATATAAATCCTGACTTCCATACATTATATCTTTCATAGTGGCTGATATAAATCCTGACTTCCATATGTTTTACGTAGCAAGGTGGTTGTTTTTGACACATTCTGTATTCCATACTTTCCAGCTTCCATTTACTGGCCGGACCCTGGGTGACCTTGGTAAAGCTATTACTGAGTGTCATTTCTGCCCTCCGGAACACCTCTCAGGAGAAGCCGTAGCGTTTCTCAAACACGTAAGTATCACTCCTCCATCTTATCCTCGTCCCTTACCATTTTGCCAGGGACAGATGTCTGGACAGAAGACAGTCTACGTCCATCAAGTTGAGAGAATTTAAGCAGAAAAAAAAAATCTAAGAAAGCTTTTGGATGAGATAAAAGTTCTGGGCATTCACAAAATGATATTCAGTGAGTGCGACTGAAAGAAAAGGCAAGGCTAATTCAAAGACAAGACATCCTGGAAGTCAGACATGGTGCCCTGCTACAATGGCTGATTATGGTTTTCAGATTTTGCTGCAGTCAGCCACGAGAGAAATGGCGCAGTAGGATAATGCTGGCCAGTTTCCCACAAGGGCTGAGGTCAAATTATCTCAAAACTGATTTCTAAAACGAAAAAAAAACCCGGCATTATATCACACACGAGGAAAACTCTCGGGCAAAAACCGCAAGGGAAGAAAGGTTTAATATTAACCTTCACAACTAAAACTATTCTGGCTGATACATATTTTTACATAGAGTTCCCTCCCCTTTTCTCACGCATTAACCCTCTAATTCCCTATTCATATCTTCTTTTTTTTCTCAATGAAAACATCTACCTCGTTTATCTAACATTGTATGAACATTAGAACTGATAAAACAAGGTAGAGAAATGAAGACTCATTGGAAAGTGATAAACAACACCAAAGAGGATTATAAATCATGAACAAAAGAACTACGAAGAAACATTAGAAAAGACAAAAAAAACAATACATACAAGATTGTTGTGAAAGAATAGAAGGACATCAGAAGATTGGAAGAGATAGTGAAATGTTTAAAGAAATGAAGACATTGACGAGAAATGTCACACCGAAGCTAAATGTAATTTGCGACGAGATGGGGAATACCTTGACAGAGACAGAGGAAATTCTAGAAAAATGGAAGGAATATTGCAGAGGAATGTATGAAACAACTGACTGTGAAAGCAGAAATCAACAGTGTGAATTATTATTGGAGGAGAAAGAACCCGAACCGACAATAGAAGAAGTTTTATGGGCAACAAATAATCTGAAAAATAGTAAATCACCAGGATGTGATGAGATAATAGCTGGACTTATTAAAGCAGGAGGAAAGGAATGTGCAACAATCTGTCATGCACTATGTAAAAAGATATGGCATTCAGGTATTTGGCCAAAAGAATAGAAAAGAACTGTATTCATACCACTGCCAAAAAAGGGTAACCTGAAATTATGAACAAACTACAGAACTGTTGCCCTGATTAGTCATGCCAGTAAAATTCTGTTAAAAATCATAATGGGTAGACTTCGTAAGAAAATAGAAGAAGTCAATATGGTCCAAGCTGATTTCAGGCAAGGAAGAGGATCAAAAGATCATATATTCAATATAATATTAATAATAGAGAAATGCAGAGTTTAATGTGAATCTATATTTATCCTTTATAGACTACTCAAAGGCATTTGATTGTGTACAACACCAGAAACTTTGGGAAATAATGGAAAAAAAATGGGATTTCAAACACATTTGATACAATTAACATCACTGCTGTATCTAGACCAACAAGCAGCAGTAAGAATAAATGGTGAAACAACAACTCGGTTTGATATAAAACAAGGGATCCGTCAGGGGTGCATATTGTCACCTTACTTATTTAACTTGTATACTGAAAATATAATGAAGAATGTTAGAGAAGATTTAGACAAAGAATATTACGATGCCATAACAATTGGAGGTTATGAAATACCAGAGATTTGATATGCTGATGACACAGTATTACTGTCCACAACACAAAAAGGAATGGAAAAACGAATTATGTCAGTCCGTAAGAATAGTGAAGAGCAGAACCTCTATCTTAATGTGAAGAAAACTAAATTGATGACAATTGACAAAACAAACAAGGTAGCTGATACATCTGTCAATGAGGAAAAACTGGAAGAAGTGGAGAGTTCTGAATATCTTGGATCACTGCTAACTAATAATGGAGATATAATGAGGGAAATTAAAAGGAGGACATCTATCGCTCTTCAGAAACTAAGACATCTAAAGAATCTGTGGAGAGGAACAGACAGAACTACACAAATAAGATTTTTAAGGGCATGCATCTTTCCCATCGCAGCATATGCCTGTGAGACCTGGACACTTAACAAAACAGCTGAGAAACACATAAATGCCTTTGAATGTAAATGCTACAGAAGAGTTCTCCAAATATCGTGGACACAAAAAAGAACAAATATATCCATACTACAAGAACTTAATATTGAAGAAGACTGGCTAATAAAGAGGATTAAACAGAGAAAACTTAAATATTTTGGACACATTAAACGTCATGATAATCTAGAAAAGACCATCTTGGAAGAGTACATAATGGGAAAAAGAAAGAGAGGAAGATCAAAGCGAAGATGGCCGCAAGCCATCGTTGATGATCTGCAAATGGATGCATCAGCAGCAGGCCATTTTGGTCACAACCGAGAGGCCAACAGGAGAGCTGTTTGGGAGGCAAAGTTCCGCAAGGGATATGCAAATGAGTGAATGAATAAATGAATTATCTAGCATGAAATAAATGCGTATAATTTATTAATATAATTTTACAGATAACTTTGAAGACTGCATTAAATTTAAATGTTTATATACATTTTTATATTGTGAATTTTAAAACAAATTTTCAAGTGTGTAAGTAAAGTTTTTATTTTAGTGAAAGGCATCAGTTGGACTTACAGGGAATGGGAGGCATTAGTTGGACTTACAGGGAATGGGAGGCATTAGTTGGACTCACAGGGAATGGGAGGCATTAGTTGGACTCACAGGGAATGGGAGGCATTAGTTGGACTTACAGGGAATGGGAGGCATTAGTTGGACTCACAGGGAATGGGAGGCATTAGTTGGACTCACAGGGAATGGGAGGCATTAGTTGGACTCACAGGGAATGGGAGGGTTAAATGGGCACTTCTTTGGCGTGAGTCTTAGGAAAAGGCGGTATTATAAATTTCTGGTCATCAGATTATAGACTAATGTGGTTACCTGGTTGTGGACGATACACACTTAGATCGAGGGGTGTAAGATCTTTACCGAAGCGTCATCGTCCACATGATTTGGTGGTTGGTTTCGGGATATATATATATATACTCGTATATTTAAACATTGGCTTGCATCAGGGGGATAGAGGCAATGGCCGGGCGATGTCTTGTTTCGTTGTGCTAATGAATGTGGTGTAAATTCCTGTGTATTATGGTGATCGTTAGTTATATTATGCCCGTGCCCACCTCATGTGGTGTAGATGATGTAGTTGTGAATTTAGATGTGATGTAGGGTTCGTGTCGTTCCGTTTAAGAAGATAATTTGTCTGATTTCATTGTGATTTTCTTTGTAGATTGGATTGGTAACATGTATGCATTTGTATTACGTTTTTTTTTCATGTAGACTGATCATGTGTTTGCATCAGTACAGATGATGTTGATGTAGGTAATGGCAGCAATGGCTGCGGAGATGAAAGTGCACTGGCATATATAATCGTTGTGGATGCCACAGGCAGGGCCCAATGAGCTTAGCGACTCATATACATAGAGTAACAATGTAAATATTGCAGACCTGAGAAGTTTCATTATTAGCTGATATTATGTTTGACTTCATTTGCATTTTCATTGATTGTTCCTCACATTGTGTGCCATTTATTGATGAATAATGTCTTAACGTCATGTTGATTGTCAGTGCCAGTTGTTTGTAGTTGTATTACTTATTTCAGACTTGGTGATTTGTAGCGCACGTCAATGTCTTGTTTTGTTGATTGAATGCTTGAGGATTTAGGCAAAATTAGCATACAATATACCAAGGAGGGGACAACCTGGGTTGGCTGTCATGATGGGGGAGCTAGATCGGCCTCGAGTACGGTAGTACATTGCCAAGGGAAATGTTGGTCTGTGAACCATCTTGAGAAAATATTCCTCCCACTAATTATAACTTGTAAACTTCCACCAAACAAGTTTTATAAGGTGGTGGAGCTTGATATTGCTGCTTCGTGTAAGCCTTTGATGAAAATCATAAAGGTCTGCTATCGTCGGTACTGTCTTGGGGTGACCAAATCGTTGGAAATGCGGCTTCTGAGACTGAAAGCAGTGGGATAGGTTCCAGCTCCTGTTCTGTGTTGGCAAGTTTGGTAGCTGCTGCCGCGGAGATCTTGCTCAAGAACTGAGATCCATTTACCAAGGAGTTCAACGTAGTATAACCAAAGGACTTCAACAGAGCGTAACCAAAGGAGATCAACCTATGCCATTGTCCAGCACGCAACTCAGCAGGTCGACCAATAGTTTGTCTAGAACTTTCTGAGCTGGAATGCTGAAAGCAGGAGTGGAAGGCCCAGAATGTAGAGTGTGGCAGGAGAGGAAGGCCCAGAATGTAGAGTGTGGCAGGAGAGGAAGGCCCAGAATGTAGAGTGTGGCAGGAGTGGAAGGCCCAGAATGTAGAGTGTGGCAGGAGAGGAAGGCCCAGAATGTAGAGTGTGGCAGGAGAGGAAGGCCCAGAATGTAGAGTGGGCAGGAGAGGAAGGCCCAGAATGTAGAGTGTGGCAGGAGAGGAAGGCCCAGAATGTAGAGTGTGGCAGGAGAGGAAGGCCCAGAATGTAGAGTGTGGCAGGAGAGGAAGGCCCAGAATGTAGAGTGTGGCAGGAGAGGAAGGCCCAGAATGTAGAGTGTGGCAGGAGAGGAAGGCACAGAATGTGAGTGTGACAGGAGAGGAAGGCCCAGAATGTAGAGTGTGGCAGGAGAGGAAGGCCCAGAATGCAGAGTGTGGCAGGAGAGGAAGGCCCAGAATGTAGAGTGTGGCAGGAGAGGAAGGCCCAGAATGTAGAGTGTGGCAGGAGAGGAAGGCCCAGAATGTAGAGTGTGGCAGGAGAGGAAGGCACAGAATGTTGAGTGTGACAGGAGAGGAAGGCCCAGAATGTAGAGTGTGGCAGGAGAGGAAGGCCCAGAATGCAGAGTGTGGCAGGAGAGGAAGGCCCAGAATGTAGAGTGTGGCAGGAGAGGAAGGCCCAGAATGTAGAGTGTGGCAGGAGAGGAAGGCACAGAATGTTGAGTGTGACAGGAGAGGAAGGCCCAGAATGCAGAGTGTGGCAGGAGAGGAAGGCCCAGAATGTAGAGTGTGGCAGGAGAGGAAGCCCCAGAATGCAGAGTGTGGCAGGAGAGGAAGGCCCAGAATGTAGAGTGTGGCAGGAGAGGAAGGCCCAGAATGCAGAGTGTGGCAGGAGAGGAAGGCCCAGAATGTAGAGTGTGGCAGGAGAGGAAGCCCCAGAATGCAGAGTGTGGCAGGAGAAGAAGGCCCAGAATGTAGATTGTGGCAGTAAAATGTAAGATGAATTACTCTTGGCGACTGTTGAAGTTCTGAACCTGGGGTAGGTAAGCATTCTTGTTTTCCTAGGAGCGGGACTAACCGATTGCAATGAGGGCTTGCACTCTGACAGATGCTCCCAGACTCTCTGAGGGCTTGCACTCTGAAAGATGCCCCCAGACTCTCTACAAACAGATGTTGCTGTAGGATTTTGCTAAAATTTCCAGGAAAATACCTAGTAAGAAAGGACGCTGAGTTTAATTACGAAAGCGGACCTGAAAATAGTCTCTTAGTAAGCTCCACCTTCAAGGGGAATATATCGATCTTTACCCGGCTGGTCAGACTGCAGTATAGCAACAGTCGATCCCGGATACTCATGTCTCACAGGCCAGAACTGGAAAAGTACGTAATGCAGATATTGACAAAATTAAGGTTACTTTTTGAGTCGCCCTTTGGTATGTCATTTTAATGGGTTACTGCCCCTCGCACATTTCAGATCCTCCACAAAGACCCTCGCCGACGGCTCGGTTTTAGTGAGGCGGGGACTGTTGGTGAGCCAGGCTCAAACGAGGTAAAAGATCATCCATTCTTGCAGCAGGTTCTCTGGCGTGACGTGAGGAGCATGATGGATGCACCGCCCTACGTACCTACAGAAGGTAATGGTTGTTCTGTCTTGTCCTCCTTCTGCAGTCAGGGTTATCTTTCCTGGCTCTTTTATATTTATGAGACTAATTATGCCCCTTTGGTTATAACCTCCGAGAGTTGATAGGGTTTTTTGGGTTATGTCCCCTCGACTAGGTATCTCCAGCTTATTTCCAGAGGAAGGTGAAGTAACGAATTAAATGAAGAAATGAAAAGAGAGAATTAAAGCGAGTGTTGTTTTATGGGTAGCTGTGGTAGAAGGGGAGAGAGAGAGAGAGAGAGAGAGAGAGAGAGAGAGAGAATAGTGTAACGTTCTATATTTGCCTGGGAAGGCTGAAAGACGATCTGACAGGCCATCAGTAAAAAAAGAAAAAGGATGGATTTGGTGGGGGGAGAGGAAGGTCTAGCCAAGAAAAAGGTGGACAGAGCAGAATGATTCATTAGAAAATGTGGAGAATCATTTAGAGTGTACATGAAACGTGGAGATGAGAAAAAGGAGAAAGGATTAATGTAAAGGTGTGGGAGTGTTTCAAGTAAAGCCAAGCCTAGAATTCAGCCCATGTGGTCCCACAGTTCCGCATTCATATATAAGTGGGGAGGGTTCAAGGGCCAGCCCATTTCTGTCAAAAGTTCTCTCTGTTAAGAGAAATCGTATGTATACTGGACTATTCCCTGTATGTGAACAGAAGATGGGAGAAAAAGATAAACAACTGAACTGACAGTCCCAAACAGACAAGCAAATATATATATATATATAGAGCTTACAAATCAAGGGGTACCAGGTTCAAACCCAGCAGTGGGACTTTTTCTGGGACACACACAAAAGGCCCTGGGATCGACCCAGTCTCTAAAAAAGAATACCATGGAAATCTAGGAAGGTAAATGCAGCCAGGCGTGATACTGACTGACCACATCACATTCTCATGTTCTGAGGGTCGTGGAAGTACAGGCCTTACACTGTATCCCCAATATGCTTTAATCGCATGGAAACGGGGATTTTACCTTATATATATATCGTCATTATATAGAGATATACACAAAACTAATAAAGGAAATCTGACTATCATAGATAAGGAATTCTTCATGCTATCATCTTCATCATCATCATGTGCCCACTCTGTAAGGAAAATTGCCTTCAGTGGTCCCCCCAAATTGCTCTGCTCTTTTCACAGTGCACCAGCCGAAATGGATCCAGTGCACTATTTAAATGTTGCCCCCAGTTTATATCATTGCCAACCTCTTGCTCTTTTTCCTTCTAGCCAAAGAAAAAAAAAACAAATTAAAATCATTTCAGATGATTTATACAGCAGTCTAAGGTTTAGACCAATGGTTCCCAGTTAAAGAAATTTGGACCTTGTTCTGCTTTAAAACCCAGGCCAAGGACCCCTATGAAAAGTTTCTTATCTGTGTGATAGTTATGTGCTTTAAACGCAGAATATTTGTTAGAAAATACGGGTAATCTTTAACGATTAACGTTTCACTGAAAAATATAGCAGAAACTTGGGGAGTTTTCAAAACGGCAGTCACGTAATTAAGAAAAAAAAAACATAGTCACTGAGTTTGTGTCACCTACCCCAAGATACCACAAGTTGGGAACCATTGGCTTAGATTGTGTCACCGACCTCAAGAGACCACAAGTTGGGAACCACTGGCTTAGACTGCTACACTTCTTTTCATTTCTTTTTCGTATTATGAAAAAAAAACATGAAAATAAGTTATTTATGTAATAATCTTCACTCATATTGTAGAATGAATTGTTTCATCTAATGCTCGTTTCTCTTCTAAAAAAAAACAGAAGCTATTTGTGCAACTATTTCTTCTCATTTTGTTTTTGAAATGAGTTTTTTTTCCTCTTTTTTCTTTATCGAACTTTGTCGAGTAGGTTGGTAAAGGGTTAAATAGAACCTTTGACAACAAAAATGTTCTATATTCTGTCTCAGCTCCACCAACGACGGGTGACATCTTTCGTGAGAAAATGAAATTCATCGCCAACAGAGGACCTCGACAGACAAACATCTGAGGGGGGCGGAGGGGGGGGGGGAACGGGCGCTTTACAGGGATTCTCAAAATGCATGTCCTTGTACACAATGCCATTACGTCTCTATACGACAAGTGTACAGAAGACTGTCAGAGAATTCTTTTAGATAAATTTAAGCTATTTAATTTTATGATGATCATTTATTTTTATACTTATTATATCTTTTGATTTTTTTTTCATTTAAAATTTGATTTGGTTTTTTTTTTAAATCAGCACCTTTCGTTTTAAATATCTTGTGGCTGTTTTTGTCTTATTTATGCTTCACGAACACCAGCAGAAAGAGCTTTACAAGAAGACAAAGATATCTACTTATGCTTCATTGATTATGCCAAGGCATTCGACAAGGTGGTACATTATGCAACCATTAAAATGCTCGAAGACATAAACATAGACGGCAAAGACCTGAGGATTGTAAAACATCCATACTGGCAGCAAGAAGCAGCGATTCGAAACTATTCTAAAGCAGGAGCAGAATTTCAAATACCTTGGAACAGTAATAACTTCAAACTAGAAAAGCAGAACAGAAATTAAGAATAGAAAAGGCCAAGCAAAGACTGCATTTCAGAGAATGAGAAACATATTATCCAACACATCCTTATCAATGAATGTTAGAAAACGAGTCCTAAAGTGCCATATTGAACCTATCTTGTTATATGGAAGTGAATCATGGACAATAGGCAAGTCTGCACAAAAGTCATTGGAAGCAGCAGAAATGTTATTTATTAGAAGAATGTTGCGAATCCCCTGGACAGCAAAAATAATTAAAGGAGAAAGTATGAGAAGAGCTGGAGATACAAGAAAATCTTGTAAAAAATATAAGAGAGAGACAATGTACTTTCATAGGACATGCAATGAGAAGAGGGGATATTGAAAATATTATAAGAACAGAAAAAAATAGAGAGAGAAAAAGCCAGGAAAAGACCAAGAGAAATGATACTGGACAATATGACGAAATTGTGTGAGAGGAGATCACCAACTGAACTGATGGCCTGCATAAAGGATCGGGTACTCTGGAAAAGCATAATAGCCAAATCCAGTCGGCACCGCACCTGTTGATGATGATGATGATGATGATGATGATGATTAGTCCTACAATATATCTGTAATGTTACTTAGGCAGAGCTTATGTGTTTTCTGCTGCTTGGCAGAGCTTGTATATTTTCTGCTGCTTGATAGAGATTGTATATTTTCTGCTGCTAGCCCGAGCTTGTATATTTTCTGCTGCTAGCCCGAGCTTGTATATTTTCTGCTGCTAGCCCGAGCTTGTATATTTTCTGCTGCTAGCCCGAGCTTGTATATTTTCTGCTGCTTGATAGAGCTTGTATATTTTCTGCTGCTTGGCAGAGCTTGTATATTTTCTGCTGCTTGGTAGAGCTTGTATATTTTCTGCTGCTAGCCCGAGCTTGTATATTTTCTGCTGCTTGGTAGAGCTTGTATATTTTCTGCTGCTTGGTAGAGCTTGTATATTTTCTGCTGCTAGCCGGAGCTTGTATATTTTCTGCTGCTAGCCGGAGCTTGTATATTTTCTGCTGCTTGGTAGAGCTTGTATATTTTCTGCTGCTTGGCAGAGCTTGTATATTTTCTGCTGCTAGCCGGAGCTTGTATATTTTCTGCTGCTTGGTAGAGCTTGTATATTTTCTGCTGCTAGCCGGAGCTTGTATATTTTCTGCTGCTTGATAGAGCTTGTATATTTTCTGCTGCTTGGTAGAGCTTGTATATTTTCTGCTGCTAGCCGGAGCTTGTATATTTTCTGCTGCTTGGTAGAGCTTGTATATTTTCTGCTGCTAGCCGGAGCTTGTATATTTTCTGCTGCTTGGTAGAGCTTGTATATTTTCTGCTGCTAGCCGGAGCTTGTATATTTTCTGCTGCTTGGTAGAGCTTGTATATTTTCTGCTGCTTGGCAGAGCTTGTATATTTTCTGCTGCTAGCCGGAGCTTGTATATTTTCTGCTGCTAGCCGGAGCTTGTATATTTTCTGCTGCTTGGTAGAGCTTGTATATTTTCTGCTGCTTGGTAGAGCTTGTATATTTTCTGCTGCTTGGTAGAGCTTGTATATTTTCTGCTGCTAGCCGGAGCTTGTATATTTTCTGCTGCTT